>LUCM01002243.1:16113-70562 GCA_008360955.1 Fasciolopsis buskii | reverse complement strand
GCGGACGCCACTTCCATCTCTTCGGCTAACTTAACCCACCAGCTTTCGCGGTCATTCCTAAGGCTTATGGTCAACTGACGCTGCAACTGCCGACGCATCTTATTCATTTCCTTGCAGTTAGGCAGCTCGCGTTTTCGCTCCATTAGAATTAACGACGCTTGAGAGATCCAGTGTTTTTCATGAACACTAGACCTGGGACCGCAGGCGAAATTCGCTGCCAAATGCATAGCATGCTTAATCTGATCCCACTGATCGTCGACATTGCTGCTGGTCGAAGTTCTTAGTTCCTCGGATAGTTTCTGTTCGTAGCTGTTGCGAACAGCCGAATCAGACAAACGTTCGACAGCCAATCGGGTTTGTGGCCTGCGTCGATGGCCATTCAGCTGCAGCAAAAATCGCATTAAAACTAACGCATGGTCCGATTCGACGTACGTGGTCCAGTATGATCTATAGTTCTGGACAGAACCACGCCAACGGTAGCTAACTGCGATGTGGTTAATCTGACTCAGTGTACCTGTCGAGTTAGATCGCCATTACGCTGTGCGACGCGGACTGTGTCGGAAATTCGTACTGGATAAGAATAAATGATTATCTGCACAGAATTGGAGAAGTCTTTCCCCGTTGTCTGTTCGCTGTGTATGCAAGGCGCATCGCCCACCTAAACAGGACTCCGATGCACTAAGTTTTCCAACTTGTGCATTAAAATCACCTGCTACCACTACAATGTCAGAGCCCTTGCTCTTCCGAACAAGAGTGACGAGGTTATCGTAAAACCCGTCTTTCTCAATATCAGTTCTGCAGTCTGTGGGAGCGTATGCCGAGATAACAAGTAAACTACGCTTAACACTACTATCCTGTGTTCCTTGTGTTGGCTGCAGCAACATCTTATCTTTTCCCGCCTATCCACTCCCTGTTCTCCTTGGACATTGGTTGAATTACTCTACTCGAATCCTGAATTCGTGTTTCACTCACGCAGCAGACATCAATCGAAAGTGAATCAGTCCACTGTCAGAGCCAAACATGCCTGTTGGCCAGCCTGCATTAAAGTGCGCACATTGAATGAACCGAGATTCAGAGGCTGACGAGGCTTGAGAAGATGTGAGCTAACAGACCGAAAACCGCCTACTACACTGCTTGACAAGGAACCGTTGCGAGTGTTAGGTATGGGATCAGTGGGGACACTATGGGTAGGCAAGCGGGCCAAAGAGATTGGGTTGAAGACTGGAGGGACAATTTGAATGAAAGAGGGAACTCTGAGAAGTGGCATGCTTATCACTGCCCACCCCACTCGATGCAATGGGCAGCGCGATCCTGATTATCGTGCGCGGCGACCGATGGATGCAGTATGAAATTATTTGTAGACGTGTAAGTCATGGGGATTCATGAGCGTGTAGTGCTAAGGGGTGCAGCTGTTAAACAGAAGAATGATTTGGGTTGTCAATCAACCGCTTTGGTTCTGATAAGAACCTGACCGCAAGGCAGCGGGGCATAGCTGAGCGGAAGCCCATCTACTTGGATCAATTATTCTTCCATTCGTTTTTGCGACTGAGCTGCTAAATCAGATCAACTCCTAATGGGGAGGACCAGGAGACTACTTCGTCAGGCCTCTATCCATTGACCTTCCAGGCACATTTGGATCTTCGGCTAGAAATAAGCCCACCTGTTTATCTCGTTGGATTATGGAGGCACGCAAGTCGTTGCACCACGTCAAGGTGCGGTCCCCAGAGTGAATATCTATAGGAACTGTACTTGACAAACCGTGACCGTGTTTCAGTCCACTCTCTAAGTGACCTGTCTTAATCTGGTTTCTTTCTTTGTTTTTCATAAGATGATAAGTGTAAATATTTGGTTACTTTTTACCTGGATTTTTGACTAAAATGTGGCATTAATGTTCGCAAAATCAATATATTACAATTGCGTGACTACGGCTAATCCTAGGTCATCTTTATTTTACTACCTGCAAATTGACTGCTTGTTTTGTCTATTTTTTTACTCAAAAAAGTTGCTCGACTCCCACCTGTTGATCGGTGTTGTTTGAGGCGTGCCGAAATTTTGTCAGTCATTTTGTTAGTAGAATGCAGTTGCTATCGCCCGGCGCCCAACCCATTGACACTTTATTTGGCTTCGTGTCATCCGGAATTTTTGTTGGCATGATGGCCAGTTCGTTCGTGTAATGAGCTCTATTGGCTGTTGGGCTCTTGCGTCCAGCATGCAATAAAAAATGCTACCCATATCGATCTTTTCTGATGATAGGAAGTTTTCGACCGAACATCTTAAAACAACGTGCAGATTATCATCCGCTTCATTTGCCACATCTCATCCGGTGATTTTATTTTGTCTTTTTACTTTTTAGTTCATAAACCTCTTCTGTCTGATGATACACCGGAAGCCGCACAAACACTCGGTGATGGGACCTTTCTCCCACCATCACCCTCCATCCTCCCTGATCAACAAAACAGTTCGCATCGGGCAAGCGCCGGTAGCCCTACGGCGGTAAGCGATGACATGAATTCATTAGATTCTTATCGTGTCTACATGTCCAACAGTTGATAAGTTGGTTCGCGTCACTTTTTGACTTTTGTATTTCTTTTTTTGTCATTCATTCTACATTGGGGTTTCTGTGAGTTCGTTGTTCTCCCAGTAACCTTCGCTTTCGCTCCTGTCTTCGTTATCTGACTGAAGTAACATTTCTCCCTGCTCCGAATCAAGATAAATTGTAGGACTATTTGAGGATCCGTACAAAACACAACCCTCATTTCATTCCCTTCACGGTTATCTTCAACTCATGCTAATACCATCCGGTATTTCCCATTTGGTGAAAGTACACACCACTAATTTTCATTGCATGACTGTGGGATCTGTCGCTGTAAGGTGCAGTAAATCCGAAGAATTCGGATGTCTGAGTGATTCCTGTGCTTTATTTTCTTCGAATACACACATGCATGCACAGGCATAGATCCAGAGCAGTAGGTTATTATATTCGAGGATGTATCTGCAGCGTTCGCGGACCGAAGCGCTATCCGCAGATCAGCATGTTGTTCCGGCAAACCGGCTAACGATTGAATTGTTCACTCACCTTTTTTGAATAGCGCTGTTTAGTGGAGACCCACACACCACCTCCCAATGTCGTTGTTTGAATTTAGTTGGACACGATTTCTGCAGACGGGCCATAGTGCATTCGCAGCACCGACTTCGTTCCTGAACTGTTTCTGCTTGCTCCCGCAACCAGTGCCAAAATCGAAGCTAACTTCTTCATATTTCTGTTCCAAGTTTTGGCCTGATCCTGCATTATGACGACGCACATACGATTGTTAACCGGGATCCAGTGTAAAAAAGGGCCGCTTCAGCCTTCTCCCTTAAGATTATTTCTACACCACACTGACCCACAGTTTAAGCTACTTGGTCTCCTGAAGTGTGAAGGAAACATCTTGATGAAACATTAAGCGTAGTTGGTTGAATTACATTACTCGAATCTTAAATTCATGTTTCACTGACGCAGCAGACATCAATGCAAAGTGAGTCCATTGTCAGAGCTAAACACGTCTGTTGGTCAGCCCGCTTGAGAGTGCGCGCATTGAGGAAACTGAGCTTCAGAGTCTGACTAGGCTTCAAGAGATGTGAGCTAACAGACTGAAAACCACCGTTGCGAGTAATGTTCGTGTTATCAGTGCAGATATTATGGATAGACAAGGGGGGCAACGCGATTTGGTTGGGGACAAAAGTGAGGTTGAGTTATAGCGAGACGGAGTCTAGGTCTCCCAAGCTTACAGAAGGTTGCGGACTGTGTCATGCTGCACTCTTCCCTCGAGTTTAAGCGTAATGTCATGGCGGCAACACAGGTGTTGCATCTCCTCAAAAGTGCCTCTGGATTTCACAATTCTTGCTGTGTTCTCTCCATTACCTCCGCTGTTTTCCATAAGACTGGCCGAGGTGCCTAAGGCTGTTGACTGCTTCCGATTGATCATCTGAAAAGTGATTGCATGCACGGGCTACTGGCAATCTTATTTTGGTCCTGTCCACAGTCGTGGTGCAAATCACGTGCGTACCAAGATACCTCAACTCGAAGCAGTCTAGCGTGTGTTGTCGGTCAGCCGCTTGTCGTCTCAGCGTACACTGCAGTAAGTTGCGGTGCAGATGCAATCAAGGACACTTTCTGTCAAAAATCGCATGGCCCCTTAAATACAGAAAAACGTAGTGACATCGTGATTTTAAATTGCGACGTGAATGCCAGAATAGTTCGACTGTCCTCGACTGTAGCGCATCTAAGAGTCCCTTGTGGTCTAGATTCCTGTCGTTCTGAAAACTGGAAGCAGTTGTCGGCTTTGTGCTATGACCATCGAACTTCAGACGTCCCAATCGACTACGCTACCAGATGTCCGCCTTTCTCGAGTCAGCGGTGGACCCAAATCGACCACGTCGCTATTAGCTACAGATGGCAGGGCTGTCTTCATGACCGCTGATCATGCATCGTCAAAATGGAAGGTAATTATTCAAGACTGGCGGGAGCCTCTCCCTGCACTCTTTGTCCTGGTCGGTTAAAGGTAGTCAATAGTTTTAAGTACCTCGGGAGCTTTATCCGAACTGGCGGAGGTGTTGAGGAGGGTTCTCATCAGGAATTGCGAAAGCCAGATCAGTTTTCGCGAACCTCCGACGCTTGTTTTGCCGCAGTGACATCCGGGTTTCCTTCAAGGTAAGGGCGTACATTGCCACAGCTTGTAGTGTGCTGCTTTACGTTTCGAGACCTGGTCTCTTCGTATTGTAGACGCCCGGCGACTTTATGTTTTTGACCACCAATAACTCCGGAGTATTACTCGAGGAAAATCGAATGTGCAACGACGTGTGTTGGGTGCAAACAGTCATCCTCTCACTAAGATAATCGCTCCACGTTGCCTTCGGTAGATTGGGCACGTATTGCGTAAGCCTGCTCATCATGTTCTTTTAGCACGGGTTGGATAAGGCTGGAAGAAGCGACGTGGCGGTCAGACTATGACTTGGTGCACAGGTATGATGAAGTGAGTTTCCGTTTTGACCTAGGTTTGTGCTTCCCGCCTTCTTGGTTTAGGCCCGAGAAATGGGGTCATTTTTGGTTGCGTACACTGCAAAGTCCAGCTGTTGTACCAAATGCATACTCCGAAAAACCGACTGAAGACCTAAGGGATCTTTGTTAACACTATTAGTGCTAGCAAACTTCTTCACTTGGCCACCAGGGCGACGTTTCTATTCTGATTAGGGTGATGGTAATAAGCTCATTTTCGTTAATTCCAACTCCGGTCACCGGCTGTGTTGACGAGTAATACGGCTCTTGCAATCCTACGTAATTATCTGGCATCCCATCACTTCGGCGTGTTCCAGAGTGACTGTTTGTCAATGGAATCGAATGCTGCACAGAAGTCGATGAAGCACGCTGTTGTGGGTTGCTGGAACTTATATCGCTCTTCTAGATTTCGACTTAATGTTATGATCTGGTCAAAAGAACCTCTTCCTCGACGAAGGCCACACTGTTTAAGGCGAGTTCACTCATCCCGAATAACAACTGAGCAGTATAGCAGAATGGTTGCAAAGAGCTTAGCTGCTATGTCGATGAGGCTGATACCCCTGTAGTTCCCAGATGTAGTCACCTTTTTTGGCACAGGAAATGGAATGGAGGCTGCCTAGTTCTTGAGAGAAGTTTTGAAGTCTCAGCTGCAGTGAAACAGCTTAGCTAGTTGGCTCACCAAAGCTGGTAAATAGGAGTTAAGAACCTCGGGTAGGTTGCTTTCCTCATCGGGTCACTTCGTGTTCTTCATCATCTGAAAGACTGACATGATTTCCAATTCGTCGGTAAGCTCAAGATCCATTTCATATTGCCCTCGTCGCCTGGTGATGTTACGCAGATGGACTGGATGGGAGGGTGAAATATTCGACTCATCTTTGGAGCTGTTTTTGCATCCTGATAGGAGGTGGCCACTGTTGTCACAAAGCTCGGTGGGCATAGGTTGTGCCTTTCCCAAAGAGGAGCGCACGAACCTTGAAAGCTCTCCGAAATCTCCAACGGCAATGGTTTTCATGGGGTCTGCGATTTCATGCAAGTGTCGCTTTCGGCCGCTTTTCGCTGGCTGTGTAGCTTCGCGGCGGAGATTGTAGTAATCGAGTGGGTTGTATAGTCTCGCATCTGTAGCCGTAGCACGCTGATTAAGAGATTCCGCGGATATCCAATCTCTTCCGTTTCATTTGGTGTTTTCTAGCTGTTCAAGGGATGCGCGGATGATGAATGTTTTTAGCGCCATCCATAGCTCGTCTAAATTGCCATCTTCGTCAATCTCCTGTTCGCGATCATCCATAATTGCTAGACTCCAGTTGATGAACGATCACCTTCAGCGTATAAGTGGAGACCTAACTGTCGGTAGGATACTTGCTAAGATAACTATCTGTTGGACAAACGAGTTTGTTGTCATTTATCAATGGAACCTAGGGTAAATCCTAAGGTCCTTACAAAATGTTTGTGAGTAGGACTTCATTTTTCATGTTCAGACAAGTTTACCTAGACATCCAAGGTCACACCCATTTTTAACTGACCTTATTGGAGTCTACAAATAGATACAGTAAGCGGAATCTATAATGAGATTCAAAATATTTTGTCTACACAATTTTATAGCTCACAAGCACTGGAATATTAACAGGAAACGTTTTAGTGCATCACAGTCAGCGTTACCTGTATATATATGTATTGCATGCTATATTTCGAAAGTATTCAGGGATACTGGTCTGAGTGGATATCTTAAACATTTCTGTTTTGCTCACCTTTTAGTTCCGCTGCACTCATCATTGCATTGTGTTACCCACTTTCCAATCTCATTCTCTGATGCCAATTTTAGAACTCCGTTGGCTCACATGACTTGCCTCCTCCTCCGGCTCCGATTTTCGAAGGATTGAGTTCGCCTGACTCCCTTGGTCAGCCAGCTGTTGATATTGTGACTAACGGGGGTTCTGGTTTTGCCAAACCACCGAGTCCGCCACCACCGCCACCTCCACCCTTGCCACAGCTTTCGGAAACTGCAAATGCATCCACCTTGCCTCCCCCTCCACCACCGCCACCTCCGCCGCCTCCTCCTCCTCCTCCTCCTCCACCACCACCACCTCCATCGTTGTCTCAGCTGTCAACGGTGAACAAATTGAGCAACCAGCTAAATAACCTTACTACAAAATCCACGAGCGAGGAGACCACAAAGCGAGTCCCGATACCCCAAGGACCACCGCAAGATTTGTTGTCCGCCATCCGTGCTGGATTTCAGCTGCGCAAAGTCGGCGACCGGCCTGCACCCACGACACATTTTACGCGAAATAACAGTCTAGCGAGTTTAGGCAATCGACCAAATGACGTACAGGTAAATATTGGACAATCGCTAAATTACTGGGAATAATTTTCAACACGAAGAGCCAGATGATGTAAATATTTTGGATCCACGCCATTTTAAACACCCCTTACTAAGGACCTAAGCGCTTTCATGGCCTCACCTAGTTACACTGTTCAGTCCATTCGTTGATGGGCTGTTCCAGGACGGTATTTATATTCTAAGATGCTCACTTATTCTATTTCTGTCCGAAAGCCGTGACGCTAAAAAACCGACTACTCAGAACATTCGCCTGCTTAAGCTCGAGGTTGCTGATTGGTTTCTGGTTCTGTCAAAAATGTTTGGTTACTCATTGGTGCCATTGTTTTTGCTATCATTCATATTTACGATGTTCCACTTTCCGATTTACTAGCTGATATTCATAGAATCGACCAGTCAAATACTGCATTCCTCTGTTTTTTGACGTACAAGTTCCACAGTTTGATTTGCGGTCTACAATACCTAGGAACCGCTGAGATTGTTCTTGAAACCTGTAGTCCGGTCGTATTTTCCATTTATCATATTGCAGGCTATTTATGAGGCAGTTCGTCGACGTCGTGAATGTATGGAAAATAACTCAAGTGATGAGGATGACGATGACAAAGATGTGAATAGTGATTCTTCTGGTTGGGACGACTAAGCTTCTGTGGCCATGCTCGACTCCCAGCTGTCCACCAGTGAGCATCGTTTCCGGTTGATCCGAGTCGCTCTCATCCATCTGTTTCTCGGGTGCCACGAGGCGTGCGGTGAGCTGTGATTCTGCACTCCCAAATTTTCTGAGTGCGTTATCAGTAGCTCAGTGTGTTTCCCGGTAGTAGGCTATTTGAAGATCCGATCACCCATTCACGTACAGGTGTTCTGCTAGGTCTCCGCACGTCTTTCGATGCGTTTTTTTGTTTTCCTTTTTTATTTGATTCTTGCTCTTCGTTTCCGCTCATCTACTCACTCATTGCCGCTTTTCAGTTCACATTCGACCATGCGTCTGTCATCGGTATCCTCATACACCCTATCGATTTCATCCAGACAGATAAACAACTAACATTCTCCACTAGTTCTCATCGTCGTTCCAACTGACGGTCCTTCGATATTGGTCACTAGAGTTACGGGATCATTATGTACCGTTCTTTTTCTTTCTCATCATCGAAAATTGTAATTACAATCAGCCAAAAGACATGAATATCTACCGTCAGCTACGTGACATGTTGTTCCTTATTCATTGTTTTTTTTCGAATGGCATTTTCCTCCATTCGGTTCGTAATAAATGAGTTTGTGACTGATGCAGCCGGTTTCCGCTTGTACACCAGTTCATTTCCTGTGAGAATTTTCCTTTCTCCAACACTGAGGATTAAAATTGCCAACCGGTTGATTATATTGCCTGGTCCACGTGCTGTTTGTTCCGCTTGTGGCTGCTCTCTTCAATTTTTGTTTGCTTGCCGCATCTGTTAATAACTGACCAAGATGTACTGCTATTTAGAGTTACATTATCATAGCTCTGTTTGCTGCCTCCTGTGCAATGAATGCTTTGCGACTTACACTTTCTATTGCGGCGTGGTTTTGCTAATGATGTCTTAATCAGTTTGTGTGTGTGTGTGTGTATACGATTGTCTTTATGGCCCATTCAGTCTCTGTTTCTGCATTCTCCCTCTTACATGACTCTACTTTACTAATAAGAATGTGTCAGTTGTCTGCTTACGTACGCCATTTTTCTGTTTGTCTTGTTCAACAATCAGAATAACTCCTTGATCCTAGTCGCAACCGGTCTTCCCTGCCTTTCTTTTTCTGTGCCCATTCTCAGTGACTCAAGACGTCTTCTATACTTGAGCTTATTACCCCCACCCGCTCTTTTAACATAGTTACCGTTACGTACAAAATGACCACTGTAAAACTCTCTTGTGCTCGTTCATCGGTTGATCATGAGCAACTGTTCTCAAGTGATACTTCTTGTTCTTATTTGTAACGTGGTGGTGGGGCTATCTGCTTCACTTAGAGTATGATGATCAGTGGTAATAAACATGGTTGAGTTAGGATTTCTGGTCTACAGCTGTTGTGGTATTCAAAAACGTGTATATTATCAATTCAGTCATGTCTGTTGGGGATTCGTATCGTCCACAAAACCACACCCAAACTTTTTGTGACTTGCTTCATACACAAGTCTAATGAGAGGAACATGTCCCATAGCTGCTGGAGCCCAGTACATGGAGGGAAGGGAACCGGCGGCCATGACCCTTAAACTTGGAGTAGCATGGAACGATGTAAAGTCTCATCGGGTCAGGTATGATAACGAGCCGGGAGATGGCAAATCGCTGTTTAACACCACAGCGACCGGCCGATTTGGGGATCGAACGTCCTCCCTCACCTTTTTGATGATGGGCGGCTAATCCACTCAGCCAACTGCTGATGCATGGAGTGAACAGAAAGATGGTGCGCCATGCGATGCCGTATGAAAATGATTTTATCAGAATGTGCTGTTGGTGGACTATAATTATTACAGTACTAGGAATACGTATATTCCTGGTAACCGAAAGGGATGCGCGAGAGCAAGATCATTTGCACGCATTCGATTGCAGGCCTTTGCCAAAGGAACAACGGGGAAAAAGCAAACCTGCAAAAGAAAAGAGAGAAAAAGCTTTGTGTCTGTCTCATCACGCTTGTGCTACGCGATTCCTGGAGCGGAATAGCGCGATGTTTTAAAGGATTCCACCCGAAGCCTTCGGTCAAAAGACTGGATATGTAAGACAACAGAACGAACAGGTGCTCGTAAATCGTTTGAGTGCGATGACCGGTGATCCAGTTCATGTGGCTTTTGGTGGCAAAGGTTTCGGGAACTTGTGTAGGTCGTAACTCAGACTGTTGGCTTGCAAAGGGTTTTCATCACTGAGTTTGGCGTTTAAATTGCAGATATTTCATCATTAATCGAGATAACATCGACAAACAATTAGCAGCGTTCCTACAGTTGAAATGCTTCTGCCCCTCTCGCTGTAATTCGGTGATGTGGTGTAGCAACCAAAACCAGAGCTATTCAACGCAAACTCGGTATGTGTGCATGCAGAACTGGGCATTCTAGTTCCGACATTATCGCTTCTCTATGACTGATTTGTCAATTTCAGGCGAGTCATTATTTTTTCCAATGCCCCTGAACGAAAAACAGCTGCTTGCCGCCTGGGAGGTCCCTAGTTTCGGATAAGGGAACGGCCACCAAAATAGGTGATAAGCAGTGAACAAATTAAGCGCAGACTCATTGAATACTCGTTCGCGGATACGCGCATGAACTCTTTAGCCAGCCACTGGCTCGTTTTCAGGTGGCGTTTGGCTTCGTCATTCGCAGAAGCGCACCCTGGGATAGCGTACTCTGATTAGGGCTATCGGGTAGTAGGGCGGCCCACAGGGGGACCATGTGGGACGGCGGGCAGTTGATGTGGAGGGGCGGTGTAGAAGAAATGAAATGTGTTGAATTCTTCACAGATGTCTGTTTTCTCAGTTTTACTTGTAAATTAAAAGCCCGTTTTGACCGCATTCCAAGACAATGAAAAAGAAAAATTCAGATGAGTCAGGTAGATTATTTAGTTTTCTGCTCGTTCTGCACAGGATGCCTATCTTTGGCAAGTTTTCCGATTTCATCCTTGACTATCTTGCATTCTTCATATTGTCCTCAAGAACACAGTCACAAGCTAGCTATCAGGGCTTCTTGGCAGATTCACTTTGTTTGTAGCCAAGTTTGGTTAAATTTCAAAGCAGCTGTAAGCATGGGTGTTCTTTTGTAATGTGCGGTTTCCAGGCTGGCCTACTTTTATCGCCTCAACAGCCCTGTTAATTTACTTAATGAATGGCTTGCTAACAGTCTTGGCCTAAATAATAATCAACACAGTAAACGCTCGGTACACCGTGTTCCGATTTTGGTTCGCAGCACTTGGTTCTTCTGTCTGTATTTACAGCAGTAGATATTCACGCGTTTCCGTGTGTGCATGAGATCGCCTACAAGCGCCTTTTTGTAATGGATTCAGTGATACAAGAAGTGATATCGAATCAGGCGCTGAACTAATTCGATTTCATGTCACCTTACGACTAACTATTCACGGTATTTCACATTCCTATTCAATAACTGAACCAGTGGGAATTACGATCAACTCGTTTTAAAGTTTATGCAATTGCTTTTCGATATTGAAGATCACCAAGCCTGGTGTACGTCTAGTCAGTCTATTCTGTTACCATGCGTATCGATAAAAGACCAAATGAGCGTACATCTGGGCGTTCGAGAAATTCACATGTCGCAATTTGTATTTTTCGCGCACGAACAAGATTGGCAATACATATTTTGCTTCTTCATTATCCAACACAGTACAAACGGTTTCCCTCGTATCCCTTCATCAGATATCAGAGTCTCGGTTCATTCAATGTGCTCACTCTCACGCATGTTGATCAACTGGCGGTTTAGCTCTGACAATGGACTCACTTTGCATTAATGTCTGCTGCGTCAGTGAAACATGAATTCAGGATTCGAGTGGAGTAATTCAACTAACTGCGCCTAAAGTCGCGTCAAGATATTTCTTTCACACTTCAGGAGACCAAGTAGCTCAAGCTGTGGGTCAACGCGGTGTAGGAATGGTCTTGAGTGAGAAGGCTGAAGCAGCCCTTTTAGGTTGGATCTCAGTCAACAGTCGCTTGTGTGCTATGAGACTGCAGGGATCAGTCGGCGTCCGAAAGGATAGTAGTGTCAAGCGTAGTTTATTTGTTGTCTCGCAATACGCTCCCACAGACTGCAGAACTGATATGCAAGAAGACTAGTCTTACCATGAATTCGCCACCCTTGTTCAGAAGAGCAAAGGCTCTGACATTGTAGTGGTAGCAGGTGATTTTAAGCACAGTTGGAAACTGAGTGATCGGAGCCACTGTTCAGTGTGGGCACTGCGCCTTTTGCCTGCTCATAGAACAGATAACGGGGAAAACATTCCCGAATTCTTGGCTGGAGACAACCATTTTTCTTGTTAGTAGAATTTCCGTAAACGTCGTATTCGACAGCGACCATGGCGCTCTAGTTCGACACCTAGTCTGAGTCAGATCAACCATATTGCAGTAAGCTGCCAACTATCGCACCGTTCTGTCCAGAACTGTCGATCGTAATAGATCGCGTAGGTTATTCCGACCACGCGTTAGTTTTAATGCGACTTTTGCGTCAGCTCAATGGTCATCAAACGCGCACCACGAACCTGGATGGTGTCGAACATATGTTTGATTCGGCTGTCGCAACAGCTAGAGCAGAAACTATCGTGTGAGTAAGAACTGCCGACGAGTACGCAAGAAGAGGAGCCGTGTAGACCAAAGTCAAGCAGTAGAGGTCATGAATTCGTTGCAGAAATATCGAGTCTGTCAGCGGCCACATTCAAGTTAAATAAGTTGAGGTTTTAAGCTTATAGTGATTACCCAGTGGGGAACATAAGGTCGGTTAGTGAAGTTCAACAGTGACCCTGAGATCGGAAGGAAAGCCATTCTAAGGGTAAGAGAGCATCAACAAAGCGACATCTAGGATAATGGCAGCAGAGGCACTGGTGGAAGTATTGCGAGGGGAATTCAGAGAACCACGAACACAAATAGCTAACTATAGCGCCAGATCGGCTCGGCGAGGTGCATCCTTGGCTAAGTGTGACTGAACCAGCCAAATATACAATAAACCGAGACATAATGTGAGGAAGTGGAGTCGAATATTCAAGTACCGAAGCTCCTCGAAACCGATGGGATAAACATAGTCACCTTCTCGACGAACTTAAGCCCCAGTCTTTTCAACTGGGTGAGACGCTCTAGAGCGGGGCGAAGATCGATCAAGATAATACCGTCTTCGCATTCGTTAAAAGAATACAAGAGTTGATTCCATACGTGGTGAGTCACTGACTAGCTACCACCAGCATTCAGAAGGGCACACGGTAACGTAGAATTCGCCGTGTGATTAAGTTTATTAGGATACTTGCTTAGGTCGTTTAGCTCCTCAGGTGTGAGCTGACACCGTTTATGCCACGACTTCGGGAAGAGTAAGAATCAACCGGCGACACAACACGCTCCTAATGCTATCGTTCAGAGGAGAATACACATCGACCATTTTTCCACTGTTCGGGAGTTACTAGAAACGCGCCACACACCGACGGCCGAACATAATGAGAATCGCTCAGGCTCTTATCGAGATCGACCTGGCCAGAAGAAAGACGCGTTGGATCACTCTGTTGGATGGAGAGAGAAAAGAGAGCTAGCTAGCAGACCACGAAGTGAGAGGACTGCAGCGTAAAGACCGAACCTGTTTGCGAGTATACGTGTCTCATACCTGTGGTACGCTTGAAATGTATATCTGTGTAAAATATCTACGATAGCCATCGCGAACAACTAGTGGAGCTGATCTACAGAGAAGTGTCCCCACTCTTCATTCCTGTTCAACTTCGTCACGGATGAGGTAATGGAAGATGCTTTAGGTAGTCTTCCCAATGTAACAATCGAACCGGGAGATAGAGGGAAGCTATGTAACCTAGATTAACCGGATGACATCGTGTGCCTTTTCGAATCTGCGGACCATGCACAACGGGCACTAGATAGACTGTCGAGATCGGTTGCTTGGTTTGGCATATGCTTTGTTCCTACAGAATTTAAAGTGGTGTTACAGGACTGGGTGGCAATAGTGCCGAACTTCATACTGGATGGAGCGGGACTAATGGTTTGTGGTCCGTTTCACCCACCTCGGTAGTTGCTTGTCGAACGATGGCAGTTCGGCAGTGTAGGTGAATACGCGTACATCGAAGGCTCGAGCAGCTTACTCTGTACTGAAACACCTGGGGCATCGGCTTGATATTTCACTGAGATTGACAGGTTGTATGTAGTGCCGCAGTTCTGTTGTGCAGTTTCGAGGCAGTATGCAAGCGGGCGATGTTCGACGGTTGGAGGTTTTCGACCACCGATGTTTACGTACTATGGCTACGATTGGATCGAGTGACCGGGTGAGTAGCGTGGAGGAATCTACTACTAAGTGCAATTTTGAAAGCGCCTCGTTTCGTCGTATGAAACCTTGTAGACTACGCTAGATGGGTCACGTGTTGCATTCTTTCGACGGAGTGCAACAAGTTGGCTATGTGGAGGTCACTGAAGGATATGGCAGGGAATCGCGATCAGTAGCGATCGTGCTGCTATTTTCTGTCGAATCAGAATGGTTGAAAGTGTGTTTTCACAGTTAGACTGTGTTCCGTATGTTGGCTGCAGCAGCATTGTTATGCTTTCCCGTCTGTGTAGGTCCACTCCCTGTTCCCCTTAGATATTCACTCTTTTTATAGAGACGTGTAACTCTGGGGAAAGGCAGCGGTCAGTGTGGCTTGCCTTGTTGTCTAGCGCTTAATTATAATGATGATGGTGATGAACAAGTAGCGCAGAATTAATATTTTCGTGCTGTTTCACGTGCTTGCTGTCACTTGCCAATGTACTTTAGATACCATAACTTTCATTCACCATGTTTGAGTTTACAATCGTCAGTGTGACGAGCCGGTTCAATAACTAAGTCAACCTATTGGAGGTTTTCATTCTTAGTTTATGAATTCGGTTATTGTTACCATAAAATTGGTGAATTGCTATTGTGATTTCTAATGTGCGTTGGCCGCTGATTGTGGGCACGCGGAAAATGACGACCTGTTTGAATTCTGCTGATATTGTTTTTTGCTCCGTTGGGATTGGGCTAAGCAGATGGATGTTCCACATTCATAGTGCACTTTCCAGTTTTGTGACCTACTATTTGCCATATCCACTAAGTGCTCTTGAGCATCGTTTGTTCGAATGTGGGGAGAAGGGGAGATGTACTCGACATTTTTTATATGCACCTCGTAGAAACAAGGTACGAATGAATGGACAAAATCGGATGCGTCCGTCGAAGTCATTTGGAGAACCCGATACGCTCGCACAACTGAACCAATGGGTTGGCTCTATAAGAGATATCATCTGCAGTATATTTCGTTTGCCATATTAAATGTTACGCATTCAGCCGTGGAGTTCTTAGTCACTATCGCGCTGATATGTTGCATGGTCTAACAAAATCACTGAAAAAATAGATTGCTCAGTAGGGTTCCCAAAAGAACTCGAAAGGTATGTACGAGACGTGTCAAATTTTAATGGTTTACAGTTAGAGGTATTATTTATGACATCTAAATGTTGTGCCCCCATAGAAAATAGAACAGGTTTAAGGTAGATGCTAAGTTCGAAACCTTTAGACATCAGCTCAAAAGGTATGACATCATGCACTCCAGAGGCTGAAGATTTGTTCCAGACAACTAGTCGATCCTACATGCCCAGTTTCAGGTTACTGAATACCCTCAAGGAAGCTTATTGAAACAACAGCACAATAACGTCCCCTATACAGCTCACACAACAAACCGACTGTGATAACACTATTCAATAAAAGATTCGGGATCGTTATTCTCAATAGCGAAGATTACATCCAAAAGATGAGGGCCATACTAAGCGATTGTATAAGCTTCGAAACAGATTTTGATAGTGAACATAAGACAGGAAATCTGGAGAGAGCTGTCAATGTCAAATTGAAACGCATGTCTACTAAAGGTAGAATTGACGCGTAAACGCTTTCCGAGCTGAGGTCAGTAGGTTCACTTATTCCAAGAATATATGGCCAGCTATATTACTATACAAGGTAGATGTACCATAAACGCATCTTGCCAGTGGTCAACCCACTTCACCACAAACTTGCTACGCAGTCGTGGAAGCTTCCAAGCCGAGTAACCGATTTACTTCAATGAAATGCAGACTTACCGTATACGGATCATTTAAACTGTTTTCTTTTTCGCGATGTCACATTATTCACAAATATCTAAGATGGAAAAACTGTAAACGGGGTATGTAAGCACGCCGGTGACGTAGAGTTGTCTGGGTGAACAACTAAGAAATTCGGGCATGTTCATCGGCCATGTACTGTCCACCTTTATTAGAGAAAACATTGACAAACCAATGACATTGCTATGGGGAGTCCACTTGGACGGATGCTTGCCAACATCTTTACGTCAACGCTAGATGGTAAACTAGAGAATGATTCGCATTCCACATTGCTAAATCGTCGGTGGATTGACGATATCTTGGCAGTGGTGAAGAAGGAAGCGGATGCGAAAGAACCATTTGGGAAACTAAAGTCCTCACATTTTAATGTTGGATTTACCGTAGAATTCTAAGTTGGTGCCAAGCTCCCGTTCGTGCCTGTCACCTGACTACTAGATGGAAATCTTTAGATGTTCATACATCACAACCACACCTGGACAGGATAATAGCCGCACTTCGGAAGATTATTTCCTATTGGATATAATTTTGATGTGAGTAGAACATTGGTTCACTCAGCTCACTGTTTCTACAATCCGTAATCGGTGGGATTAAATGCAGAAACTGTGAAACGCTAACAGATCATTGTCCACTGGCGTTTCTTCGAAAATGCAGTGCTGCTTGAAATCCTCGGGTTACTGTGCACATGTATTTTTCAGCAGCAAATAATTGTTGGTTAGAATACACCGACTCATCGTAACAGTTGAAATTACTTTTACGGCATTCAACCTAGAGATATAATGCACGAGACTCGTCGCTTTCTCAGTCACAGTAATTTGGACAGAGTGAACATTCATGCTACCAACTGTGTACATTAATTTCAACTTACCTGTAGTTTATAGTATGTTGGAATGACCACGCCGCCTGCTGGCTAGGATGTACCAACCTATCCCAAGAAACTTGTGCCCTCGAATTGGAAAGTAACTCTGGCAATGGGACGCAGTTCGTTGGATTCAGATCGCCGAGTTGATTCTGAAACCGCATCCCAAATCGAGACACGTTATCCCAGTTTTCTCAGTTTCGGGTAGGTAGTAGTCATTCATCGAATCAAGCATGAATTATGCATACCGATGATACATGTTACGCATTTCCTGTTGCCTTGGTAGTGACCCGTAATTTCATATTTCTGGTCTCCTCATCCTGCTCTCTTGTTGCATTCTTACATCTAATTTAATTGCATTACATGATTATCATTGTGTCTGTCTACGCCTCCAAAAGGAAGCTGAGTTAGTTGTTAAACTGGTTGAGTTTATATTCACTCTGATGCTGCTTTCAAAGTCAATCATCCGAATGATTCTTGCCCCAAATTTTGCCAATTGATATCGCGATATGTGACGCTCATTGGCAACTGATTGACAGCAATGGAAGCCGATAGTCAATATCGGTTATGTTTAAATGGTTCTATTTGCCGTGCGGATTGATATTCCCCGAGGAAACGCCAGATCGGTTTCCGCTCACTTAATCTCCAGTCACAGGAACAGCTAACAGGCTTGTTTCTCTTTCATTCCAACTCGCTCTACTTCGGTTAGCATAAAAAAGCCTTCTATTCTGCCAAATTGTCGTAATTCAGTCCTACACGTTTCGCCGACACACAGGTTGCGGTTTTTTTGTAGCTAGTCGTAAGTAGATGAAAAAGAACGAGTTGGGTGCAACCGGAAGTCATTTTAACTGTCGGACAAATGTGGGAACATTATCTGTAAGTTAGTGAATCGGAAAATCGGTGAACGAGACACAACTCATAGACATGTGATCAGAAGAATAGCGGACAATTAGGTGGTAATCAATTTGGATAGCGACATGTAATTGCAATTTTGGGGTTTTTAAAACACTTTCAACTTAATCCCAACCACGAAAACCGATAGTTCTTAATGTGTATGTAGAAATTCTGTTTTTGCTTTCTATTTTGAGTGCTTAAATGATGCAAGAAAATTGGATGAACTTTCCGGAAGATGGCTGTCCACAAGCAACGGTTCGAGATAGAGACAGGGGGACCGTCTTATTTTGACTTTGATGAAGAAAACCCCGAGTGGGATAGCAGTCGGGAATTGCTTAGTGAACAGTACCCCCTGAGGCAACAGTGGTGCGAATAACAGTGTGTTCGGTAAAATCAGCTCTGATAAACAAGACCAGAAGTAACGTTAGACATAACATAGGAGTCTCTGAAACCTAGATTTTGAAAAGATAGACGCTGTAGATCGGATGCGATAGATTTTACGAGCAGATCGGAGGAAAAGAGGATCGCAAGGTAATTTGCAGATTGGATTCGGAGAAGAACATCACAGAGGGTACAAGGTTGGTTAGAGAAGGTAAGAAGAAGCAACGTGAGTATGCTTTCGGAACACTTGGGTGGTTCACTTAAAGACTGTTCTGAGGAGTTTATGGTATTCTAAAGGATCAAAGGTGCAGGTCGTCATCAGTCGATATGAATTGGCCTATGTCGAAACTGTCCGCGTATTTGATTACAGAACCAACTGAACCACTGAGAAGATCATTTACGTATGCAGAAAAAGAAATAGCGAAACAACAACAACGACAACAATAACAGAATTGTTGGCTAAAGTTTCAGACGATTTTCTCCCGAATCTGGTGTTTTGGATACGCCCATTAAATTTTCAATATCTCAACAGATTACGTGGATACCAAAAAGAATTATGCTTTTGAATTGAAAATTGCCTGAAGGTTGAATCAAAGTTGGGAGGATAATCGGGGAAAACCCATCTAACGAACCTTAGAGTTGTTTAATGAACTGCAAACAGAGTATTTTAAAAATTGTATCACAATGAAGGTGCTTCTGTGAAATTTATCGGCTGAATGAAAATGATCGGGTGTAGTGAAAGCATGTTTTAAAAGACGATCGAATATGACACGCGAAATGAGTTTAGAAGGATCGAGGTCGGGGCGAACAGACGAAGCCAATTGGCAAGAATCGCGGATATTGTTTCATTGAAAAATGGAGCAGTTGTTGTTAGTATTCAACAAGTTGAAGTGGAATCTCAATACAAATAAGTGCTAATGTTAGAAGACCCCTGACTTTACGCAGAACACGGGCGCCATACTAAAGAATACTTGGAGATGGCATTGCTGACCGAGCCGTGGCTCCAACCTTGGTGGTTCTGAGCTATTTAAAAACCTTATTTCTATCTCCGGATTCGACGTCGATACGCCTAATGGAAGGTTGTGACGAAGGGATGGATTTTTTGGTTATATGGAAGTAGCGTTGCGAATATCGATGGTCTTCGGACGAAACGACAACCGTTCATTCCAGTCAAAACACCCTTTCATTAGATTTTCGTTCCCCGTCTGCTTAGAGGCTGATCGGTAGAGGTAGAGTCAACATGTCCGATCTCATTTTTGACGAGACGAGACAGCTCCTTAACAGTTGCAATATCCGTGACCTGTATGTCTGCTCTTTCAATCGGAGCAGTCGTTTCCTGCAAGAGCATATCACCCTCCTATTAGGCATAGAAACATCTTCAGAGGCTGAGGAAAAACCAGAATTGAGTAAAAGTTATACAAAGCTGGAAAACGGAGAAATAAAATAATATCAGGAGGAAAGTATTTCAAATAGACAAGTTGCACACAGGAAACTTCAGAGGCTCAATGGGAAAGAATATAGTAAATTTTCGGCCTCTGCAATGAAGCAGTGGTTGTTTGTACTTATGGTACCACGGAAAACAATAGTGAATTATTTAGACAGGATTCGGTTAGGATTTTCAACTTCGCCAGTCGGCAAGAGAAATAAATCCCTCGCGCAGAATACAATTGTTGGGAATAACGAGACAAAGTTAAAGTCTCCTATGCCTCGGTGAAGGTTTCCATCCAGAACAGGGACAGTGAAGAGGATGAAGGAATCCACTGTGCTGCTGTATGCCTTCCAAGTCATCAGCGGTTGACTTGGGAATACGATTTAGCCAACTCCTCTAAGTCGATTGTCAGTAGTTATTCAGTCCAACAGAGAACGTTGTCCAGTCATCTTTGTCTGCATACTGGTAGAAATTTCAAAGCCACAAGAGAGTAGTGGGCAAAGCGTCTTTAGCTGAAGAATGCTTTCAAATAACTCGACCACTGGGCAAAATTCCTTAAGTATCCAAGTAGGTGCATATGTGCTCTGGAATGCGGAGCACACCTCGGGTCATACCGAGAAGTTTCAGAAGTCGTTAACTCACGACATCATGGTTCTAGGTCCACGCTATCACTTGACCAGCGCTGCATTTACGGCTGTGAGTAACGGCGAAAAGCGAGCGACCATATCAAGCCTTTTCATGCATCACACAATATAAAAACCATGTGAAAACGTAGTCTTTACATTTCGAAGTAGGTAATCATCATGCGATTGGGTATCACTGGTAAAGTATGTACTAAAACTCGAAGATGAAAATCATTCAAACCATGGTGAAAGTGAAGAAACTAACCATCAGTGATCTCAGCACGTCTTATCAACGGATGCTGGTGCTTCTACATTCCTTCCAGACACTTATCCAGTCGTCACTATCCAGGCTACTTGATCAACTCAAGTACAGCGGGACTTAGTATATTAACGGAACATTTCATCATAAAGCATCGACATGCAGTTGATTAATAAAAACAAGGAGGAATCGCTCGACCGTATTATCCTTATGATGAATCATCATTGGTGAGTATCTGACGCTGTCAAAATGAGATGCACGCTACGGTTGACCACTATGGCCTCTAGGCTATTGCAGTTGGCTGTCGACAATTCATTGAACGGAGCTTTGTGCAGTGTTCCCTTCATATATTGTGGTGAGAGGATGATACTGGCAATCTTGATTTTGACTGCAGAGTACTGGGTCGCAGACACGGAATGGGAATAGATCAAAGTGGTTGGGATGCACATTTTTACATTTCCGCAAACGGAATCTCTCCTCTGTATATGCTGTTCTCAGTGGTAGGTGTTGTTCGGAGGATAAATCAAAATGGGCATTCCTTGACGTGATGAAATGGTATGAATATCTTAACCAATGTACTGTCCCGATTAAATCGAGTTAGGTTAGCGGATTGAGGCCCGCGGGCTCCCTTAGCACGATGGTTGGAGATTTTAAGCTCATTGCAACAGCCGGTGATGCTTACGCGGTTGAAGTTTTTCCACTTCTCTGTGGTTCTTACTTTATGGTCTTAGGACTTCTGCTTCACTAGTATTCGGTGCTGCAATGTAGCGGACAAAACCAGAAAACGTTCTTGAAAGGTTAGTGGTGCAAACTGGATTGAACTGAACTTTATCATCATTGAATGCGTTACCCTCGCTCGCAGTGGGTCTGCTTCCCATGCAAAACTAATCATTGACCGATACTAAATCTTTCTGAGTAATCCCCACAATACCAAGAAAATTGGAAATCTGTATCCGTGAGAAGCAGCTTTGATGGAGAAAACACTAGTGAGCAGACTTTTCGATCGTCTACTTCAGGCTAGCTATCCACTATCATGTATCTGGAAAAAACTTAGTCCTCGAAGCCAAAACGTCAGCTGACTGTTACTTCCACCGAAAACGCGGCATTTTGGAGAAAAATATATACTTATTTCGATGTTTCACACGGTGCATATTTTTCGGTTGACTCCACACATTACTCGGATATCATCTCCAGGAATAAGGACCGAACCAAATATCAAGATAATTTTCCGGTGATTTGATATTATCCACAATTGTTGATCAGAATCTCGGTAAAACTCACATCGATCAAAACACCCTGATATTAGTTGATCAACCGCTTGATAATCGGAGATGCGGAACAATAGAAACTCACAATCTAACGCACGCAGCGCAATAGAGTTGATGTAAGTTGATGACAAACATTTTCTGACTTCTTGTGGACAAAGTAGATAAATTTCAATGTTCCCGGGCTATAGGACGCTCTGCATAAATAAGAATCATACCACAAGAGCTTGTCTTCGAATAAAGCGACCAGATTGAAAATATCGTTTGCATTTCACCACTTGGGATGGTTCTTTGCGAGTACAACGCAAATCAGACTGATGGATTTTCTAAGAAATTCTTCGAAGGATGCTAGCCAAACTTGGGCACTCAACGGCTAATTATTGGAAATATTTCAAGGCACTGCCTAGCGTTTGATGTTCTTTCGATCATTGGGTATTCCATATTCCACGTCTTTATGTTTCGCCAAGGCAAAGCAAAGACAATTTGCCAGATGGCTAACCCGTAACCTCTTATTGCCAACGTTTTGTCTTCAGCCTATTCGAAGTGAAATAACAGCTTCCTGGGTTTCTTATGACACAATTTTACACCCGCAGATTTATCGATTTCTCGGTTTGTTTTCTGCCCCAAACTGTATTCGATATTTTTGTTGCTCTTCTCGAATTTATCCACTGGTGATAATGAGTGTCTATTGCTCTTTTGAGCTCGCAACTAAGTGTCTATCCTTTTTCGTTTCTTTTCTAGCAATTGTTTTTTCTCTTCTTGAGGATGGTCTGCATATTATTGTTAGTGATTTCAGTCATGCATTAACACTGACCGTATTTGATTTGGCAAACCTCGGCGTTTCTCCCACCACAGACAACTCCATATTTGATAAAGTTATTACCAACTGCCCTCATTTATTTTCCTTCAAACTACGTGCTCCGGTTGCAAGTAGTGACCATTATCTGCATCTGTTAAGGTTCATCATATATTCTCGGTCAGCCTTCCATTCTTTTACAAAAACAAATCAAATCCAAATTCGCCTCTGTCACTTTTCACTCAGCAACCTGACTCTTCTTCACAAACCCCTTTCACTCGCATCTGTCTGTTTCTCTTTTGAACCGCTGAGCAATGACAGTGTCAGGCAGTCTTTGATATCTGCTATCCCTTAGAAACACTATTAGTCTCAAATGGCCATATCTCCAGCCAGATACTGAAATCCCTGAGGCGACGCAAGGAGCACTTCTACAAATCCTGCAATAATTCAAGCGTGTGGTTTTTTCCACCTTAATAAAACCTGAAATCAAACGTATCTTTACGACATTCGCCAGCCAACTCTTGAGTGGTAAAAAGAACCGATTCTTGTGGCATGGTATTCGACTGTTGTGCGGGAAGAAAGGACGTGAAATTTTCTGCAGATATCGACAGCATATATCAAACTTTCATCTATCCTTCCACTTAAACCCCAGTCATATATGGACAGGGTGGCGATGTGACAGTTACAAGTTTTTCTAGGGTACAGGTACTGAACCTTCTCCGCACCATTACACTCAATACAGGGTTGTTCCTGATAGTCTGTCTTCAGTTCTTTTAAAGCATGGTTCTGTGGTTCTGACGGATGGATTCACTTCTCTGGATGAAACTTGTTTTCACCTCGTTTTTTCATCCCGATCCACTATTTTTATTCCCATCCTGTAAATCTGAGTAGTGTCCTACTACCTTAGCAAAAGGCGTCCACCCCATCGCCTTAACATCTGGCTATACTTAAGCGCCTGCTTTCTGTTCTACGTTCTCCTGACCGTAGCCCCTTTCAGTTGGGCTCATAGTTATATCTAACAGGTTCCACTTTTGACAGTTCGTTGATGAGTTATCTTACTTCATCCGCATACTTGCAGATCCGCTGATACGCGTCATGATGACTCTGTAGGCGTAGCTGCCTTACTTGACCATTCATTTTTATTCCACTCGGGTGTCCGCGTGCCTCTTCTTACTTCAGTTAGAATACGGGGGGATGGTGAAATTATTTGGATTAGTCCAGGTTCTTTCATTAGCGTTTGGCTGTTGTCTTGGTTGATCCTCGAATAGCTTTATTATACGAATAGCAGAGTACGGGACGGTTGGGGGTTGTGAACGGGGTTTATTAACATCATAGCCATTTGGGTAACAATTATCTCGGGCTTATGTCGTGCTTTGGGTTCAGTTACTTGTTTGTTCACGTATCTGTTCTCTAGTCATACAAGTAGCTTATCAACTACGTCCCCGTTGTCATCTGTTTGAGTATGCTGATAATGTTGCCCTTTCAAACCGTTTCTCGCAATGGTAACCTGCAAATTTTTCCAACAACGTATCTCTCCTATCCACGATTTCTCTGTACCAAACTGTGTTCTAAAAATCTCAACAAATTTAAATGTTTCAAATGTCTGCTCTCTCTTTCTCTCGGACACTCATCGACTCAGAACCACTTACCAGAGTTGATTCTGTCAAATACCTAGGAGTTACTATTGATAAAAATCTGAAATGGATTTCTCACATTTCCACCTGTGTAAAGAATCGCCGATGGTTGTGATTTCAAAGCAGAAGCCTTCAACACTGCGGGGTGAAAATCAGAACCACCTGCCGTTTTTATACCGGTATGTTTATCCAATCCTTATTTACTGTTCTCTTGTTATTTTTGCAGGCTTCCTTAAAAAGACTTTGAAATTCGCCGCCGGGGACTGTCAATTATTAGCCGTTTTTTATTCATACCACTGAGTGGATTGTCCATTAATGTATGTGATCATCATCTGTCCTGATGTGAGAAGATTGCTCACAGAGTACTTCCAAATCCCACACATCTCTGCCCAACGATCTTTCAAAGTATCGGTCGCTTTTTTCAACAAGATCTACTTTTCGTTCCACACTCTCAAGAATGAATATTTATAGGTGCTGCACTGCTCCATACGGAACACACATCTCGACAAATTGTGTTTCAGCTGATTTTTGAGCAGCTTGTCGTAAGGTGTTCAAATCATTCCTCGATGAATTTTATTTCATTTTCTTAAAGTTTTTAGACTGAAACGCAACATTTTTGTACGCAAAAGCTTATGCAGTGTGATATGATACAATGCAACATATAGAACATTCTCTACAACTACTACTTTCTCATCCCACGTCCCACTTCACTTGCCTTTGTGCTGACTATCTCACAAAACCACAGTTCGGTTGTTAAGATCATGCATTTTTTGATCGCTTGATGACTGGCCCGTGTTACATAACCCATCTGATTTACCTCGGGACTTTCATGTCTAATAACCAGTTCGCAGATACACTTAATTTCATACCACTCAGCCTGGAAAATATTAAATGTGGAGTGGTAATCAATTCACATATAGAAACAATACGAAGTTGAACAATCTCCAGCATTTTACGCTCTGGTTTTATTAGTTGATACCTACAAAACCTTTCAAATCTTGTTTGATGACTCACTAGGACCACGTGACACTGGTGAATTTGATCACGTGATCAGTACTCGCGCAAATAATCGCTACTTTTATTGTTTAACTTACTAGAAGTGTACAGTCCTGGGACGGATGGAGAGGGACTGTGGCCAGCGAAAGTTTGCCGAATGAATAAACGGACGATAGCGCAAATATTCCAGCTTGCATCCAAATATTGTAACATTATCGGCTGAAGCACCACGGGTCATTCATCCATTATTTTGTACTGCTAATCTGCCGAAGTCGAATTTCCTCGGAAAGTAAATTAATAGTCGTGATTAAAATGAAATTGAGAGCAGCATACTGCAAAAACCACCCTCCGGGACGGGGCAATTATTCGCAAGGCAACAGTTTGAAAATGTCTGTTTTATTGCACCTGAGGCCTTTCAAAAGTAAAACGTACGAGCGAAGATAAGGAAATAACGGGAATAGGACTACTCGGCCATTGGTCTGTTTACGAAGCGACCGGGCTTTCGTTTGCAATAAGGGATGTAAACTTTGGACCAATTCATTTTAAATTACTAGGGATGTTTTTATCACACTTGGATCGAAATTGGTAAGTGGGATATCGGTTGGAAATAAAGTAAGATCTCAGGGTTCAAGGGCTTAGTTACGAAAGTTTGAATATACAAACAAGTGAACAACGACAGACTTTTCAGAGTGGTCAAAAGGACTCATTTTGTGGCAATTTTGTAGAGCTGTTCTAATTCATTTGTTGTCTTATCTTTTACAGTATGTGGTAGTATCGTGAATCATGATTTTTATTAGTCCACCCTCATTCATCTACATTCTGTCGTGAAACTATCTTCAGTATTCTATTACCATGGATTGAATATTATCACCATTCATTTTGATGGAAACTAAGAAAGTTTAGGAAAACGCTTTGTCCTCCCCATACGATCACGTAATATGAGACAGAAGAAGAATATTACTCCATATCTCTGGAGTATCCACTTGATGAAATGATACTCGACATGGTCAGGACAGATGCAGATTGACCTGAATCATCAAGTCACAGCCAAATGGCTGAGTACGTTAATTTTGAGTGAAGCAAGAATACTGCGAATCGAAAAGTAGCAGGCTAGCTTACTTTTGGCAATGATGCTACTGAAAATCACGTGATCATGCCCATAAAGGAAATGTACACAAACTCAATCGCCATCCTCTCACCATAGCACTTGATTCAAGCAGATTCTGTCATTAATTTCTCGATGTTGCTTCTGTTTCGTGGACCTCATATCTAAATCAGTCAATTACTGAGGCAGTACATGAATCCCAAACTAAAAGAATCATGTGTTAGTTTTGATGTAATCTTGAATGTTCTTCTCTAATTCCGCTCAGATATATTTTTTTAGAACTTCACGAAATTTGTCATGACAATTCCAGTTTACGACGAGCCCCACGTGAACAGTTAGCCTATCACACAACTATATTAGAAGCGTGCCATCTAATGTGTTATCGATCGCTAGTTCCCATAAGAGCATGAGGCTACGGTGACTCCCATTGGAGATCTGGGCTGTTAAAACCACTGTCAGAGTGGTTTAAGTTCCTGGATTTAAATCCAATTCAAAACATTTATATCGGGATTGAAACGGAAATCTAAAGTAGTGGGAGATCTTTCAACTCTTGCCGATTTGAAAAAATTGTCTATCAATGCACGAACTCGTGAGCATCAGGCCAAGAAGTATAGTGGCTGTTATCATCATCCTAGGCCTGAATACCAGGTATTGAAAAATGAACTAATGAGTTTTTTGTAGTGCACCAGTAATCGCATTCCGTGTTAGTAGAATTCTCAAGATCATTATGTGGACTGGTGAGTTTGCAATGAACGCAAGATCTAAACGCGTACAACAGAAAGGCTTTCGGCTCTGTGTGCAAGTCAACAAATTATTTACCCTCCCTCGTAAATTATAAGTCAGAATGTCGATTGAAAAAAGAGCATTCATTTTGTTTTCAGTTTCGCAAACTAGTATAACGCTCTCAGTCCATCCTATATGAATCAGGTTCTACACCCGAAGCCAGAGAATGTACTCTGACCTGTCGATCTATATGCAAACTGTCTACCGGTCACCGTGATTCGATTCTTCTTCTATTAGAACCAATGCGGGCTAGTCGAGATGTGGCTAACTTAAATGTCCGGTTGATTGAACTTACAGTGCATCACGTGAATATATGATGACCTTCAAATTTAAATGAGAAATTGAATGGATTATTTCAAATAACCACTCTTTCTGCTGGAGGGAATCTTAGATAGCGATCTACATTAATGCGGTCACACTGTTCTACTTCAGTACTCTCTTCCCAGTACGCCGTGATCCAGGAAATTCAGTTTTTATTTTCAAATAATCACAAGAAGTTAGCTGAATAGAATGAACGCATTGAAATGACCCCCTGTGAACGCGTAAATTTGTTGGCCATCTCCATGTGAATTTTGTCTATCATCGCGCGTTGTTTGGTGACTAACCAATAGTTAATAGAAGCTTTTTGTATTTTATTTCTTTTATTGATAAGACAACAGTGCGCACCATTTTCACGAATGGAGCCTCGGTAAACAGATGGTTGCCATGTAGGGCAGTTGACCGGCAGCTGGAGGATTCAAACTCAAGTCGAAAAACCGCAGTTGTATCCGCTTGACCGCAGTCGGTCAGACAAATTTCTTCATATCCTGTGTTTTGAATTCCTCAGCTTCTAACGGCGACTGAATGACGGCTCGACAACTTCCATTTTCCCCATGAATCGTGGTGGGAATTGTTCTCAAGGCCATTTATGTATTAGAGCAATTCCTTCTTTATTAGCCTCGCCGGAAATCTGCTGCTATAGACACCCGATTCGTCTTTCTTCTTTTTTAGAGTTTATGCTACCATTCAAATCGGAATCGGTCGCGTAGCATCTCCACCTTTTCTCTATCATCGTTTTTCATTCGTAACTTAGTTGTCAACAATGGCTATCTTACTGGAGTTGAACCTATCAAATGTCTGAGGGTCACCATTCACTGTAAGGTCCGGTGATCCTTTCCTGTTCAGATTTGTGTTGGTTAACTTCCGTGACTGCCTTTTCACAGTCACAATTTCTGATACTTTCAGATCCGCAAACTTTGCATTCCGAAATACTTCCATCAGTTTATTCCTCCAATCCTCCTTTATACTATCTCCATTGCAACGTTTCCTGTTCTTCGAAAGAAAGGATTCAAAATTAGATTTTCACTTCTTGTCTTGTGAAGTGATTGCGTTTCATGGTAATTGGTGGTCACACAAAATCCTTTAGGTAACATCCATTCGTTACATTCTTATATGATCGTCTGTCAGTTCCATCCAAGGGTTCGTTCGATTTCTGGTTTGCATGCTTGCTCATTGTCTTTTACAAGTACTCCGGTTCCATACTTAGCTGAATTCCACTGCAATGTTGTTGTCTAGCATTGTCTCTACCAGAAGCTCCCGTTATCTCATTGTTGATCTTTCCGAGGTTCCGGTCGTTTTTGTCCTATTTTCAGCCGTGTTGAGCGAACAATTTTGGTTGAAATGCAAACATATACACTTAAAAGACATTCCGATAAGAATAAACAGGATTGCATTTTAGCAATTTGAACATAAGTTGTGGGCAAACGTATGCCTTCGGTGATTTCGTCCTCGATTTGGACGTGATTTTTTTCTCGTGTGCGGTCAGTACTTACATGTGAAAAGTGCATGTTGTTCATAGTGCGGTCAAACTAAGCAAAATGCTTTCTCGTGGGGGAGTGGATCCAAATTAGTCAAAGCCTCCAGCATTTCTGTTTTATTCAGTACAAACGTTTTATGGCTGAGCAATGAACAGCCCTAACCCTTGCCGGTGTTACCGATTGCACCTTAGGAGCTAGTTCGTTATTTGGTATAATTGGCTCCTGTCCACAGTTCCACGAGCCTTGTTGGTTAAACTGATTTTCTTGGAAGTTTGACCCTGAAGTTGAGCTTTTCGACTCGATCGGCACTAGCCTTCTTGGGGTTCCAGAAGTCATATGACAAAAACCGGTGCCTGGGATTTGTCCTCAAGGTGACATCTTCCTGCCTGATCTCAAACGTCGCGACAAATCAGCTCTAGTCTAACACCGAAAATTTGTCGGCATAGCGTTAGCAACCGCTTCTTCAATCAGTAGAGTACATTCAATGCTGCCAAAATACCAAATATTCACAAATTTCCGTCACTTTTTCCATTCCTAAGATGGTGTTGCTTTCATGGGCGGTTAGTGGAAGTGAGAATCGGCCAAGTCCGGCCAGATGTGATGCAACCGGGATCGCAGAGTTTCCACTCTGCTCAGATGCGGAAACCGAACCAAAAATCCCGGGATTCCTATCCCCTTTTAGATCGTTGTGGTCGGCTACAGTCTGGGATATCAACGAGGCATTTTTGCGTGAAGGATAACTACAAAAGTAATAGTAACCAAACATGAGTGATGCGGGAGCCGTCCAAAATTAAAACTTTTCTTTTGCCGTGCTAATTTTTTGGCTGCTGTAAGCTGTCATGAATAGATTCACAGAGTATGAATTGCACAGTTTCCTATGCTGATTGATTATTCATCCCAAACGAAATGCACTGTAATCACTAGTCTCTCGGACAAGCCAGTTCAGTCCATTTGGGTCATTAAAATTTTAGGTCAGACTAACTTCCAAAAGAAAAGGGTACGATTACTCGATTATTCTACTAGTCTGCTTTCCACATTAAATCTAATCAATCAAATCAAGAACACAGAGATTAATCCAAATGTTCCAATAATTCACCATTGTCTGTGTGCCGATTTATTGGGTGCACGCCTCGATTCTACTTGGTTAGATGGACGCGGTCTCAGATCATGGACCACGCGTGGAACGAGACGGCCACCTTGTGCACAAGCAGATCATTTTGGGCGATTCACTGTGTCCAACAGCTAGCGAATGACTACCGATAAACGTGTGCAAACTTTTCCCGTTAGGTTTCAGTCTTGGGCAATTTGGTAGGTTGTCCCCTAGGTAGTAGATGGTCATCGTCTACAATTGTTTGCACTATGGATATTTTGTCACCAGTGTGTCTCGATGGTCTGATGCACTCGAGGTTTTCACCTCACTGGACAAATAGCAGTGATAATCACGTTCGGGCACTTCTTGCAGCCGGTTTACGAATGCATGGAATGAATCAACGCCCTGAGTCTCTGTCATCTCAGCTTAAGAACCATAAGTGATACTCGGTTCTTTCAGATTTTTAATAATTCAGAATAAACTAAGGCAGTGCATTGAACATGGGCAGAAAATGCGAATTGGGTTCAATTTTCGACCAGCTCTTTTTTTATGTGCATTGATGTGCTGATTAGTTACCGTTTAGAAATAGTAGTTATGTTGTGTATCAACAAGCGTAGACGTCAAGCCCTGCTTCATTAATCCGGGTTTATTGCACCTTGTATCGCCTCATTGGTGTTGTCATTCAGTTAGTAGCGATATTAACTCAAAAAATTTCCGAGTAGTATCTGGACACCCTTAATCAGTGCCGTTTTTGGCAACGCAGTTTCTAGTAATAATATTATTTGTAGAATTAAAGCGAGACGCTGAATCGAATCTGTCCAGATACGGCCAGATATTATCTCCTTCGCTGTGACATTTGACGATGGGGTGTCTTAAGTGGAACCACAAACGGTGTTTTGGTTGAAAATGGGATCGGCTTATCAACTTACAGGGGGTCTCTTCCATCAAAAGTGCCCACAGTGGGACGTCCGCTAATCCTAGCCTTGTAGCATTGGTGTCAATGTATTAGCATCTTTCTTCTGCTCATTCTAGTTCGGTGTTGTTATTGCAACAATTCGACAAGGCTGTTAGTGGTTCACCGTTTTCCATAGATAAAAGATGAGAGTTGGAAAGTGAGCAAGTTTGGAAAATCAGCCTGGTATCTTTTGTTATACTCCGAAATATCTACTAGTATATTAGCCGAATCTTACTCAAAAGTTCGAACTTTAAAGCAGGAACAACCGAACGTGTGTGTCGTTGTTTGGAATTATTGAAAGGCCATATTCCCCGTTTTGACGAGTCAAACAAGAAATCTAAAGTAAGACCACTGGCAACGAGTCTTTGGTTGTTTCTGTTTATATTTAATCCAACTTCGATGAACCAAAGTCGTCTTTGGGTTTTTTAATTCCCTGGGGGAAAGATCTTTATTATGAGCGCCCGATTTCAAGAGATTCACAAAATCGATCAATCCCGTTAACGAGAATATTATTTAGTACAGGAAAATTGGCGTTGTGCTCGCATGTTTTGCACATTATTTCAGAATTATGTCAAACTTAATTGCAAATGATGCAATGGTAACGACACAGTGTTGTTGGTAGATGTAATTCGCCAACGTTTCGGCCACCGTGAATAGCTTTTCTCGAGGTGAATTTTAAAATCAGTTTGACGGTAGTCGAAACGTTGACGCACTACATCTACCAACAACGCTGTGTTATTTTCATTATATCATTCACAATTAAAACCAGTACATGGCGTACCGATTTTTCGATGCATTCCCTTCGTCATTCGGTCCCGATACGTCGATCCTACTTCGATTTTTGTCAGAAGAATTCAGAATTGGATCAAAAGTTATCCAGTTTTGCACGGTCTTGTAAGCGCAGGTCAGCCCGTGGGCTGTAGGGAAGTGAGTAGACAAGCAGTGCAGCTTACACTTTATGCCTTTTCGGCTCAGCCTTCATACTTGACGGAGCAGTTTTTTGAATTATCATTTTTGTACCATTTTTTGAGGATTTACCCCTGTGATTTTTGTGTCAATTATTCAGATCAACACCAAATAATGTTTTACAATATTTCCTTTTTAAAAATCACCCCGATCTATCGCACAGGGCCTAGCTTCCAGCAAATTTGGGAACATGGTATGAAACGGGTTAAGCCGAATGAGATGAATGAGGAATGACACGATAAAGGAACACCGTGCAGACTGACAAGTTAGTCCTGGAGGCTGGAATTGTTATGTTGTAAGTGTCTTGGTTCTTAAAGTTTACAGCCGACGAGGTTATACACAGTGATGGCTTTTATACCCTCGAGCCGATCATTCTACGAGGCTTTCGAATCGCGGCGGTGGAGTGATCACGGGCGTGAAAACGAGTTGTAGTTTAAGAATACTCAACTGAAAGGATAAGTTGTCTCGTTATCAAACGTAGGCAAGCTCTTTTGGGGGCGGTTTTGATTTTCACTCATTGATTTCATTCCCACGACTCCAAATGCAACGACCGAATGACTCAGGGTGTTTTGTGGTCTATTAAATTCTGCAATCTAAGTGCTTGATGACTTCCTATATTTTCCACCGCAACTTCAACAGGCTTGACACAAGATTTCTCGCAAAAACTCAGTTTGATAAATTCAGTGCATTTCTTCACCAGAAATGACCCGCAAATTTAGACTTTGTTCACACACATAAAGCAAGATTATTTTTGGCCGAAAAGGATGCGCAGACTAGCTTTACGGATCATTGAATTCTGAATTTTCATTCAGTCACACACATGGAAAAACGAACCATTTAGAACTGTCAGGCAGAGAATTTGCACCTGGGAATGCCTAGTACGCTTGGGAACAATATTAATTTCAACTAATTTCACCGTGTTTCACACCGGAATCCAACACCCTTTAGTGAGAATTTTACACATTATATTGATTTCTGCCATCAAAATCACTTTTCGTCTGAAACCAAATAGCACCCTGTTTCTATCCGTAAACATATAGGAAAGAAATAACGAACAGGTGTACAACGGCAGAAAAAAGTCAGAAGTAAAGTGAGAAAAGAGACAAGTCCGGTCTTTAAACAAGCCGTACGTGGATGCCATTCCGGGGGTACTCTGGACCTCGAGATACGTAACACACTATAAAAACGATCTGTTATAACAATTCACAGATGGAGCACTGTTTGGTTGATGTTGAGGACCTTAGCCTCAGGCTGTCTGTTTGTCTGTCTATGGCAACATTACTGACCTATCTCAGATTGAACCCACATTTGTTTCAATACAGTCAAGCACACTGAAGACCAACGAGACCTCAGATACCCGATTGGTTTTCTTCGTCTGTCTTGTAAGTGTGAATCACTATCTCGTCGGGTGCTTTGACAAATTCTTTTAGTGGATGTCTGAACACTGGGACGATATCTAACATGTGGATGTTTCGAAAGGCAAGGCTCTTCCCAAACAAGAGGTCGGGTACGTACCACCCTACCGTATGTACACCCGGTGATGCTTAACATGTTAAGATAGACTTTGCAGCCAAGCATTGTCACCGAGGGCGGTTTGCATATTGATTGCTTGTGTTTGATGCTGATGTGATGCCACATACTTAGTGAATTCTATCGCGTCTGCTTTAGAAAATAAGCGTTAAGGTATTTCTGGACTACGAAAATACCTTCGATGATCTTGTTATATTCGTACTACTTATTATTTATCCAAGTTGGGAACTGACCCAACCTTATACACACTGACTCGTAGCTGATATTGTGACAGGGATCAAACTACGTTCCTTAATTGAATGGTATCTTCTTTACCGCCTTTTAATTGTGATGTGTTACGAGGTGTTATCATTTTGCCTCAATTTTCCCGCTACATAGAACAACTCCCTATTCTTTCTTTATCGTTTGATATAAGTAAACTGACAGTTCTAGGTTTCAGATGGCCCAGCGGATAGGTTAGGGTCGTTTGGACGTGAAGGTCGCGGGTTCAAATCCTCTCACCGCCGCACGGCTCCCTTCCCGGAAAATGATGTATATTGTTATTTCATTGATAAAGGGAGTAAAAGATAAAAGACCACATCTCTAGTCTCGATAATCCGATTGCATAGCAGTTCCCGGTAGTGTTTACCTTATTTCGAAATAATAATAATAAAAATATTATGGGAGCAGTATAGCTTAAAACTTGTTTTTTTTTCCTGCAGACAACTATATTCCGAGTCGAAGTAGCTCCATAAAACTGAGAGGGGGGAAATGACGGTACCATGTTTGACTAAGTTTTCTCATAAAATTGCATATTCCTCGTAATCATTCGCCTACGGTTTTCATCGACCCTGTCTATATGGTCCACGTAAATTTACAGGGAAAATGCTGAGACTGAAACACCCCGTTCATTGCCATCATTTTCCTACAAATATCTTGGTTTGTGACGCAAGAAAATCGGACATAAGGCGGAAAATCAATCGATCCGACGATCTACTGATTCACCCTAAGTTTAGTCTTCTGGAGGGTCGGACAAAGCATGGTGGGAAGCATTTCAACTGACACGTTTCTGCAATCAACCTACGAATTACATCTCCCGATGGAACAATCCACCTAAATATTAGTACTTTATCACAAACTGTGAATATCAAAGAGATGCGTTTCTCTGAAAAAGCGTAACGTTGTCTGATCAGATGAGCTATCTCTCTCCCACCTGAAGGGTGAAGGCAAATTTTGGCATCAAATTTAACAAAACTTTTGGCTGAACCTGGGTAAACGAACTAATTGTGACGGACTAGTTTGACTTTGTGATTACGCAATTTCCCAAGAAAGGTGACAAATCATCACTTGCAACGAATCGGGAAACTAGTTTGGTAAGGTGCACATCCAAACGGCTCGTTGGTATTATAATCCATCAATTATCTGGTATTCGCAAACTTTGTATGTCTGAGAATCAAACGGAATTCAAGCGTGGTCGAGGTTGTCTCAAGCACATCTCCTTTATTTGATCGGTGTTAGAACACAACCACAACTTCCGCAGAACCACGACTTTTGTCATTCGTGATCTGACAGCGGTATTCGAATCAGTCTAATTTGCAGTTCTTTGACTGAAAGATGTTCTGGAGAAATTCATTTCTTTCTTTCACTTGTTGTATGTGCGCGACCGAAGCTGAGACTAGGTTTGTGGGAACGAATCACTAGAAATCACTGCGAGACGTGGTTTTCGTCAGAGTTGTACTCCTTCAGCCCGTCTTTCCAACTTTGTGATTAACGTTATTAAGCAATTTCTTCCTTTTCTTAGGATGTATGCTTAGATATACGAATGACGTTTTGCTTTCATAAAAGCTGTGAATGCATTTCTATTATCTGGTCGGCGGTGTCACTGTGTTTGGGATGCGCTGTGCACTTCCAAGACGAGTGGATTAGCCGAAAGCCGAACCTTACTCATTTACAGACGGAATTTGGTAAAAATGGATAAGTTTTCATTGTAAATGATATAATGTTAATAAAACAATGCTGTTTCTTAGAAGTGATGCACTAGCGATTCGACTGCCGTGAGCTAAGTTGGATAAGTTTTCTTTTGGTTGGAAAGTCAGCTGCTACCAGGAGGTCGTATACCAGATCAGATGCTGCCATGCATGTAGGAGAGTCGAATGGTCTTCAGCAATGTGAAAAGAAATTACCATAGTCGGTAGGACATCGAGTTTTGATCGACAGTTGAGTTTTCACTAGAACTATGAGATCGATACTACCATTCGGCTCAGAATAGTGACATTTGAAGACAGCAGGCGTGAAAGGGTTGTCCGCATTTTGGCACCATATTCGCAGTAATAGAAGGGACGGTGATATTAATAATAGTAATACTGCCGAATATGGGCAAGGAAATTTTTTATTCACCGTCTAATTTGCCTTTTCTTATTAGATCATATTGCTCTATCATAGAAGTGACACGGAAATTGAATTTCGCAAGGTGGTTAGGATAGCCATTAGGCCAGCACGTGGAAGGAAGCTTTCGATATTTGCAGCTCTCCAAAGCACGGATTGGTTGGAAGATGATCACTCTGTGACGTGGTGAAACGGCCAGAAGATTTGAACGAGTAGACTACACTGAGAAAGCCGAATTAGAATTATTATTTCCCAATTATTCGAGATTGCTAGGTAATAACCAAGACCAAAACACTACTGTGTATGTCAGTGGTTCTAAAAACCAAACTGAAGTCATCAAGCTTGGTAACCGTCAACCACAACACAGAGGGCATTTTGGTCTAGGAAACTAAATTTGCTGTCAAAGCGCTTTAGGTATGCAACCATGCTCCGATCCTCACTGGGCTACCATTAATGTTTCTGCAACAGCATACTGAGAGCTCATTTGTCAGGCAAACCAAATCTTTTGGTGATTTCATTCCTTAACCGTTACAACCAGGTTAATCTGAGAGCGAAAAAAATCTGAAGCGTTGGCGCATTACCTCTACCAACAACGCTGTGCTATTAACATTATATCATTCACAATTAATACGCAAAAGTGCTAAAACTGTCTCACTCTGTTCGTTTGAAGGAATGGAGTACACCATACAATGGATTGAGTATTTTTGCACGCGTAACTGATCGAGCTGTTTTAGGTGTGGTAGGGATAATGCACCTCGCTCAAACCAGGGCCAAGCATCATCGAGTTTCGTCAACGGAATTTGGAGAGATCGGAGTAATTTTCACAGCACCTAATCCTAATCTCGAAGAGACAAGTGACAACGCCTTCAGCAATGGCTAGCATACGAATTCCAAGCGATTTGGGATTGCGTTGGAGAATTCGATAGATTATTATGCGGGATGACTGAATATTTAGCGAATAACCGATTTCCACCAAATGAGTACTAATAAAGCTTGTGATAACCTCACAACATCCGTGTTTCCTGTCTGATGCCTCGCGATAGTTGCCTGGCCTTGTGAACTTCATACGCAACACCCCAAAGGCGTATGTCATGACACACGCCCATAAATTATATTAGATCGGAAGGCTTATATTTTACCGACATCGAATTGCTGAAGGACTGACAAGTACTTATCTGATTCCAGAGACGTTCAACGTGCCTCTCACTGTGTTAATTAGAATTTCGCGGATTATTTTTACCACAATGCTTCTTTTGAATGGGTGTCCAGTAAAAATACTTTCTTCCTAGAATTCCTCCAGTCCATCTGGTTTTCACATCTTTTACTTACTCGGTCTATATACCGTTCGACATACCCACTGCTTGCGAGTGAATTTACGGTGTGACATCTCGTCCCTCGGAACATCGGCCATGTAGTTACACCTCGGCCCGTACAGTAGGCAAGGCGTTAGGTAGTGTTAATGACCAAGTTGTACGCAATTACAAAAGGTTTGTATGCTGCCCAATCCATACTGCTTTGTGGCACACCCGATTCTGTGTGGAGTTGCTAGAACGCCTAATTAACCGGATAAGGAGAAAAGTCAAGTAGTTCATTCATCTTTTTAACTTCGGCGGTAAACTTAATTGCAAGGGTGGTTGTTTCCAAAGATTTATGATCGACAAATTTGGCGATTAGATCGCACCAATAGTCAAATAGTTGAAAAGGGATCAGCTGTATTGAATTAATATAGTATGACGTCCAAGCCGAATGTTTCGTCGGGCACCTAAAAAATGCCATATATGTACCGGCAGAAATGACCAAGTTAGATTGTAACTGTGCACAAAGCGAAATCAAGGTGAAAACAAGCAGTACACCAAAACTAGGCTCCACGGAATGTAAACATTTGGATGCGTATATGTTTATCCACTTTGCCTCTCGTGTTATATCAAATCACACATTATCGACAACTGGGAACAGTTCAAGTAGATGGACGCCTATCGTCGTATTCGCTGTTTAGTCAGTTGATGTGCTACCTTGATACGGTTTGTTCCAGGCTCGCCGTACGCACTACTTTACGTTCTACATCGTATACAAACATCACGAAACTTCGCATACATGTACACACGAGCTTTCATCGACGGTATGCTTAGACCGCTTGCTTCGACAATACAATGGTCGTGTGATATAATGGTACATTTTGGTTGCAAATAATTGATCACAATTATCCTGGTACTTAATAGCCCTAAACACCGTTCTTAGGCACAAGTGCGATCTGCGATCAAATAAAATAACCCCAGCTATATATATATATACTACTTGCTGCTTCCATATATACATATATATATATATACATCGAATCATGATATCCTTTGTGTTTGGCGGTGGGCTTTTCCACCGAGATTTCCTTCTTCAAAATGTCCGAATTTCAGGTTTTTCGTAACGTGCGACGAAGCTAATACGCAATGATGAAAGTTTCATATGCATATGAGGGGCACCAGAGACCCGGAGTTGAGAAAAGTGCTTTCTCAGCCTATTTGTCCTTGATGTCTATTTATTGTAGACAAGTCTGAGTCAATCACTTAACTCAATGCACGCGCAAGACTCTTTGTGTTGTTTTGGAACTTTGTATATGCTTACAGTGCCCGGAGCGGGTCAGTTCAACTGGCGCTATTTTGACGGCCATATTTGAATAGTCTAATAATTAGGTGACATTTTTCTCATAAGATGTATCCATATCCCACATGACTATGCCTCGAACTGCCTTCATGCTTGTTAGCTAGCGCACGGTTTTTGTTTGTTCCTCTATTTATCATCTCATGTCCTGTCATCTTCATCGCATTCAACAGTAAAGAATTAGAATGGAGTCATTTTGTTAATCGAATTGTGAATATGCCTGCACATGTAACACGGGTATCCGGTGATGGATGAAATCGTGCTACGGGGTTTGGTCGGTTTGAGGCTGAAATTTGTTCTCACAGAATAAGAGTCATGTGAAATAGACAGACTGTTATATCTCAGACCATATCCTGCCGGGCGATGGCATACTTCACGTGAACTGCTGCCTCTGCAGAATGTGGTTGGTCTTTATCGATTCAGGGTATCCGTGGCTTCGACGAGATAGCCGATAATAATACAAACATCAAGTACAAATTGCAACGCTGAAATCGGTCCCCAAGCAGCATTCAGAAAATTCACCAATATGTACGAACGACACTCTAGCGCTAGTGTCTTTAGGATGCCCCTCAGATAATGGGGAAAATGAAACGTGCAAAGTGATTTGGAGCAAATCAATACTGTAGCTTCTGATCTTTTTAGCGATGGATTCGTCCAAACAGTTCAGATTTTCTGGAACATGAGCTGGGCGTATCCACAGAATAACTAGGAAGAACGGAGGCTGCACGAATAATCGATCTTGTCGCTTCCTGATATTGCCAGAATAATATTCAACCAGAATTTTAGATCGATTATAACTTATTTATAGTATCGAACTGTTGGTTAAAACTAGTACTGGAATCGAAATATGTGCAAATTCCTAGGGCAGTCTTAGTGACCAAGTAAATCATATCTCAGAATTGCAGTGATTATAATCACGTTATACGAACCCGACAGAGGCTGTTAAAATGCATACCGTCTAATTGTTTCCATGGAGCAGATCGTATGTGAACAATATCAATAAAACTTGAAGAAAGATAAGCAGTCTACCGTGTTAATTGAAATACCATAGGGAATTACAAAGCGGTGCTTATTAATGCCGTACAATGGTAATACGATCAAAAACCAGTAGAATGCACGTGACTATTTTTCACCGATGCACACTGAAGTGGATTTGCTTGAAAAATAGCAGTGTCTGGACCAGATATGCTACGTGTTCCGATTGATAAAGTTTGGACAACCTAATTAGTGTTTGGGCGATCACTGATCACCCACTCAGATTAGCGTTTGGTTTGTAAAGGCTTGATAATTTTGTTGCATTTTGAAATGGGAATAAACAGAAAAGAAATGTTTGACGAGAGGACTAAACTAAAAAAGACGAACAATAAAACTAACATGGGTTCCTCAATCCATTCTCTCTGGATCACTAGACACGCAGCATTGTCAAGTACCATGCCTGGGGTTTCAGCTGCAATCTTGGTTAATTTTCCGCTCATTACCGTTAGTTTGTTATTTATGGATTCAAAGAAGGAACGAAAGTCGACTCGTCCGTGTACATCAATGAAGTAATATTTGCGGGGATTAAGCTGAACTGATTGCCTGAACAGAAGTTGAATAAGCCACTTACTGGAAAGATCCAATGAACGAACAAATACGAGACTTACATATTCTGGTTTATTATTTCATCCAATTATATTATCCTTACATAGTACTGAATTAATCAGTCGATCAGTATCAGTTAAGAAACAGTTCCACAACCTCAGAATAGGCTGATCAATGCCGATGTGATTCATCCAGTATCATATACGTCAGACACAAGCTGTGCTGCTGGAAGTCTTCTTGCTATTTACGATGAAATTACTGCCGAATTGGGAACCAGCTTAATTCTCACTTGTTATATCCCGCAGTAGACCACATCTGTTTGTAGTCATCAACGAAATACAGTCCCCTCTTCTTGCTCCTGTGTGTTCGTCACGGAAGCGTTTTGTTCAGAGCAGTTCAACTGTTATTCAATGGGACACACAAGTGTAACACGGAACTTGATTTCGTGTAGTTCATTTTACTGTGATCGCTTCCAAACCCATGACATTCGAACCGTCGATAAGGTGGATTGAAAAGGTACCAAGTGCGGCTTTCTTTACTTACTGTTCTATAAAATTGGCCACAAATTGCCAGTCAATATTGATAAATAAAATTAGCCAATTGTTTTAATTACAGAAGAAAAAAATATGCTCACTGTCAGCTTCAAACTCATTTCAACCGACAAAGTAAACGGTTACACGCGAAAAAATCCAACAACAGATTACGGTGCCCAAATAGCTAGCGTTTGCGCAGGTTTGGTTAGATTATTAGGACATATTGACATTGCAAGCATAGCAAAAGTCACCGGAAAATCAATTGGCAAATTAAGAATATTTCCCTAGGATATTTCGTATTGTTTCTGTTTCTTTTTTTTCTCCATTAATTATCCATATTCGATCAGAATAAGATTTTAAAATATTATCTCCTAGCTATTTGTTCTCTAATCATCGAATCAATGAAAATCACAGCCCGGACAACTGAACACTGATCGAATTTGTCTGGTGTTTTCGAGTTCTATAGACGATCAATCATACTAGTAGACAGTTCGAACCAGACTGTCCGTTGACACGAATAAACGACCGATGCTCTTTGTATGAATGACAGCATACTACACACGGGACATTGTTTACGAAACTTGTTGGTTTCTAGTATCGTGCTCGGTAGTGTGGTCACAACTGAATTGGCCAACAGGCAACTATTACACATTCGAATCGGTCAGTATATATGTCTATATATATATAAACAAATATGTATGTATATATATACGCGTGCGCGTGTGCGTGTGTGTGTGTGTGTGCGGGCGTGTTCAAATTTGTGCTTGCAAAATACGCTTACTCTTGTCCGGAATTTATCGGTGAACAATTCAGTTAGTTTGGTAGGCTATAAATTGGTACGTATTTTATTCATAAACATCACGACATGACAAGAAAGATTTATCGCTGCCAATCGCAACAGTGTGAAGCGAATGGAAATTCGGAGGCTCGAACGTTCAACAGACGAAGTTACGTTGCTAACAGCAAGTATGCAAACTCGTTGAGTCTGGTGAGGTTCGAATCCGAGCCTATGGTCTTCATCCAGGCGCAGCAACCGAGGAGCAAAGAAGACAAGTGGGAGAATGCCAGTTCACACAGGGATATTAACTTGCTAATGACAACCATAAATGGATCCTAACCTCGTTTTACATCTTAGCTTAGTGACAAAACGATTTTATCGACCCCATGCGTTTGCCAGTTTGGCAACCTAGTTTCTCGAGGAAATGATCCAGTCCAGTACAATTACCGCTCTCAACTGCAAAATTATCGGAGGACTAAACTATCCAAAAATAAAATTGCAAAGGGTTTTCTCGGGCATAAGTCCGTAAAAATGCAAAAACAGATCACTGTTACTATGTTCTGATAAGTCTTCCGATAGTAGCTTGAGGACGTTATGAATCTTTTTAGGTTCAGTCATCACTCACTCACCGATTCCTGACGACGTAGGTCGGCATTGAATGTGCAACTATGCAGAAAGATACAGCGATAAACAGGAACAATCGATGAATTGTTAGGAGCTTTTACGTTAAATATTTGCCTGAGTTAACCGGTGGTTTGGGAGTATTTGTGACTGGCTTTTCGAAAAAAAATAAATGGGACATCGATTATATTTTTGCCAGGCCTGGTCACACATTCTCTTGGATTGTTCTATTGCCGAAATATCTACAGGACGAATCAGCCTAGTATGAAGCGTGAGTGAATGAGACCGCGTTAACATTACTGATGTGATATTAGAACCATTAACGTGACAATAGGCACGCACCATAGGCCATACACGGGCAAACATGAAGTTGATAGATTTGGCTTGGTACAGACCCACATACGGCATGAACCAGAAAAGAACTGATACGAACAGATAGAGTTGTACTATAAGACCAATTATACCTTTGAATTAATTCATCTGCACTGGCACAAGAGTACTCTAACGGCAGGATGCCAAAAGATGATATGCGTGGACACTCTAAGGTCAGTCGCATGCGCAGTCATCCATGAAATGGATTGGGTTGGATGAAACCCAAACACTGATCAAATAAGGAGACGATATTCTCAAAGAGAGTAATTTTTCAAAGACCTGTGTCTGCTGATTAACAAAACAAACGCGTAATCAGTTCTAAGTTGGTAATCAGAGCGTATTTAACCGTTTCAGACTTGCCAATTCAGAAGTGATGTAGGCAACTTTATTCAGCCAAAGATGACTACTAACTGCGTTTCAGATACCAGTGAAATATTACCATTGTGACTAACTGTATTATCATGATAATCTTACTACCGACGAACTGAAGTTCTCAACTTGTAGACAAAATCTATGGAGGAATTACACGATTATTGCATTTTCAGTAGGAATCGCTCTCATGCATGACCTTCGTATCACTGCTGGAACTCGAAAAGTGGCGAACTAACAAGAATTGGGTATTATTATTGTCTGTTTAACCATTAGGAAGTCAAACTAAATCTCTCACCTTCATCATTTGGGAATTATTAAATGTATGGCCAGTTGTCTTTGACCAAGCAGCCACTCACGGCTCGATGTCCATATTTAATAGTCTAACAATTTCCAATCTGACTGGATTTGTAGTTAGGATGTTCAGCCTGCATTCTTCACTCATCTCGGGTACGAGCCTCATTTGGGACTGCGAGGAGATGAATTGCAGATAATTTCTATTAAAAACGAAACACGTGTTGCATAGATTTTAATAACTGGTTGAACTCGTTGGATCACTTGCATGCACTCGAAAATATAGGAGACACAAATGTTCCAAAATGACTTTTGTTGACATTTTGGGTAAGAACCGAAGTCAATAACCTTAGCCAGCATGATTGACGTGCAAAAAACGGCGAAAAAGGTGAATGATTCGAAACTGGCGCCCGGTTTTGCCTGAACAACGGAGTTAGTTGTCGGTGAAAGCCTCAGAACCGGGCCTCGAATCTCATCGCTTGATTTACAAATCCACTGAGTAGGCTATTCGAATCAAATCTCGATCTCGAACTGACTTCCAAATCCGGTTTCGAGGCAGCTCCATCCATGTTTCGGATTTGTCATACATGCTGTTCATTTCGGGTCGGTTTGGTTCATATTCCACATTGTTACATTTCATTTTACATGCCAAGGAGAACTTCTCTATGGAGGTTTTTGGTGATCCCAATGTCCACGAATTATGTCCAACGTGTAGTATTTTCAACATTTACTCGGTCGTCCAAGAGTATGCATGAAAGACTCTGCTGAGGACAGACTTTATCTATACGCGTGAAATCGATGTCTACAGAGATGCATCAACCAAACTCAGCTTCACGGCTTAGTCGACTGTGGAATACTTAAAGAGGCAATGTGATGTCATGTAAACTATCAAGGTTCGCCAAAAGTGAGCGAGTGCAATCAAATCATTTTCATCATTTAGCTGCTTTTTCGTTTTTCGCCTCCTGCTCTCCCTTTTGGATTTCCGTCCGATGACAGCCCGAAGACTCCCCTTTCCCACACGATTCACGGTCACTCGCATACGGTCACGTAGGGCGAGACAAATTTCAGCGAATGTGTAGATTTACTTGAGCATTCCACTGGAACGAATAACTTTCAAGTCGAATTCAAACTCTTGTTGTTGTAGTAGTTCGATCAAACAAACACTGGACCAGTATCACACCATATACTTCCCGTTCAAAAATGTTGACTATCTGGCCGATCTGGACAATTACGCTGCAGAATTTCGAAACATTTTTCCGCTGGGGTTCAAAGTGCAACTGATCCTGAGATGTCAACCACCAAGGTTTAGCCAACTGATGAGACCATGTCATTCTCAACTTATGAACAATTACGGATAACGGGACATAAGATAGATTAAAGGAAATGAGTTTTGAATCACTCATGCGATAGCAATTAAATGGAGATAACTGTCGCTAGATAAGAGCAGATAATTGCAAGTGAGATTACGATGAGAGGCACATTTTCGTAACTCTGCTGTTACGTCTTCGATCTTGTGTAAGCCGTGTCGTTACCTGTCGTCTGTGGTAAACAGCGTGTATAAATGCTACAAATTTGTTCTGGGCATAAATCCGTGGTTACGTTTAACCTATTGATTCTGACTTCCTCTTGTTCAGATTCTATGATAAGTCCGCGTGCAAATCACTTGATAAGTCTCGTGTTTCTTATTCTGTTTAGCCTGCGTAAATAGTCAGTCATGAATCATAACGGGAAACGAACGAGAAATACAAACATGCCCCAAGTACCATTGACCCAGAGATATTCTACCAATCGGGATTCTTCAAATTTTTGCACGGTTTTCTCGTTTTTCCTCGGTCAGGCAGCTTGGGGATTGGAATCAATCCTGTGAGAACCAGCAGTCCATATCCGCACCTCGTTCCGCTGGTCACATTTCGCATTTCTGTTCCAAGCACCAGTCCTTGAAATTCACCATAAAAAATCGTTGTTCCAACTGTTGGCCACAAATGACAGGCCAGTCAATGAGAATGATTGGTTAAACTTTTGGTCTGTGGCCGTAACAATCTGCTTGGAATGATAATACTTGGTGTTCTCAATGGACAGTCATATGAAATGTTTAGCGGCTGTTCATACCGGGACAATAATGGTTTGCTTTTATGTCCTCGGTGAACACAAGCATATCCTGAACTGATTCTCATACGCATAAATTCATAAATCAAAATATTAGTTTGACAGCAACCGTTTGATGAAACCAAGAAACAACGGAGCCCTAGGCAGATCAATACAGTGCACAGTTCAGTGACATATATTGCGATAGTTGGATGCAAATGTCAGATTTCCCTCTTGTCAGTCCTCTTCTGACCAAGAACCCGGTCCTTAAAATGATATAACTTGTCATTCTGTTACCACTGGAAACCTAAAGTGAGAGATTCAATGTCTGTGTACCGCGTACAAAGGATAAAATAGTTTCATTGTGTACTGACTGGGCAAAGTTGTTCTGTGGGACATTTCGTTGGCCGACCTCTTTTGATATCCACATACTGTATAGGTAAGTGAAATCTAAAGTCTCTTAGTCTTACGGAAACCAGAGAACAATAAACTGATCATATTGAAGACCCACGCAACCTGGTTACCGATAGCCTTTCCTAGTCGTATCCATTGTTTTCCAATGTATCTACTCAAAGACAGCTGGGCCGATGATCACAAGCAAAGACCATTGATAGATATGCAATTTGTAGACAATATGGACCACCTTGCATGTTTTGTCAATGCTTTAGGTTCTCATAAGTATCGAAAATGTTGACTTCCAGTTAACTAACTCTTTTTTTCGCATTGGAATATGGATTGTTGTTAGAGGACACAGCAGGTTTTGCTCGAACATCACTGTATCCACGTTTTCTTTTGACCGCTGGAAAAACTATGGCCTCCGCGAGACTCCCAAATCTGGATTTTCGTATCAGTGTCAATCATGACAAGTGATCGTATCTCGGAACTTTCGTAGGGAGGTTTTACACGGTCTTCAATCAGTCCTATATGTTACATTCTAGCAGTGTTTCTTTTTTTTGCCCTGTCACTAGCAAGACAGATCCAACTTTTTGATCGCCAGAAATATTCTAACGGAATTTGTTATTGATAGTGTTTGCTCGTTTCTGTGTGGTATAAAGCTGTCGGCTAGCACTATGGATGAGTGGTTTCGATTAAGCATTTTAATAATCACTTTCTGAGGAAGGATCCCAGTTGGTAACTGTTACATATTGTCCAAAACGTTTTTCGACCAAATTTTTGACCATTGCGTTTGCCAGATGCGAATTTCCGATTTCAACTGATCCGAACGGAATATGTGATATTGTTTGATAAGGTTTGCAAACCTAACTCAAGGAATTATGAGCACTCTAAAATTACCATATTTACTTAGGCAAAATAGTTAATATTCATCGAGTATGTATCGGAAAGGTCAACTGGTACCAAGTTAGTTAATCGTAGACCGGTTCGTGTCTATCAGCTCGTTACTGGAACTATCCAATATCTTTCAATTACCTGACAAACGTCCAGGATGAGGAATCATCACGTGACCTAATGAGATCGCAGTCGGACAAATGAATAAGGGCAAATTATTTGGAATTGGGATTATGCTAATAAGCTGTGAATACTAGTTAACAAGTAGTATCTCGAAAAAAGTGAAATGGCCAGTGCAATTAGAACTGTCGTCTATCAATTTATGCTAATAACTCCTACCCTAGGGAATTAACACTGAAACGGAGGCCAAATTTGTGGCGTTATATCTGAATACCGAAATCTTGACCTGTTGGCGAAGACGATTGCATGAACAGTTATTATTTTTCAAGAAAAGCGAATTTCATTCGAATCGTTAGAAGCGTGAAGGGATGACAGGTCCCTGTACGAATCATACGGTCAAACAAGGCTAACCTTCAGAAAGGGGACATAATGCCCGAAGGTATTGGATTTCCTTCTCACTAGGATGTTTTGCATATGGATGAATGAAAGAAATTCCCCCAGAAGTACACGACCGGTTTCGCGGTTATTACCACTTTTCTGGTATGTGTACCCGGTATTGTTCTGTCCAACCATTGCTATACTAGTGCGCTCCTCTCTTAGTTCCCCACTAGAATCTCATTTGAATCGCTTTTTTGTATGGGTGAATAAGGCAAATTCATTTTCGCTTGCTAATTCAAAGGTCAGAATGGTTGAACAAAGCTAGACAGAATATTGGGACGTCTTTGCAGGATAGTGACGTTTCGCTAGGCACATTAGCTCAAATGGCGTCGATTCCTATCTTCAAGCTTGCCGTCTTCAGCATAGTTAAGACGCGATTCATTTGCCGATTCGAGACATGAATTCAATCCCGATCTGATATTTGGTTAGTACCTTGAAGCAAATATGCTACCCAAAAGAGGGAGCACAGTCTCGTTTTGACCGGAAATGTGTAGGGAACTTATAGCTAAGAGTTAAAACAAAACGGAATAGAAATAACGCTGAGTTTACTCGTAATATGCATGACAACGCAAAATAGTACTACAATTCGTCATTAGCAACCGACATCTGGCGAGTCCCGCGTTAAAACTAAAAATGACGACAAATCAAGGACGCCTTATTTGCTTTAATTCCAGCACTGGCATGTGGCATGGAAAAAGGGGATTTTGTGTGTCTCCTTGCTTATGCATTTGTGCGTACGAAAGCGACTTGCCTATATAGACTGGTTTCTGCACGGACCGAACGGTTCTCGTTGCTTAGCCGTTCTATTCATCCACCTGGAGGAGTCCACTGGCTGCTACTTCATTGGCCCATACAGTGATTTTTCTACTGACTGTTAATACTACTATTACTACTACTGCTACTACTGCTACTACTACTACTACTACTACTACTACAGTAATGCTCACTTTCAAACCGATAAAGGTTGTCACTAATAATTGGTTGCATGTATTGAAGTTGAAATATTTAAGCTGAACGTAAAACGTTTCTCACAAGGAAAATCGAACAGAGAGAGGAACATGGGATCTATCACATGACAAGCCGCTCTAGTCAGTAGCCTAACTTTTAGAACTTCTAGTATAGCTAATCTATTATACCCATATCATCAGATTTGATTGTTTTGGACTAATATTTCGGTTTTGGTATCATGGAAAGGCACCGTTGATGGTTTCTAGCAGAGACGAAACAGTTGTACACTGTTCCCATAGCCCCTAGTGACAAGCTGAGCTTTGAAGTTGAATGGTTAACTGCCCGAAAGTATCAACAAACTTCGTACTGTTGAAATGAAACAATTTTCCCTAAAATGCGATTCGGGGAGTATGTCACGATATCTGAGACCTCGTCCGAAATTTTTTAACCAGCTTACCTCTCCAAAAGCTTTCAAACTAAAGGGCATATGGCACACTGCCAAATGTGAATGCGCTTGGAAAAAGGCATGAATAGAAATGACCAACCGATTTGTGATTTCTCATCTCATTATTGGGCGAGCCAATTCTGTTGGAGCATGGCTGTCTTGTTTATCGGTTTCATACATTTGGACCAACTATCACCATGTCCGATTTTAATGCTAAACTTGCCGGATGTTTTAAAATTGTTCCTTAAGACAGAAAGTTATTGAATACGAAATAAAATGACTGTTTTAATCCACGTCTAATCGTAGTGTGCAAAGTGCAATCTCAGACATTTGATGGTGTCGTCGTGAGATACGATTGACGTGATTGTACCTAGTCTCTCCAGTTCATGTCGAACGAGAAACAAGCATTCAAAACAAGGAGAATGAGACGCATTTTGAGAAGCTGGCAGACTGAGAGCGTACGCCACACTTTGAGTCAGAGTACAGTGACGGCAACTGTTTTCAGCCCAATCGTCTATCTAACGTGCACGTAAGCGCACACGTAAGCGCACACGTAAGACTGGAGGCAATTCTCTTGTGGCCGCTTCGCGTGTGTTCTACCCCCGGTAGGATTAGTTCAAGTCCCGCCGGGATTGAGCACTCCGTGTATGTGAGTCATCTTCACATCAAACAAATAGTCGGTTTCCATTGCTCAGTTTGTCAGACCAAGAGCCCGTAAATATTCATGCCCCATGGGGAACCATCGCTCCGCGTCAACTTGCTATCTGCAAACCCCGGCTAACCTTCATTTCTATATTCTCACATGGTTTGTCAATTGTAATTGAGTTAATCAGATGCGAGGATTTCCGCCCCCCCTCGCCCCAAAAGAAAGCAGTTGGGGGCTTGTCAGATGTTTGACCGTGTTCTTTTGCAAACCGGGATGGGGTGTGATGTACGGGAGTAGCGTACAGAACATAGTATTTATATTTTCCCATTAGACTGACTCAGGATACCAACGCTAGCTCTTCACCCAATAACGAACTAATTTACTAATACGAAAGCAAAATAAAGAATCAGATGACACGAGAGAAGATTATTTTCAATAAATAACCACGAAAGAGGTGTTCATTTAGAGGATTTTTACAGCATTTGCTTTTTCGGTCAAATCAATTCTCGATTTCTTTACACTGTGGATAAACGGAACGTTTCGATATAAGCACTTTGCATTCGTCACATTCCGTGACTGTGAACAGGTCGAATTGTCGCATACCTAGCATTTCTAAAACCGGCTCATACAACCGTACTCCGAGTGAAGAGCCTATTTGCTGAAAAAGTGTCTGAGAGCACGAGAGAACGCCCGAGGTCGGAGAAATGAGAACAAAAAAGACAAACGTTCAATGCCTAATACCCGGGAAATGATTTGACCGAAGAACGGTATGCGTTAGAACGTTTCCAGCTGTCAGCAGGAAAAAACAAATGGCACTTTGAAAAATCTCATAAGACCTTCCACATGGAACACTAGAGCGTAAGGTTAAACTCAATTTAGCAACAGCAAGATGAACATTCTTGTCTGAGAAGTGTTGACACCGTTTGGAAACTAGTAAGATGAAGATTAAATTCGAAAATTTGGTGAGTCCTTGATTCATACAGTTTCACAATGTGCACTTAGTAGAAATGAGAAATAGTAAATCGATACCACAAAATAGTACCGATTTACAAAAAGATGAATACAATCGAATTAGGATTGGACTGAGTAAGGGCATACAACCGAGAAGTGAGTTTATTGAATAAACTGTTTGCGCGGATTTTGCAAACACTCGCACAACAGCGAGAATTGCAGAACGGATGATTGCCAGACATGTGTTTTCGATTTACGTCAGTCAATTTCAATGACGATAATGTTTGCTCGATAATTTGGTCCTGTTTGTTGTGTCTGTCTGTTCCACGTCAGTATTTTTATACGTTGGCTGGGAAACCATAGGAAAAAACGTGTTTGACTGGTTAGTTGGGGAGAGCGGTTCGATAGACCACTCACTCAGTTCTCCCGACATAATTTATCCAAAAGGAACAATAAGCGCAGAAAAACCCAGCTAGCCACGAAGGCAAGGAAATCATAAAAAAGAAGTATTTTCTACAACCCATACCGTCACGCGGAAGCACCGAATGAACAGAATGTATATTTCCGACTTAAGCAGTCCGGAAATAGCTGATAAATGGACAGTTTTGCGATTTAATAGTACCATACACATAAATGTGTGTGCTACTAGCATCAAGAACTGATGGCTGATAGATAAAATTGCACTCGCTGCTGATACTGCGCTGTTTGTCTCTGCACACTGCAGCGACTGTAACGTGCTAATAGATATCTTATGCCGAATAGACTAGTCCTGCTAACCAAAGGTTATATTACTAGTATCTTTCTTTTCTAGGTGTTATTCTGCAATCTAGTAATGAAAATACAGAACTGTGTATTATTCGCAGACGGTACATCAAATTCCTTTACATTTTATTGCCGTCTTTCAGTATGCAGACTCTCGCTGTTTGTCTGTATGAATATATATGTGCGTGTACACATGTATGTATGTATGTATGTTGAATGTATGAATGAATGAAGGAATGAATGAATGAGTGGACGAATGTTTGTATGTGTGCATGAGTGCATGTACGTTTGCTTGTTTATCTATCTATATATCTGGCTGTGGCGCCTGTTTAACCTTCGACTTTAAGTCAAAGGTGGATTTCACATTTGGACAATGAAATCGATTTTTCATGCAGTTTAGAAACATGGTCTTTGTGGACCGAAGAAGTACACAGAGTGAGAAAACATGGTTGGAGAATATTTTTAGTGATTTTGAAAGTATAATAGGGCGCCAAGGAGCCCAGTCTTTATGAGAGACCCCGAAATCACGTAGGGCAAAGCGGATGGGAGAAGCACTGCCCATGCCCCAAGATAAACTCCTTGGCTGTGGGCTACCCTTCAATTTAGGCATTAGTTGGGAGATCAGTCAAGATGGTCAGTCCGTGACGCCGTGAAAAGATGTGGAGAATCTAATCAATGGGCCATCCGCGTTGGGTTGAATTAGCTAATCATGTTGAGTTCCACGAGATTTCCAAATGCCAGTTCCAGCTCTAAGGGAATACCACAAAATCCTCTCGTCAGTAGATTTCTTGCATTCAGAATAGTTCTCCTTGTCCTAGTTTTCGGAATTCTGTTTTCCAGAATGCTTTTACACTGTAGTTCGTTGCTGAGGGATAGCTGTAAAAGCCAGAGCAACTAAAGGCAAGATTGTTGGCGGAAATCGGATGTATTCACCTATAGATCTATCTATCTATCAATTATTCTACCTACCTATCTATCTTTTCATCATCTTTTCTGTCTGCCTATCTATCTGTCTATTTATATATCTATCCATCTATCCATTTATCTATCTATCTAATCTTTCTATCTTTCTATTTTTCTGTCTGGCTGTCCATTGTTTTATTTACCTATTCACTCGTTCTATCTATCTATCTGTTTACCTATCTACTTATGAATCCAATCTTGTGTATCTGCCTACCGTTCTACTTCTGTCTTTATGTGTTTGTCTATCTTTTTCTCTGTCCGGCTGTGCGTTTGTTTGTACGTTTGCTCGTTTGTTCCTCCCGCTATAAAGCTACTCCATGACTTGCTGTATGGGTGCGGTTGAATGTAAATACGCCTTATTCACGGGGCTTCGCTTCAGGTAGAAAGAAGTAGTCGTCTTCAATGACCCTGAGACCTGGAGCAGCACAGCACCATGTAAAGTTAGGTGTGATCACAAACCAGACGACAGCAAATAGCCATCTACCGCCAAAGTGACCGACTTATGTGGTCCAAACCTTTAACTTTTGTGACAGATGCCGCCGAACCCACTTGAACATCACTAGTCTGCCTGTCTGGTTGTTCGCCCATCCATTGGCTGGTCTATTTCTGGCCGATTATTTGCCGGTTTCTCTTCTGTCTGATGGTCCGCTTTCTTTTTTGCTTATACTCGAAACTTGAGCTGCTCTCGGTTTACTAAGGCCACTAATTTCCGACGTGTTTGTATTTGTCTGCATTCCTAATTCTTTGCCTCCAAGCGCATCCGTACATTTGTTTGTCTCCATTTCGGATTCCTAAGCTTTCCAATTCAGACTAAATAAATAAGTCAATGTTTCTGTGGCCGGAAAAGTATGTCTCCGCATGATGCATTTGTACAAGACTGCTTTCTTTCCTGCAAATAGTGCTAACTAATTGGTAATAGCTCATTCGTTTTGCTCTGTCTGCAATCGCATCGTCTCTGCCAGACGTGTAAAGCCCCAAATGGATGCTAAACGCAAACACCGAGTCAAACTTTAGCATAATCTGGACAGCGAGATTCCCGGAATGGCAAGCTTAATACAAAATTCCTGCTTACTGCTGGAACATGTACATTGGACAAGTGAAACCACTGATTTTCGCGCACTCATTTTGATTAACAGAATGATTAACGAGATGAAAATGCCCAATTTAACAGGCGGCGGATTCACGGTCATGTGATCACAGGTTCACGTGTGGACAAACTTGGATTGTTGAACTCGATTTCCAAGAAACAACGTTTTTGTTCTCGGCCAAACTTTATTACTGGAAAAAATCATAGTGTAAAGTTAGACGGTATATGAATACAAAACGAATTCAAGAATCGTGTTGATTTCGAATATTTATTTGTTTCCTGATTCAAATTAGTGACTTTCGAAGCATTTGATCGGCTATTTTCAAAGCAGAATGCGGGAAACAAATCTGACAGTTTGACAGTTGACTGGAATTTTGCAAGCCGAGGAATCAGTAACAAAGGAGACGTGTCAAAATGTACGAACAAATAAATTCAGACAGAGGTGGGAAAATTAAATGAACCTGAAAACTGTTGTGCATGGATTGGACATGCAATAGGTATTATCGCTTTCAGTTCCCGGGCCAAGACAGGAATAAACGTTACAGAAGATTATGTTGCTTGCATGGCTCTGTCTTTAGCGGTCTGACTGTTTTGAATCCAGCACTCGTGAAGACCCTTTCATCTACTTCTTCGGTGGTAACCCTCCGCCTTGCTAGAACCTCCCAAAAACTAATACCAGATTCCGGTGATTTCCGTTGTCACAGAGTCTTACAGAATTGCGTTGTTTATTGCTTGCACCTTCGGAAGAGAAGCAAGGACCAGTTCGGCCATTTTTTGGATAGTCGCCTCATCGTTTTTTAATGTGTTGTTCATCATAAGAACAAGCGAAATGGTATATATATATATACGATGAAAAGTTTGTTACGTGAACTCGAGATCACTCTTTAGAAACCACTAAAAGATATCCGGTAAATCGATTTCTTCCACAAGCAAGCAAAATAAGGATCATCTAAACAAACGAACAGAACGCAGAATTATCTTTTATCTTTTACTTCTTTTATTAGTGAACTAACAACATGCGTCAATTTTCAAGAAAGGGGCTGCCGCCAGCAGAGCGCAGCCATGTGGGGAATTCGACCGGCGGTGGGAGGATTCGAACCTGCGACCTTCACGCCCGAACGCCACGCCCTTATCTGCTTGATCACGGCCTTCTGTTTGCCAATACGCTTTGGACTTTTGCCATAAGTGCCAAAGAAGATGTTTCTAAAAAGTGCACTAATCTTCCCCGAGTGCTCTTTAACTTAATCGGATTCGGATTTCCGGGGCTGAGAACAGTTTGATAAAAGTTCTATATGAACACATTTTCTCACTGGCATTATCACATTCACCGATCATTTGTGTTTTTAATCATAATCTACCAGGATTTCTTTTGGTAATTTATGCGAAAAGCAGTCATTTTGCTTTGCATAATTCAGAATAACAAGACTGATTTTTGCGAGTGAAAATTACCAAGTCAAATGGTCAATTTCCTATATATTCTTGTCTTTATTCGCCTCCTCGTTACGTCCGAAAACCTGGATAGCGGCAGCCCAAATTGCAGAGAAAATATTTTATTGGGTGTCTCTAGCCAAAGCCTTTGTCCCGGACGTGGTGGTCAGAGGTCTCTGGTATCTGGTATCTGGT
>LUCM01002243.1:2719-14353 GCA_008360955.1 Fasciolopsis buskii | reverse complement strand
CAAGGATGAAACAGCTGTACAGTGCTTCCATGGTTTCTTTATGGTGAGTTGGGCGATGATATCACATGGTGAATTATTTCATGAAAACATTCAGTCTCCTACTACTAAAAAGTGATATTACTTTACCCATGATAATTTTATGCTAATCAATCATGCTTGCTTGTTTTGCCAATATGTCACATCACGTGATGAGTGTGTAAATCAGGTGACAGTTTTGCTACTTCCCCAAGGGCTACGTCTCATCTGAAAACCTGATCCGATTCTCTGTGATTAGTTTTATAGTCTTTTAACTTATCAGACGTTCTCTACCGATTGTGTTGGTTTCATCTGACCGCGAGACATTTGAAATAGCAAACTGATTAAAGTCTGGTTGTCAGAAGGAGCACAAAATGCAAGTGTCGTTTTCCATTCACGCAGTACCAATAAATTCTGGAATACATGCATATTTCTGCACCATTTGGGTATCGTGTAACTGCCTTACACATTTGCGGTCATGCGCAGTCTTCGAACTGCAGTTATCTGATTGTGCAGTTTGAAGGGTACACGATCGTCGACCAGTGGGACTTTTGTTCTGTTTACCACCTGCCTGATGAACTTGTGTTTACTAACTGGGAAATTGGATGAACCAACTGTTTTCACTCCTCGTTCTTATTTACCGAGTCTTTAAACAAAATTAGGGTAACCTTGCCAGTACAGAACACAACAGTGTCTGGTTATCAAATTGGGAAATGATAATATATTTCACTATTTCATTAGCGGCCCAATTTGTTTTGTACCACTGCCGTCGTGTGTGTCCTCAAAGTATCCTAATTAACCGATGGAAGTCTAACCAATGGTCGATTTGATGACAAATGTTGCAATTAGAGCGAATAAATAGTCGATTAGAAAGTTTGGCAATAATCGTTGTACACATTGATTTTCGGAGTGGCTACAGCCTACGCCTAGCTGTTCACAGTGGTCAATTTATCGATCATACCACCAGTCACGGCTGACTTCAGTTTGCAAAGGTATGAATACAACGGAATAGGATTTGACATACCATCGTTTGAAAAAATTCATGTTTTGTTTCAGTAATCCGTTACGAATCCCAAAAAGAATTTGCCTATACTGATGAACTCGTTGAAGACGAATAGTTCAATGTTTGCACATGTCCATTTTCTAGATACCATTTCATATATGCTCCGAGGAAGCATGAAACAGAATGTTAAATGTCGTACCAAACAAATAACTATCCAAGGACGCTAGCGGAAACAAAAAAACATACATGAATTTTGTTCGAAATAGTCATGAACAAATGAAATATTGGTATTTTTACTTTTTTCAACAAACAGTTAGTTCCAGTTGTAAACAAAATAGCGGGAGCAAGAAGAACGTTAACTTGCTACCAAGGGAGGATAGATCCACGGAGAGCCTTTTAGGTTAAACATCTTACCGGGAGTTTAACATCACTCATGATTAGTTGTTTGCAAGGTATGATCGCTGAAGCTCAGTTTTCAGTTTCTATTTTAAAATCGGAGGAAAGCAGTTGTTATGTCGACCTAATTGTTATAATACCTGAACACTGATTTAAGCTCGTATGTCAAGCTAGCATCACGTGGATAGGTACACAAAACCTTCTTTGATGCATATGGCTGTTTGATTCTTTCGTTTGTTTTCAGACAGAGCGTTTAGCACTTTGGGGAAGCTCTGATTTCTGGGCATAACTAGATGATCTTGCATGTAGTTGTGATGACAACGTGAGATCAGTGGAGATCACCCAGTCAAATTAGGACCTTTTCTACCCCGAAGGTCACGTATTCGAATCTTCAAACCATCGATCAGCTTCCTCACCTGGCAGCCCGCAGACTAATCACTACCCTTTCCAGGTTCTAAATTGTACCTTATGATCTCAATCGCAAAGCAAACGAAAGAAAGGTTGAAACCTGGCGGCTTAAATTTGATGATGATGATAGTTAATTTCAGTCGGTCCGAAGACGCTTCCCACTACTTTGCACTGTTTGAGTCATGTACGAATGGCACTTGTTAGTGCACGCATTTCTGTCCTACCAAATCGAACACGAACAATGGTCTGCCATCAATCCACCTCCTTCCCACCCCACCCTATCCGTGATTTCACTAGCCACAAATCAGAACAAATAAGACACAGCGAGTGCGAACAACACAAAAAACACCGTTGGAAACAAGTTAACTCACCTATTATTTGGTGATTTCTCTTAAACTGGAATAGTACCAATTGCTTTCATTGCCTTCTATTTGAATGTTGAATTTTTTTGGCAGCGAACTGACTATCACAGACGCCAGTACGAAGTGATTTATAAGCTATTGATGACCGTTTGTTTTAATTGTCTCTTTTTGACATTAATTTGTCACTAAAAAGAGGCCAGCAATTTTGGCCTCCGTTCCGTACAAGTCGATTACATCACTAGCCTGACGTGTAGCTATCCCACTGTCTTAGTCAAGCCACCTCAACAAACGCAGCATTCATGTTTGATCTGTCTTGTCGAAAATGACTCGAAGTATCTGTCCACCAAGGCAATACAGACACGGAAAACAAGGTCATTCTTTCAGACCAATTTTGAATTATATGTAAAATTATAACCACATGATTTGTCACTTTGCTGCACGTGCAGTTTGGAATGAAAACATATATCTATCGAAAAGGATGTAAGGTTGTCCTGTAGAAATAATAAATGCAGCACCTTTTTGAGACTTAACAACCAAAATGACAGTTGAAACGTTTAAATCTGTTCGCCAAATATTAGGGGAAGCTTTCTAACTGTGAAGCAATGCCTTTTACGCTCAGCTTTTGGCGAACACTAAAAAGAACGTCCATTTCTATGCTGAGCTTCTGAGACCTTGAGATGTGTTCAAGTTAATTTTAAAAATTTGATTGTCTTTGCATATTATCTTTTATCTTTCACTTCATTCATCAATGAATTAACAATGTGCATCGTTTTTCAGAAAGGAGTCCGCGGTCAACAGTGGGCTGCCAAGTGGGCATGTTGACCGCGGGTGGGAGGATTCGAACTCGCTACCTTCGCTACCAAACGCCACGTCCATATTCGCTTGGCCACCGTCGGCACTTTAGCGGCAGACAGTAACTCGCTCTCATCCAATTCGATGTCAAATCTAACCAAAATGCGGAATTTTGTGGCTTCGTACCATCCCAAGTTTCAAGGTCATGTTCGCCAGTTGCTCCCGCATTCGCGCAGCAGAGGCCAAAGGTAAGGGGTCATACCACGTGCACCACATCTTTGAGTCAAATGTTTCATTGAAAATCATGTGCATATTTTCGAGAAGAATAAGCCTCATTGCCTACAAAGTCCATTACACCATGAAGGTGGATCGACAACTGTGACCCTGAAGCTTGAAATAGCATAGAAATTTAATTTAACGAAAAGTCTGTCTTCGTGATGGAGAGTATGATAGCAAACTTTCATCTCCAACCAAGATATTCATTTGATCTGGGATTCAAAGATTTGACGTTTGAGGTGAAAGGCAATTGGAAAACTTGACCACCTCTGGTTATTATTTAACCTATTTTAATTTTGGGTTAAATTTCCATGTCGATTTCACTAGATAACGTCCGCGGGTGTTCTTTAGCGCATCCAAAAAGGAGCCATTGCCCAGTGTCGACCGACTAATTTATCACTGATGAACACTGAGTGAACTGACATATTATCAGTCAGCTAAGTATTTCGAGACTGTAATACACACACACACACACAGGCATCGACACCAAGTGCCTGAATCGAAACGATATCCTTTCGCCTACCGTAAAGATGCCTTTAACATCGAGTCACGATCACTCAGGTAGGAAGGAAGTGTTACGCCACTGGACACACAACGACACCCAGTAAATTACTTGATTTCACTCAGTGGAGTATGTTTTGATTACTATGCAAAGGAACGAACATCGGGGTTAGGCACAATGTTTTGTTTTGAACCTTTAACAAATAATCCCTCGTATTGATTTTTGTGAGTGAAATGAATTTTTGTCATCAAAATGCGATTGGCATCAGTTTGAAACACTGAAGAACTACTGTGATGGATTTTGGGCATATCACATGTGATTTGATGCAGTCAGTATGCACGACTTTAACATGATACAAAATCTGAATAGAACTTTCGGACATCAAGAAGACAGAGCACAAAAAACGTGGCAGCACGTTCGTAAAAGCGAGAAAACATGGAAGGACAAGAAGTTGGTCACAGTGGTTTAAATAAGTATGCTGGTCAAGTGCAGACGAGTGTAGATGGTTCTCCGAGATTGCTCGCGTTGCTAAATGCTTCGTTATTTCCCGCCCCATTTTTCTCCCAGTCTGTAACACCACTATGAGGAACCAGGTAAGCGGGAGCGATTTTCGACACTACCATGCCACCTGAGTAGGTCTGTGTTGATTTAGGTTGATTGCCATATTCAGGAACTGATATGAACAGGACACTGGTGGCTTCCATTTTCTGTAGGGATTTTGCAAGGTAATCAAACTATGTGCACGTTTTCCAATTTTGTCGAACCGTACGATGACTTTTCACTGGAATCTCATTTGATTCGTTGGGAGCGTGAATCGATGATAAGTCCATTTAAGGCTCACATGGTGATTCGTCGGTGGCAATAATCGCGAAACCGGTCATGTGCTTTTGGGGAAATTTTGTTCATCCATCCCTATGCGAAACACACTACTGATAGAGTAAATACTGCTCTAACTAGGAATCAGTGGGATCTCCTGCATTTGTCAACGCGAAAAAACCGATAACCATTGGTTTAGGAGGACTGTGAGATAACATGAAAAGACGGCCACGATCAGATGTGATTTCACGGGATGATGTTATTGTTTTCAGAAAAGGTGGCACATGAATTATTGATTGAGCACCAATTAACGAACAAAGATTCACGAAATTGGGTAAATTATTTCCGGTTCACTATTCCCAAACGTTGTGACTGTAGTCCAGGATCACTGTTCCGACAAGTTGTGTATGAATTTGAACCACGTTGAGTGGTACATTTGATATTCAGAAATTGACGCAAGCCTCTGCTTGTGGAATCAGTTATGAGTGAATGCTTTTAATAGATAGAAACAGTGGACTGGAATCTTGTTTGATGCTTCAAAGTTTTACAGTGCAATACAAGTACAGCTAAAAGCATACTGTGTCACGTAAAAATGAGAACGTTTCCGATGACACTGAACACTTCAAAGCCAAATTTCTCTACTTATTTTCAGTCCAACTTCTCTGCAACTTCATATCTCACTTACAATAGGAATAAGGCCATTCGATTTCTACTCTCAATCATTTTATCGGTGGACCGCATTAGGATGGGTTAACCAAACCCGTTGTTCACATTCTAATAGAGAAAAACGAGAAATTTCCCAGGTGCAACGCTAATTTGTGGCTATAGCACCTGTTTCGTTTTCTCGCCACATGCATTGGTCCATCCAGGGCAATGGCGACCGAGAACGTAGGGCAGACGATCTGTGGTTAGTAAGAGTAGGTGAATCTGAATTGCTTACCCGGGGGGTTGTTAAAATAAGATATGGAACCGATCCTGGACAGTCAGGTAATTATGAGACGAATTCACATTTGTCTTTGGATAATTTGACCCTTCCGGTTTCAGCTTGGTCTACATGCACGGGAAGAAACGACAGACGCATTCGATGCAAACGAAATAAACTTAACCAATAAGCTGAGATCAATTTCGCTCCGAAAGCATGGCTGATATTCGGTCAAACAAATAGATATTTGGGTTTTCACGTGCACCGATTGAACAGTTTTCGACTGGAATTCTTTCAACGGGTTACTTGTTTTCGGGCCACGGTTAAAAAAAGACTTTTTATCTTTCTGTTCGAAATTTGCCTGTGCAAATCACTCTTCCCGTTTCATGGAAGCAATCTTCTATGATCAGTTTACTCGGCCGGAAATTTCCCAATTGTTTTCTTGTAAATGATGTTCTACAGAAAAACGAAAACGAAAACACCAAGCATCCGGGTCAAACAAGTTCTCTATTCGGACCATAGGAAATGTATCCACTTTTTCTACCAATCGAAGCGACAAATATTAGTTTGATTATCCAATCACTTAAGAGAAGTCCACCTATCCCGGACAAATCGGACATTTTACAAAAGCAAATTCACTCATCAATAAATAAAAAACCGACTGAGCTGCATTTCACGTTTCTTCTTTCTTCATATAGGTTGCCTTTTTCTACTCCCATGATGACTGTGTATTTGTTAACCCGTGAGAAGTGAAAATCTGATAAATAATCACTGTGTTTGAAATCTGCTGTATTCTTCTTCTGGTTGGAAAAGAAATGAGGGGAAGGAAAAGAGTTAGGGAAGAAAATGTCACTTTTTTCGGTAATTCCATGACATCGGGAATGGACCAATTAATGAATTTTGCTTGTAGTCTGCCTGGTGCACAAAAATATTTCGTGGGCAAAAAAGGTGAATTCGAGTGCCCATTCTGTCCCCGTGCACGAAGTGAATGTACATCCGTGAACCCGTGGATCGTAAGTCGAAAATTGTAGCCGGATTTGGACGTGGGGATTTGTGCATACAATCGGTCATCTTCACCGATATGTCAGAAGCCGGAATTCATTTCTGCCTCACGAGCATGAATAAGGGAACAAACCAAAAGCTAAAAACACCCTATCCCAATTGGAAAATTTTGGCCGTCGTACGCATTTTGGACGAATGAGGCACAATATACCGGACTTTTCATGTTGTTTGACAAAGTCTTCCAAGAAAAAAGACAGACGAATTAAACGACGAACTACCGATTCGTTTGACTTCCCAAATGCACCCGGGTTCACAGAAGCTCATGGCTTCGATTCGCACTAAAAATGCCGAATGCGGTAATGTAGTGATCACGTTGCAACTTGTGCTCAGAAATGTTTTTTCAATGGGTCACAACTGCACGAATGTTCTGCCCTCCAGCTCCGAGGACAGCTGAGGAAATCGAAAAGTGCAAACAATCTCAGAATGATTCACTCAAGTTCAGGAGACCTGGATCACGTTATATGTCCTGCGTGGTCGAATAACTTGTCATTCAGAGTCCGAGGTTTTTAACCAAACAGGGCATTTTTTCTTAGAAAATACGAAAGTTTCACGACTAAATGTCAAACAAACAATGATGATCTCGTCTCAAATGTGACTGCACGATATGTAGATTTACGGTTATCGACTGAAGTGTCTTACATTTGGTGTTTTTGTTAACAACGAAAACCGCAACTGACGCTAATGCGAGATGCTATGCAATCCCAACAACCAAAACAATGTATACACCATGCACATTCGTCAAATCAGCAATTAACCACTATGATTTTATGCGCGAACAGTAATTCACCCGGTTAAAGCAAAGTACAAATCGATGAAATCTGCTTGTGATCAAACATCACACATTCCCTGTACTGTTGCTACCCGTTAGGGCTAAGATTTGAAGATCTCTGTTAACAAAAATCAAAAACTTTTCAAAATCGATTAGTGGCCAATTGTACAAATTGGTCTACTTGTAGTCTACTGTAGTAGCGCCAATTGTTCAGAGGTGACTGTATAGGGACAGTTGCGGATGGAGTGACTGATTTGTCATTCAGTTTATCCGAATGAATGAGACCACAGACGTGACTTCAACCGGATTACTTCGGCATGTATTACTTTTTGCTATAACATTGGTTTGGAAAAAGAGATGATATGTAACCGAACTAGTGAGAAGTAAAGTGCACAATTAATTGGACCTTATAAATCCCATGCTCAAAATCTCGTAACTATTCGACGAGCGACTTAGTTTGAAGGTTAAGTGATAGAGAGCCAAACTCGGTATTGCACAATAGGCGGATGCTCCAGTGACTAGAGATGGGTTACGGTTTGATAGCGGGGAAAAAGAAAACCGAACAAGAACATCCAATGGCATAAAACAATTTACCTGGTTTTTAGTCAGTGGATAAATCTCGTCGTCAAGCAAACAACACGACTAAATAAGATCCAACGGATGTGAGGAGTGATCGAAATTTACTTTGAAGTGGCACGGAGAGCCGAAATTTGCGAAGAATTGGAAATCCGTCTAGTAAAACAAGATTAGTTTCTCTATGTCACTGGAATAGTGATTCACGCAACACTCGATGTTCACTCAAGTAATTCGTTTTCGAGAGCCATGTCCACGCTAGCTCAGAGTTAGAGCATTTACCCGACAAGTGGAGCGCTTCACAGGTTCTGTTCGGGCTCGTAGAGCCAATCTTTAGATGCGTACTGCACAGGTGCATTTCCCATTCTACATAAATTCTGAATCCTTGTTCCACCTCAAAATAAACACAAACTGATAAGTGTGTGTGTGTGTGTGTGTGTGTGTGTGTGTGTGAAACTGTTGTTCATTCACCGTAAATATTGGTCGAAAACATACAATGTTTGGGCCATGTAGCTGGATAAACCGTCGCGATTGTTGCTAACGTTCGTGATGAATGAGTCATTCGCGGCATTTTCACATGCACGAGAAAAACTCGTAGGCCGAATTCGTATCTGTTGCTTAGCTATTTTAATACATTCGTCGGAATGTCAAAACGTGCACGCCTCATTTAGGCTGTTAGCAAATGCATGACAAGTCTGGCTTCAAAATCGATCTCCTTGTGGGTTCTTGTATTGATAAAATTGCTGGTTGGCACAAGACAAACCAGGAATTGGTTGTAGCAACGAGGAATTACAAATGACCAGGGATGCATCCGAGTGCATGCACGCTATAGATATTTCCAAGTTTTGAATGTAATCACGTCAAAATGGTTGAGAGGATATTGATTGGCATTCCTTGAAGAATCCCTAGGAATTTTGGAGCCGAAGTGCTTAACAAACAAATCAAGTGTGGTTGAGTGTAATCAAAAGACTGACCATTGTTTCTATTCTGTTTGTTGTCTCATCCGAACATACGAACTGATTTTGACAAGATGAGTCGGTATCCACTCACACACGTGCACGGATGCAGATCTAGCCGAAATTTGACAGGTGAAAACTTTAACCTTGAATTGATCTTCTACCAACTACTTTTTGCTTATTGTTTCATAACCTTAAAGTAGACTGCGATTCGATGCCCCTGCTTTTGCACTGAACCGCGTAAGGATGACAAAAAGTTGAGTTGTCCTTGCACGATGTTCGAAGGTTTCTGTCTATTTGACCGGGCAAAATTTACGGGATTTATCTTCGTCCGATAGTTTGGGCTTCTCTTAGACACCAACAGCTATGTATGTGAAGTCCAACTAAAAGCGCGTCAGGTAGTACCGTATTTGTAACAATCACATGAGAATTATTTTCAAGCTGACTGCCTGAAAACAATCGTAAATTAATGATCATTTCACATGGTAATATTCTGCTTCTCTTGTGTATCACGGGATGTCACGATGTCACGAGCGAGTTCCGGAAATTCTCGCAAAGAATCACATGTATTATCTCAGTCGATCTTCTTTAAATTATCCAGCTTGATTAGTTATCTAATCGACGCAATTTTCCGACCTCCAGACATGGGTTGGAAATTGACCTTTTGTCGAATCTTGCGTGCACTGGTTGTCTGATGGACATACCCGGTTTGGATCCATTAATTTTGCCTCCTCAAGGACACAGTCACCCCTCCACCCGATTATGTCTTTCAAAGTTCACCTATCCTTTGATTCTCTCTGAATTTACGTCAATTTTCGGTCTTCTGCCTCACGCTGTCTGGTTGGTTTGTTGTGACAAGTGATGCGGACGTGAGTCATGAGTCCGCGTGCATCTGTATTGCTATTGGCTTATGGTCTGAATTTCAAGATGCACCGTAATTGGGTGAACTCAGTCCAAATAAACAGTGGACTCCAGTGGGATTCCACACCAGTTCCTTCGTCGTTGGACCAGTTTTGGCCAACTTCGATTCACAATTGATCTACACTGATCAAATTTATTAATCACTGATGACTTATTCCCTTACTTTTCTGGTCTCTTGTAATTGTTTCTCCTTACATCTGGGCTCCCATGAAGTAAGCTATTCGCTTCCTCTTCAAATCACATGGGTTGCTCACTTCCAGTAATTAATTTTAGAATTAGGACATGTTCTCCACGGATCATATCATCATTATACAGCACTTCACTTACACGGCATGTGTTGCATTTTCGGTGAAAAAAAACAATTGTTCTTTCGTGTCCTAGATATACCATTGTGGTCATGAGGAATTCAATTATGGATACCAATCAAATTTCGTGATCTCCATGCCATCGAAAATTGTATTCTGTTGCTGGACGTGAAAGTAATACATGTTTAATCTAGCCTGCTTTGGATACCAAAGTTCACAATGCAAAACAGTGAATAGTTCATCCAAGCAGCCTAGTGTGACTTTGGTTGGGTTCATACCTAAAAGACTAGCTAAAGCAAAAAAAGTACCATGATGACTGAGCAGACTATCCCATTCCCTTCATTATTTCCGGATTGGGTCAAAACATTTCGGTTTTAAGTCAGACATTTTCGGAGTTGGTCTGAAAAAATACGCCTCCCTGTAATACGTCTGGGCATGCTTACTTTTGACCATAAATCACAGGACAGTGCTTATATAATCAGCGCAACTTAGGCAATTTGTTTGCAGCTGTTCTCATGTGATATAGGTCACGTTGTGGGCCTGTGAGAACGGGGTCTCAATAAGCCAGTGAGTTGGCAGTCCCGATTAGTTTTGGTGCGACTCCAAATTATTTTGAAGTGATTCCAAAATAACTTGAGAAATTGTGACTATTGATCGAAGTGAGCATCATCTTACATGAGCATTACGCAACGCATTGTTTGTAAATAAAATGTCATCAACGCATAAGCCGCTGGACTAGGGCTGATTTTGTGACTCCTAGCTTCAATCGTAACAAGTGACTGATTTGCTGAGTGCGATGTCTACCTCATTCCAAAGTGTACGACAAACGGTGGGTGGTTTTTCTAAAACTCCCTCCTCGGGCACGTTCACACACGAATGCACGAGCACAGCATGGCCCTTGAGTTTATACCAAACCCTATCTTCTTCATCATCTTTTTACATTGTCTGCTGATGAAGTAACAGTTTACATAATTCTCAGGAAGGAGCCGCTGCGAACAGCAATCTTCCAAACGGGGATATCGACCGGCACTGGAAAGGCTCGAACCCATGATCTTTACGTTCAAACGCTAAAGCCTAATCCGCTTGATCCTCAATGACGAAGTCTGACCAGGTTCTCTAGAACTCCGATCTAGAACAAATACCCTAGAGAAGACTTGAAACAGATAAACTGAATAGTAAAATGTAATCAAAAAAGAAAAGTTAGCTAAAGCTCACTGGAGTAGGCGGGTTAGGGGAAAACAATTTCGTATTACCAGAGGTCATGAAAGTCCATACTAATGTTCTATTTCAAATTTTCATACCTGAAACAACAATGGAAATTCGACTAGGTAACTTGATTTAGCTAACCGAAGTCCAATGAAAAGCCGGGCTCAGTCGAGGGATCAATGCGTTAACTTCGGGTGCATGGTCACCAAAGAACACACTGTGGTTTCACAGCGTATGCATTCCCGTGGATTAATCTCCAAATCGATCAATCTCTCTGGGCCCGTCCGTTTGGAAATTGCGACAGCATTGCCCGTTGCATGTTCGTATATATATATATATATATATATATA
>LUCM01002241.1:19070-63234 GCA_008360955.1 Fasciolopsis buskii | reverse complement strand
TGGATTCACCTGGTTTCCAGTCGAGTGAATTTTCGCTCACAGTTTGTTAATAGTTGTTGATCGGCTTCTTCATTGGGATAGGTACAGAAGGTTTTTGTTATTGCCGTTTTCATTTCTTGCCTGACTTTTGCCGCTCGCTGATTTGATCGACTAATTGCCTCAGGGCGACTAGGAAATCACGGGGCACAATCGCCTCGTCCACTAACTCCTAGTTCGAAATTGGAACTGATAATCTCAGTCCGAACGCCTGCATTCACTGTGATGGATGCCATGTGCTTTCGTAATTCGGTTGGGTAATAAATAGTCCGCAGTTGAAATGGTCGATCGCTTTCGGAGTGGCCTCGTAGCTCAGTTGGTAGAGTGGACATGGTACCAGTTATGTGGTTCGAGTCTCACCGAGTTCGGAGATTTTCCACATTTGGATCATTTACACATAAGTCGCCCTTGTGATTGGGTTTGAGTAATGTCGATCAAGGACGGTGAAAATCTCAGTGGAAATGCAAATTATCAGCAATACATGAAGATAATATAGATCGTCATTTTTATTGGATGTGGATAGTGTCTGACGCAAACACGGCAGACTTTTTTGATCCGATTAACTCCTGCCTGCTGGGACAGCGAGTTGACTATGAGAAAGAGTACATTTCGGCCTATTTACGACATATCATCAATGCTTTCACCATTCGGGAATTTCTAACAATGCAGAGAAAATCTCCTGGAAAACGGAATAAAGGAAATTTACTTATAGGATACTTAAATGAGTTTCTTTTTTTTTCTTTTGGTTTATTCAGGTTTGACAACCCCGCCGCACATGCTGCTCCGTTGACACGGCGACTGACACATTGCTATTTGATCCCGGTGAATCTGTTGTTACTTCTCCTCCCCTCTGGACTGTGTGCGGATTGGACCGTGGGAAGTTTACGTCTAATTCGTGAATGGACTGATCCACGAAATGGGTGCACAGTGGTAGCATTTGCTTGGCTTTTGTTTATGTGTTTTTGGACCCTGATACCGCGTTTAAGCACGCAATATTCCCGTGCACTGGTCCTAGTAAGTTGTTGACTTTTACCTCTCCGTGACTTTGATCATACATTGGAAGACTCAGTCTTCAACCACAATAGATTACAATTCCATCCAAAAGATTAAAGATGTAAACTAGGTGATATCAAAGTGAAATAAACTTTAAAATGATGCGGTGGTTTTCGTAAAAGTATAGAATGAGCGGTAGTTGATACTACTTATGCCCCTACTCATCACCATCCTGCTCATAGCGACAGTTTTACCATTTCAATAGTTATCTTCTCAATGCGAACACGCATAATGTGTTTGCGAATTCGTTTGCATGGATTCCCTCAGCCGGGCCAAAACAACACAACGTATATCAATAATCGAACGGCTTGGGTATGTCAGCCTTCTAGGGTCAAACATCAAGCCAGTAGAGGTCGATTTCAATGACAAACGCATGGTCTCCAGTTCAAGCGTATCAAGAGGGCCCATGGTTGAGCCCAATGATCAACCTATAAATACAGAAGAGCACCAGCGTCTGGTGATGAGACGTGTGATCTAAGCGCCAGGCTCAGTGATCAGAACCCGATGAAAACCAGCAACCGGAGCTACGGCCAACACGGGTTTTCAAACCGTCGATATCGTTTTAAGCTAATGATTATATTAATCAAGAAATTAGTTTGAAAACTACTTAAAGCAAGTTAGAAAGACATATTAACAAAGCTCACCGATCGAACGACAACCAACATATTGGGACAAATCGAGCTGGTTCCTTTGCCAGCCGCAGTCATGCAAGGTAATGAAGCGTAGATTGTTAACTTTCTTATGATACATTATTATTCCTGTTTTATCTTTCGTTAAGATGCTCGTGATCTTCATGCGGATGGATGCTGTCGCAGTTAACACGGGAATCGAGCTGTTGGGTACATTTTTTCGTGCCATCTATATTAGCAGCATTTCCAATTCTCATTTCTTGGACTTCAAACGTTCTTTCCGGTTTACTCTCGGTTCTCTTCCTTCCCATCCCATTCCGGCACCGCTAATGAAAACGAGGCCATGGCGATGATGATATTTCCATTTATTCCTGCCAGCAACCTGTTATTTCCTGTCGGTTTCGTGGTTGCCGAACGCGTCTTGTACACACCCAGTCTGGGATTCACTTTGCTTTTTGGCTTGGGCTATTCTTGTGCCATCTCCAAGTCTCATGGTCGTCTGGTGAATAGGACCGCGGATCGACCCGTAGAACCAGCTACGTGAGTTTCATTCCAAATCTTGTCACTTTTCGCGGCACCTAACTATTTCTGTTCGTCTGGTGAAGTATGAACTTTCTTCTTGTATTTTTTCCCATTCGCCCTTTTCCTGTGTCCAACAGATCATGCCAAAGGAAGGGAACCATTCGTGCCATGGCATCGGTCATTTTGCTCGCTTTTGCAGTTAAGACATTTCGACGAAACTTCGACTGGTGAGTATTGTCCAAGAAACCGCTTGTGCAGACTTGCATGACATTTGCAGATGCACCGATTGATTTATCATCAAAATTATGTATCCAATAACGTTTTTAAAATGATATGGGAAGCCGTGTTTTGTAAAATGGAAAATCTGTTTGTATGTTTCCTATTGTTTAGATTCCGCTCAGTTGTACTGTTCGGCTCCATTGAAAAGTGACGAATAGCACCTTCTTCACTGCATATAAGGTGATTCGCAGCATAAGGCTAAACCCAATAGTCTAACGACATAGTGTTAAAGGGGATTGTTATTACTATTTAAGTAAGAACCTCTTTGTTGACTTTACTCTCAGAGAGGAAGGTTGTAAATGGCGGGAAAACAATTAGAACGAGGTTGTTTCACATCCTGACTTGCAAAAAATGTGAACTGAATGGGAGGGGTATGCCAATTCTGGACGGAAATCTGGTAGGGACAGCTGGAAGTCTTAGAATGACATAGCCGGACGAGGTTCAAAGGCATGTCAACTGAGAAAGTGAGCCCCAAAGAACAAAAGACGAAGTCGTGGCAATAAAAAGCAGTGAAACAACTTCTCGAAGATGGGCTAATGACTTCGGACTGGATGTTAGCTAAAAGTCATCGAGTAGGCAGATGGGCTGCTTTGAACCCGATCAAATATGAAAAGAGGAATAAACGAAACCACACCCCACGCGTGACTGCAATAATCCAGTATGGGGTAGATTTGAGCCTTGTGCAGTAGGAGGAGACAAGCAGGAATAGAGAAGTGTCCGACCCGAAGTGGAAAACTAACTGTGCGCAGCACAAGAAGCCAGCTTAGATTTGAAAGAGGACCAGCATAGCGAAGAAGTTATAGACAGACCAAGAAGAGAGACAGAACCTGTGCAGTGTACGTTTGTTGAATCAAAACAGTTAAGAAATGAATGAATAAGGTTTAATGGAAAGAGAGAAAGGGAAGTTTTCAAAATGTTAATTCAGCACGATTACAGTAACCCCAACAGCAGATGTTTTCCGAATCGGAATTTAGCGATACACTTGGTGCATCGCGGTCGCGATTAGTATTGGTGAAGAGTACGGTAAGAAGGTGAACGATGGGAAGTGGGAGGGTCGGCAAAGCAATATACTGCGTTGAATGTATTTGATAGAAGGTCGTAATAAATAAAAGAAAGACGGTGGGGCTAGTACGGAACGGCTGAGGTAGATCTCTATCTGCTGGGATGGAGATGGTTCACTTGTTGTGATGACTTGATATCGAAATCTGAAGGGAACCCAAACGCAGACAGTTTCGCCGGTAGGGCTTCGTGCTAAGTTCGGTGGAAAGCCTTGGAAATAGCAAGCAAGATCAGGTGTGTTTCTTCGTGTCTCTCGAGTGAGGTCGACCAGGCGTGCGAGACGAGAGCCAATAGATCACCGGTGGACTGGCGTCGTCTGAATCCATATTGGAAGCCGCTCAGAGTAGCCCTTTGCGTTCGATAAAAGATCGCAGTTGTTCGAAGACAATGGTTTTGGGCATCCTAGATGTAAACGATTTTAAAGAAATCGGCCGGCAACTGCCTCTTCCCGCCGCGTTTGGAGTGGGAAGCACTTCGGGAGTAGGTGAGTAGGTGTCTCACATCTTGCTGGTTGGCGTCCGAAAGATCCGTCAAATAGCTGGCTGGAGACACTGAAGAATATGACAATGGACCGCGAACAGTGGCGATCGTGCTGTCGTTTTCTATCGAATCAGAATGATTGAAAGAGTGTGTTTGTGCAGTTAGACTGTGTTTCGTGTGTTGGCTGCAGCAGCATCTTATCTGTTCCCACTTGTTTAGGTTCACTCCCTGTTCCCCTTGAATATTCACTCTTTATAGAAACGTAACCTTGGGGAAGAGGCAATGGCCATTGAGGCTTGCCTTGATGTTTAACGCTGAACGGTGATGATGAAGGTGTCTCATAAAAAGCATCTATTCGGAAACGCAGTTGCTGGCAAGACTGATGAAGTCGTCACATTTCAGGTAGTCGTGAGTGCGCCATCTTAAGAACATTTGGCAGTTTATTTACCGCTAATTCTTTTTCACTCTCTTCTTAATCTCCTTTCAGGAACAACGAATACAACTTGTTCTCATCCGCACTGAAAGTGAACTCGAACAATGCGAAGATGTGGAACAATGTTGGCCATGCTTTGGAGGCGGAAGGTCGTTTTAAAGAAGCTTTAGGATACTTTCAGAAGGCAGTGAGGTAACCCAGTATGATTTCGCTGATGAACAAAATACCATGGGTAAATAGGAAGTTTATACTAAAATAGTTTCGCTGTTTGTTGTCTGAAGGCCTGGCCATATAACATCCACCTTGATGGTATTAGCTCTGCCTCGTAGTCCTCAATTTCTGATTCATGTGACCCCATACGGAAACAGAAGCGAAGCTTGGTTAGTCAGCTCTGAGAGTCGTAGAACTGATCCCAATGTGAAAAGTCCTCGACTTCGGTGGGATTCGAACTTACGCATGGACTTAACACACCTTTGCACCCCGTGTGCCCTGACAGGTGAGTTACGAAGCCACGCCGAAGGGTATTCAAGGATTTCACTGATGAATCAGTGGTTACCCACACGGCGAACCTTTCGCATTTTGGCTGCTTGGATCCACTAGTCCGTATTCGTGAGCAAAATTGATTATGAATTTTGATCTGACGGTTTTGATGTGTCGGTTGATTCGAGTGTCAAAGCTTACTTACTGGCTTACCGAACCTTGATGTTTGATATTCTAGTCCTTTCCATCGTCGGCCTATTTGGAATCAGATCAGGTCAATGGTTTACATATCTGTGACAGGTGAATGTTCAGGAAGTCCCTCCTTAATGTGAATGTAAGTTGCATTAACCATAGGTTGTTTGTTGAAGACAAACCAGTACTCATTTTCAACTCCGGTGGACTACGTTCCTCATGGTGAACGGTATCCACTTAGGTATGTTTATACACGTATTGGTGAAGTGTTCACACGTTTTGGGCAATCAACAACGAATAGAACTTCGCATTTTGGTCCACCATCCCATCCGGTTCTGCTGTCGTTGTTTGCAGAACGATATGGATGGCCCCGCGGCACGAGTCTTTTCTGTGTCATGGAGGAGGATGGAGGGAAGATAATGCGACAGAAATGAATTAGTCATCGTCTACCCTTGTGCTAGCCGTTACTCTTTTGCCTTCGTTTCAAATCATAGTGAGTGCTGACGCTCTACTCGCAAAGGATCTCATTTTTTGACTGGATTTAGACCCAAAAACCACTTTATTTTGCTCGGTTGTATAGGGTCGATAATTTTTCATTGCCTCCAGTTGAATGTGACCATTTGCATGTACTTGTGCTCTCTCTGCCGCTATTGTCATATTCAATTCAATTTTTTGTGCATAGTTGTCACGTTATCGTTCTTACATTGATTACCTTTTGGCAACAGTAACAGAAGGGAGTACGCTCCGAATGCGTACAATTGATGAAATGTCCCCGTAGTCATCCTGCTTCACTGTAGTTTCCTGTTATATTCAGCCTACTACGGACAAGAAGTGTTCATTTTGGACGCCTCTGTTTTTGTTAACAGTACTGTGGAATATTTTGGCAATTGCTCTTTGTCCATGCTAAATGTCGTCACTCTCGTTTTCTGTCGTTCATCTTTGTGCGATGCATATTCGCTTAGGATTTGCCATACAATGTTGATGTCTGTTTTACTGAAATCTCATGACCACTCGTTTTTTTATTGTTTCTCAGTGTGCAACCGAACGACATTGGGGCTCGAATCAACGTCGGACGCACATACGTCAATTTACGTTTGCCGGATAAGGCTGAAGAAGCTTATTTCGGGGCGTTGGATTACTTTCCCAAGCCGCGTAAAGGTGGGTTATACTCGGAAGTTTATGAACTCATCGTCCCACGCTTTCAACAGTTCAGAAAATTGGCTGGATCTTTGTGCGTTCCAAACAAGTTGTGTCAGTGCATTTCGCCACGTTTTATTTATCGATATTTGCATTTTGCATGCCAATCGAGCGCACAGCTTCAAACATTACGAATAACTGCTCCGATCATATGGTTACAGATACGGTACATTTTTTGCAGGTTGTCCCCGATGACTTTAACTAATTTGATACTCCCTTGTTTTGTCTTATTGATTCCGTTAGTTTGTATAGTTTCTCACGCGTAACTGTGCCATTCTTGATCTCATTTTGCTAAATTATTCCAGCAGTCTTCCTGCATATAAACGGGCTCTCACTGGAATGTCTGACCACTGCACATTGCTTCTACATCTCAGAGCTTGTTGTATATGTAATTGGTTAACTTAATTTTTACTCTCCAAGTCCAGTCTGACTAGGCATGTTTGCTCCCGTGAGAATCACGACATGTTGAGCCACCTCCGACTTCTGTTTTTTTCCTTCCGTGATGTATCCCTCTTTTGTGAACAGCCGACTTATCTCCAATTTTGCCGTGACATCTTTTCATCATCATCATCATCATCATCATCATCGTTCAACGTTAAACAGCAAGGCAAGCCTCACTGACCGCTGCCTTTCCCCAGAGTTACACGTTTATATGCAAAGAGTGACATCTTTTGCCCCAATGAGACACAGTACCCGACCCCCGATAGCTTTTCTTGTCCCATTCTTAACACTGCTGCTTTTGGATTAAGCAGCGCACCATCAAACCGAATTTAGGTATCTGAATGAACAACAAATCGACGATCATTTTGACAATAAACTGTTGTGAAATTTGGTATGTCTAGAAAAGAAAAATCAAATTTCGACATCCAAGTACTGAACAATCAGTTTAACCGAAGCTCTGATCACACCTCACTCTCACATGATGAATTGATATTAGTCAGCGAAAATGCGTTCCTGAGAAATTCGATAAAATTTAGAAGCAACGAGACCTGCGAACCCGATTAACGTTTCCCATCGCCATTGCAATACATCCTTTTCACCTTACGATCACATTGTCCAGCAATTTTAACGTTTTACACGCGATCCGGACGTCCCCTAGTTGTTAGATATGATCTGTTTCCAAGATACTCACCGATATATACTGACTCCCACCTGTTCTTCATCCTTACCTTACAGAAAGTATGTTGAATAACGTAGTAAGTGATATTCAATCCCCTGGTTCCATGTAATTTCCAAACAGACCGTCCATTCTTTCTACCGGTGTTATTCTTCGGCATAAATGAATAAGACTTCAATCCCATCATTTCATTTCTAACACTGTTTCCAAGTTGCAATGGAGTTGTCGGATGCATATTTGCAGATTTCATTGTTCAAAACCACTTTGATGCTTTCCAGTAACAATCATTATCTCCACAAATCTTTCTCCGAGACACATTCTCCATTCTTTGACTTTTTCCCCTTTTCATATCTTCCTATTTCGTGCTTTCACTTAGAGGAGCCGGCTAATTCTATATCTCATTCCGTGACTCGTGCACCCCAGACTGATAATGCAGAATCTGCTATTTTATCCTTATTCATTGCACTCGTGGATAACGTTCAGGTATTTTTTAAACTATTCTCTTATTACCGGGCCCCCTTTACTGCCATGCTTGTCGGTATACACATACACTTTCCTCACATTCCTGTCACGCGGTTCTTGTGTATGAGCTGAAAATTGACTGCTATCCGAGTGTTTAAGTGCTCATTGGCACCACCTGACCTGACTTCTACCATTTCATGGACCGAGTACCTACCTCTTCCTGTTCACCTTCAAGTATTTCCGAGGGCAATCGGCACAGACGTAGTCTGGTTGGAAATGCGTCAATCGCTGGTTGACAGTATCGTAGTCACGGTCTCGACATTGCTGATATATCTTTCCGTTGATATTTGAACCATATTTTGATGATGTCGATGCTTAAACGCCGACAGTTTTCGCGCACCTCTTAGCCTTATCGGTCCGGTTTCCGAACAGCCTGCCATTGATGAATGAGCATTTATCACACCGGCGTCACAGATGTCTTCATATCGTAGACATCGGAATGCTTTTTCGTGTGAGCAGCGGGGTTCTATTCGATGCTTAAAACTGTCTGGTGTGATTTAATTGTCCGAGGAACTCGTAAGGAGTGACACGTACTGAATTGTATGTTAATACAAAATGGACAAGTTTGATTGATGTTCATGACCGGTTTATTTTGGAAGCTTCTCTCAAGTTGGGTTCGGAAACCGTGACAATTCATCTTGTTGAATAACACCGTTGTCAGTTGTGCATTTAAGTAGAAGAAGGAAATGTACCTTGGTTTCACGATGATGATAGTGACGAACGTGTTCTTCATTCATAACCTATGGGCCCTTGGTCAGCTCGATTGGCATTAGTGTGTTTTTGATCTGGGCATAATGGGGCAACACGATGTATCTGAAATGAACAAACCTCAGATCCTTCTTATGATTATGTAACTTGACCCACAATCTGATATTGGGGCATCCGTTCTTTTCTTAGGCGAGACTTATTACACGCGTGTGGCTCCCAAGGATCTGATGGTGTTCATCAACTTGGCTAATTTGTACATGAACAAAACACCGCCCCATTTGGACGAGGCTGGCCAGCTACTTCGCCGCGCTATTTCATTGCGGTCTGATTTTGTGGACGCCTATCAGAATTATGGTAGTGTTCTAATTAAACAGGGCAGGTGAGTTACTCTGCTCTGACTATTGCCTATATTGTTATGATTTCATCGATCGAGGCGAACGGGTCGAATTTCCCATCTGTTATTTACGACGACAGATCCGGTTGAAGTCCTGACTTTTCAACTATCTTCACCAGGGCGTGGTTGGAGGGCGCCAAATGCCCTGAAATAGGTGTTAAATTGGAGGCATGCAGATTTATCATTAATGAACTCACTGCAGAACTTATCAGCAGGACCTTCAATTAGGGAGCAGTAGTAGTAGTAGTGAGCTACTGCAGCTTTTTGAGTTGTGCGACCGTCCTTTCCTACACTAAGGGACTGGATTGTAATCATATAACATAGACCCGAGTACGTCTGAATTCCTATTGAAAGCCAAGGCGAAAGGACAAAGCAGTACGAGAGAAAGAGCAAAGCAAACATTATAAAGGGTTTCAAACTCGTTCATGTCATCGTTCATCCATCATCATCCGTAGCTGGTCTGGTGGTCTTGCTCTATCTGCATATCCGAATCGAAATTTTTGGCTAACAGCGGTGAGTCTACACACCAGACCTTTGGTCAGGCGATTTGATCAGGCGATATCGCAAAAAAAATAGGCGTTCACAAACTGTTCGTATGCCTCGCAATAAACTCAGGCGAAGAGTCCAACGCTCCTCAGGATTCCATCAGCTTCGGTGGCCGAGAAGTTCCATTCTTGCGCTCCTGTTGGAGTTTATCATATGTTCAGAAGATAAAGAACAACAACTCTATGTGGTGGTGACCCACACTCTCCACGTAAACTCATGACATCATTTAGAGAGAACATCTAGGCGAAAACGTGCCATTTCCCCGACCCCATCCTAATTACAACTAATTACCCACATGGTGACCGTTTTCTTCATCTGCAACAGGTCATGTACCGTGTCCCGTGCATTTGTCTGACGAGAATTAGATAGGGTCATGTGTGATATCGGGCATGAAATGATGTAGTCGACCTCGATAAGACTCGATTGCTATGTAAAAACATTACACCGAATTCCACAAAATTCCGTGAAATCGAAAGAAATAATCAGACGTTTTCTGCTCGTGTGAACTGCAATCCACACGAGGCTACTCATATACTTGCCAGTAGGCAAGTTAACGACAATCCATCCAGCCCATGTGTTTCAGGCTTAATTGCAGTAGTACAACGCATTGCCGTAAAATTTGCTGTGAAACCAAGATTATGAACTGATAGATATCTCCATAGAGTATAGTACTTTGTGGTTATCAACCCAGCGGTCCTGGTTGCTTCCCGACAGTCTTATTCCGTGCACTACCACTACCAACGATAAATTCAGTCGCGAAATTTCTGACTATGGAAAAGATGGATCTGTTGTGCTAGCGACATAAAAAACCCGGTCCAAATACTGCATATGAAGCACTTTGAAAGCGTCATTGCAAAATATTCGTAATGCGAGCTCGTTTTGGTATTGCAACTCGTGCGGAAAACCAGATCTTAGGTGACATGGCTGAATACAACAGCCCACGGTAACCTTGAATCCGAAATGCTTCTGCTTCTCCGTAGCTGTTTTCCCTTATGATCCTACGAGTTTTCAATAGCTGTTGCTCTGTGCTGTGAGATAGAAACCAAAACGGAGCGTATTGCTGCGAGTTTAATGACCGTTAGAACTTAATCGGACTGCAGTGATCACATTTCTTCCGTTGCGCGTCCCAGATTCATCCAGCGTTGAATGGAAATCCCCTTTGCATTACTGTCCCCTTGCCTGGACTGACATCTAATATTCAAGCACTTGTGGTCATTGAGTGAAGTGAACCCTGTCGCATAATTTTCTCAAAGGCATTCGTCTAGGATCGTCCATCATTTCTTTTTTGTTGGCGAATTAGAATTGGTTAATAGTCTGTTAGTAGTCGTACTGTCTGGCTTGTTTGAGTAAGTACTGAATTGCTCTTGGGTACATAGTCAAACACTTCAGTCTAAGACCATTATGTTGCGTTTCAAGAGTCTTATGCTACAATTCCGTAGTCTTAGTCTCCATTTTAAAAGCAAGGCTTTATAAGTAATTAATTATCAAAGACTATTGAGCGGAAGTGTATGACTCGTGAAACCATAAACGTGATGTTTTGCTTTGTTTTCGAACACGTCAAAATTTTGATTTTGCCTTTGACCTTGTTAATGATTGGTCATTATAAAGTCAATTTGTTTGTGAAATGTTCCGTTTTTCACTTTCCCGCAAATCAAGAGTATAGAAAGCTGAGTAAGTCTACTAGACAATTTCATTCTCAATAATGTTTGTTTCGATCTTGTGGTGCCAAGTTTTATACGGTGAAAAAACATCTTCACTGTCGTAAAAATCGCATTCGATTTGCCCTCCCGTTGAACAATGTTGCTTTTTAGACTGGAAGAGGCTGAAAACACATTTCGTACAGCTCTCACGTATCAACAGAAAAATCCGGATTTACACTACAATGTGAGTTCCTTATTCATTTGTACACTGTGACACCATCATTGACAAACTTTGAACGTGTCCCTTGACTATCGCCATCCCCTGAGGATGACACTGTAAGAAGGTGTAAAATTAGGAAAACCCAGGCTGTCGTAGTGAGCCACATGATTGTAAGGTTTTTTGTTAATACGGATAAGAAATAAATGAAGTGTTGTGCACCTCATTCATACGCTCTTAACCGTGACGTTTCGCTGCACAACTGGTGTCCCAGTGACATTTATCATTGGTGTGGTTCAAACAGTGTGAAAATCTAAGGCGTCCGATCTCTTTTTCCCGATTCATCGGAGTCGAAGGGAGAAGTAACGCCAAATGCAACCCCATCAGTTGTCGAAATGTCTTTCGCATCTTACTAAGTCCGTGATCTAAGCGATTTAAGACATCTCTCTAGGCTAAAATGCTCTTGTAGATTGCGTTAAATGGTCAAAACACAAGCATGACTCCATTTCACTCAGGCACGATCGACAACCTACCCATCTCCAGAAGGGAGCGGCAGTAGTTAATTTCCATCAAATAGTAACAATAAACAACGACCTGGTTAACCTCGGTTTTGATGCACAATTAATCGGTGAGGTAACGATATTGTTTTACGTTCCATAGTTCATTTAAATACTATATTTTTATTTGGAATCCTTTGGTTCTTATTTCTTTTCTACCTTGAGATAAGATATTTTTAAAACAAGCTCAGATAACAAGATGACTGCGTTTGACGGACTATTGTTATTATTATCACTTATTAACAGCGTAACATTGGGCAGGTCTCTTTACAAACACGGTTTTATGTAAGCTATGAAATAGTGAGAAAAGAAGCAAATACTAGTTTCTGTAGATTTCGTCATGTACTGGCATTTTCATGCTCGTCTTGACTTCAATTGTCCACGGTTAGCCACTAGGCTAAATCTTGCCGGACTACCAAAACCAGAGTGGGCAGTTGATTTAGGGTGACTTTGATCAAGGAGCCTGCTCAGGAAGTAATCCATCATGGAGTGAAAGAGGGAAGCCGGTAGCCGGTTGTTAGAGGTTCCTGACTTACTTTCACACCTTTGCCGGCGTACGGCTTCTTACCACGAGATAGTGACTGTTCTGTGGTAGGTGTCGACCGTCACACCACGGTATCCCACGTTGACGCTTACCATCCAGAGATATTCGACGTCCTCGGGCACTGCCGCTGCTCGTTCGAGGGCCTTTTCTCAAGGGGTCTGAGCTAGTACTGTCCACAACCAACCATAGGTTTTGTAGCAACTGTCTTATCCGTCAAGTATCAGGCATGCGTGTCCGCAGTATTCGACCAGCTGGCAGCCGGTATGACATCTGACACAGCTTTTGTTCTCACAGCCTATTTCGGCATCTAGCCTTTTGGAGCTGAATAAATATTTTTCTCCCACATTCTGTTTCTCCTTATACTGGCTGCTGCATCTACCTAGTTCTCAGGCCAGCTTTAATTTCCAACGACCATAAACCTCGCACTGGTGTGCCCTAAAGGTGGTCGCTATTTCAGAGCACCGTGCACTCAAATAACAGAATAGTAAAAAAACATCCATGAAACTAGAGACAAAAATAGCTATAAAGAAAAAAAGATCCTCGAGGACAAAAAACGCTGCTAGCTGCGGCGTCTCCGATTGTCATTTTGGGGGACCTCATAGACTCCAATCGGCAGTCTGACTGGACCTATACAAGCCGGTCTGCAGGCTAGGGTTTTCATGCAATTTTGCATGTCGCAGGCTGACCACCTCGACCCATCTTGGCACCACTCACTACTTCGGACGACAAGCCAGACGATCGGCAAGTATACACAACGCATGTTCTTATCGTCTTTGTTTGGATTCAACACTTCTAAATATGTAACTCTCAGATTCAATACTGTATGCCCAATCTCTGAGTTACATAGAAAATTCTCCCACCGATTTCGGCAATACTTCATGGACATCAGTGCTCAAACGCCAAATTATTTGGCACACTGTGCCCACAACCAACACGTTTATGCGCCGTATAGCAGGACTGATTTAACCGCTTAAATATACATCGGACTTCATGCTGATGCTACAGGCATTCCATACTCGTAAACTCCAAACGATTATGTTTGTACACGAAGTCTTTATTCCGATATTCCATCACCCAAATCGGCGAATTTATCTACTTCACCCAAAATTCCCCTTGCAACAACAGGATTTAATTCTAGGTCAATTCCGTTCTGCAGCGACGTTTTCTGCTTCAAAAAATAGCGGCTTTGCCGTTGACACAGTATAAAAATACGTGCTGTGCACCTAAATCTTCGCTCAGAAGCATACCATTATCCGAGTATGCGAATCTGGTCAATTTATTGTCCTAACAACTACTCCTGCCATCATTCTGGACTGAGGACATGGTGATTTCCGTGGTCACCTCTTTTGTAAGGCTGAAAATGGACAACTTTGACAAAGACCACTGCTCGTGTTGAACAGTAGCCTTTGTGAGCTCACCAAACAAAATGCTTTGGGTTTTCACAGGAGGATCTGTCATCCGTCTTACGAATTGATGAACTCACTGATTCACACCACTCCTCCGCTACCTCCTTCTCCAGATCGACCAGAGGAGTTTGTTATATCCGATGGTTTAACCTTGGACGGTGACAATTCTCTTGTCCAACAGAATTATGATAAACCCTGTCTGTTTGACGACTCCCAGATCAGATGAATGCTTGATATCTGCACGAATTGATTTATTTGCGAGTATAAGCGGTACATGCACTGTGGAAGTAGATCAGCTGAACTGCTATAAAACGCCCCATCCAACACCCCAGAGAGCTTTTCAATGGGCCATTGTAGTTCTTCGTCATCTCCATTGCGCCTGGTGTTCGTGAACTGGTGCTGCTAATCATTCAGTGAATGTTGTGACTATTGTTGATAGCACCCATCTTTTCCGTTTCTCACAATCTTTATATACATCATCGCTCATGGTCAATTCTAGGGCGTCTTATCGACCAGAGCCTATAAGGTTTGTGGATTTCATTGTGCGTGACATCCGCCTATCAAGAAGGTTGAGATCTCAGATCCCACGTCACCAATGCGGGATGCACGTAACCGAATAAGATATGGAGTGGAGTGATTCCTCTACGTGGAAGCACGAAATAGGAAAACAAAACTCGGAGCGAGTTGAAAAATGTGAAGAATGTCAGAGAAAAATGCATGGACATGATGATTTATGCTAAATAAACAAACTGCTTGAGATTATCATTGTGGTTTTGAACGATGCAACCTGAAAGGTTATTTCTGTTATCTCCCTTGTAGTTTGAAAGCCGGTCAATGTCCCCACTCGGCAGCCCTCTGTTGTTCGTGGCCCCTCTTCTGGAAAATGATATGCACTGTTATTTCATTAGTGAAGAGAGTAAAGGGTAAAGATAAAGTTTGTGAGTTAATCCTACCCACAAGTTGACGAAAAGAAGAATCGTTTTGGATGCAAACGCTATTGAATGGTAGCAATGAGACGTCACAGAATAAAAAGCTGCCGGGTGCCGCGAAGCACGAGGAGTTCAACTTAGTTCAAATTTACAGCCAATGCCTTTGCGCCAGCACTATTCGGCTGCGGTTGTTACCGAATGATAGTGACGGAGAAATCGTAAGCTCATAAATCAGAAAAATCGTAAAGAAGCGGTTCACAAACAGCTGTTGACTGGGATTCGGCCTAGCAGTGTGCGGTATCCTCGCCCTCACAACGACCTCGGCATCATGACCACGATCGCTTGAAGCCGGATCATCTGATATGCGATGTGGAAGACTGAGGTTTTACCTCGGATCATCTATGTTTGGTTGTTAGCAAATGATTCACGATGGAGGACTCCCGGGTCACGATAATTCATTGTGACTTTGACTTGGCCAGCCATTTGGGGATATGTTCTGACATCTGTTGTGGAAGTTTCCTGTCTGTTCGTCTGGTGTAAATGTCACCGAAACATGTGAGATGTGAGGCACAGCGTGACATCCGATCAGTTGCACGTTGGCTTAGAATGATTCTCCGGGTGGTTGGAAAGCTGTGGAGTTCTGCGATTGGGAATGTGCGATTTATGATTGAACTGTGTTTGTGACGCACATTGTTGAGAATATGGCTTCCCGTGAGGGCCAGTCTGGTTTATACGGCTTTATTCGTTGCTTCACAGGTTGGATCATCCTTCGGTTTTTATCGACTGTGTACGTTAAGAAATTTTTACTGGTTAACCATTGCGAATGAATTTTGCGCGAAGAAAGCTTTCTTCTGGAAAGGTGTGGGGAGGGGGCTTGCAAATACTCCTGGAATCTTTACTAAGCCGCTTTTGTGTAGAACTTGGGAAATGCAAATACTGACCACAAACTCAGTCCAGCTATAGATCGCACATTCCCAGTCGCAGAAATTCACATCTTGCCAACCATCCGGAAGATCATTCTGAACCAGCGTGGATCGCGTTGGATGTCATATTCTGCCTCAGCTCGTGTACAAGTTCACTTGGAGTTTCGGTGACATTTACACCAGACGAACAGACAGAAAACTCCCACAACAGATGTCAGTACATATTCTCAAATAGTTGCTGAAATCAATGTCGCGGAACACAATGAATAATAACCTTGATCGTGATCCGGGGATCCTCAGTCGCGATTCATTTGACAACAACCAAACACAGTTGACCCGATTTCATGTTTAAAACCTCTTGCGCAATACTGACCGAAATATTTCAGCCCTCTGTAAAGCAGTGCCAATGCGATTATACAAACTGGTTCGTTGTACTCAGAAGTTAGTGACGCAGACTCTGCGTTTGCTGTGGGGGATGACATCAATAGTTTGTTGCACTGAGTTTAGCCTCTATGACCGTTAACTGCTGTTTCTAACTAAATATTATATAATGCTCAAATTGTTTTACGTAAGGGGTCGAAAGGAGTAATACAAAATGGTAACATTGCGCACGGTTGGTCTTCTTCATTCACTATTTAATTGGATAAGGGGCACTCAATGTTTCAAATTTCTTAACCAGAATTCGTTTTAAAAAATCCTACGGAACTCACTGTCAACAACACAATGTCGTGAGCAAGCTCGTTTTTAGTTACTGATACTCATATCAATTTATATTGTTAACTTTAACTACAAATGGTTCCTGAAAATGATCGGTTCATATTCACACTAGGTAAAGTGGCCGAACAATCAGACGTCTATCTTGAGCACCACCTGACTTGGTTGAATACAAGAACAATAAATTACTATGACTGTATGTTCGTATTTTGCCGAGTCGAGCCACTCAGTGAACGTGATAAAAGCTTTTCGCTTCCTCTTCACAATTAGGAGCAGATAACCAGAAACAATCAAGTGTTACATTTTGAATACAACCGAATCTCGATGCATCCATTTGTACTAGTCACCTTTGTGCGCTAAGAAATAAATAACATGTTCAGACACTCCAATAAGTGGTTTCCAATCTGACTATGTGGCAGATTCACCAATTATATACTCACGCACCCATATTGTTTGAGATGTGAACTAGTACCTTGAACTATTTGCAACCATATTTAATGTTATATATATATATATATTGACATGAATATAAATATTTGAAAACGGGTTTCTTCGCCACGCTGTGTTGTTTTCAATAAGCGGAATGTCATGTGCGAATAAAGATATTCCCAAAAAATATTTCGCTTGTTCGTTTTGTACGAATTCTTTTCTTACCGTGTCACGTTTCTTTAGCGATGATATACTTATCAGATTTGTGTTGTATCATGGACGTCACACGAAATAACTCATGTGGTCTGCATTTCCGTACAGCTTGCATTTTTTTGTTAAAATTCCTAATTCAGTTGACTGCATGATGGTTCTACCGATTTCCTTACTCAACCATTCCTTAGCTTGGTGTGGTTTTACTGGATAGTGGTCGCAAATTGGAAGGACTTGACGCATTGCAGCATGCCTTGATTCTTCGGTCGGATCACTTGGTGAGTTTGCTGTCAACCGTCCGGTGCACCTTTTGTTTCTCCAAAGAAATTTGTCGTTTTTTGTCTTCCAGTATATAGTGGTCGCAGACTCCTCCAAAACAAGTAGTTTTATCTTGTGACGTAAGGAGTGTATCGAAAAATCGATGCACCGTGTATTGGTTTTTATTGTGAATGGTATAATGCTAGTAACACAACGTGCTGGTAGATGTAATGCGCCAACGTTTCTACTACCAACAGAGGATGGCCAAACATACATTCCAAATCATCCAGATTTTTCAGCAACATTACCGTTGAGGACATGTATGAGGGTTGATGGTGTTTGAACACCACTGTCTTCGTTTTATCGGTATGATATGGACAATCATACATTACTTGGATCCAAAGGTGCAATCTTTAGTGGAAGCACTCGGTCCAAATAAGCTTATATGAGGGTGACATGTCTGCGGAATGCCTGACTTACTGAACGCTGTTCTTCTTCGAGGCTGACAATAAGAGGTGGCTGGAAAATGAGTTGAGGTGACCAGTCGAGGATGCGGCAAAAGGTATTAAAACCATAACCAGTGAAACTGCTCGTGTAGATCTAGTTGGAACGTTGAGTTGGGATCCGCGAGGTTCTTCCAAGAAAAGATTGAAGACAAAAAGTAATGTAATTCAGTGGCGCAGTCGCTAGGTTTCTTGTATTCGAGCTCTTCCTTCTATTTGGTTATTCAACTTTTCAATTTGCAGCTGATCTTTTAGTATTTCTTTTTTATCTTTTGAATTTACAGCGCTTTGAGGTAGCCACAAAAACCAGAGCACTTTGGTGCTGGGTTAATCGTTGGAAAAATTGTGCCGAACTGAAGTCATTAATCTCTTCTCATCTTTGCACGCAAGCATCTGAGGTCTTGTACGTGCTTTTGGTGCTCTTTCACCGTAGTTTACCATCAGTAATTCCGTTTGTTACGGTTGCCTTCCGTCCCGGTTTCGCGTTTATTTTGTACCCAAAATGAGCATAACAAAAGCCCTGTTCTGCTGTGGAAACAGTATAGTTGATATTCGCTCAAACACTAAATTATCTGGCTCAACATATGCTTACGATGTTATGCCCCCAAGTTTAGCCACTGGCGGATTCTTGATCATCTGAATGACAATGTAGCTGCGATTGGGATGCGCTTTGCACGTTCCAAGTGCACAATGTTGCTGCAGGTCTAGATTGGCCTAAAGCCAAGACTTGTTCTTGCGGTGAAAGATTTAGGCGAAGTATATAGGTTCACTTACTTGGATAGTTATATCTCACTATGTGTTTGTACACCGGATGAGGCATATTCACTTATCCACAATGTTGCATTGGCGTTTACCAATTTTGAGCTTCTGTAATGTGGACTTCACATCTGTTTACTGATCGGGGATCGAGTCTATACTGCAGCAGTGAGGCCAGTTCTACTGTGCCGCAGAATCTGGAGTAGATTTGTCCAAATACTGGAATTTTGTTGCAACGACAGATTTTTTGATCAGAATTTTGATGCAGAATTCCATGGAGCGAGACCGTACTTCAACTTAGGTAACCGTATGGGTAGCCTGATCCGGAGTGGTTAGCTATAATGGTGGCTTCGTTATTATGAGTCCTGCCCACCGCCCAAAGTATTTTTTGGTAATATCATCATCATCGTCATCATCGTTCAGAGTTGAACAACAAGGCAAGCCTCACCGGCCGCTGCCATTACCCCACAGTTACATGTTTTCATAAAAAGAGTGAATATCAGAGAGATCAGAGAGTGGACCTACACATGTCGGAAAAAACAAGAATGCTTCAGTAGCCAACGCACAAAACACAATCTAACTGTACAGGCGCACTTTTTCAACCAGTCTGATTCGATAGAAAATAACAACACGATCGCCACTGTTCACGGTTCACTGCCATATAAATTTACTAGGTGTTGGTAACTCTTTAACACCTTCTGTTATTGTCCACGAAGCAAAAAGATTGACAAACATGAATTACTTGTCTGACTATGCGTCAGTCTACTTGTACACCTGGCCTAACCCATCGGCCTGCACTCAATTTTGAAGGACTTGTGTATCCTTCAGGATGATAAAACTGTCTTGGATTGATTTTCTTCTTATTACTCACACATTCGCAATTGTCTATGTAATATTCTATATTGGTTTGTTGCTTGTTAGATCAATTCGTGAGACGGTACATCACAAATGTTGTTTTAATAGCAACATTATAGTTTCTAATTTCGAGCTGATATCTTTTCATGTTACCTAATCAAATAGCCTTCAATCTTCGCAATGGCAACCACTTTAACGGAGTCGAAAGATCCTACCGAACGTAACAAAGGAGCGGAAATGTGAGTGGAAGTTTACTAATTCACCTCTTTCTTGCTTCTCCCTGTTTGTAATTCCGTTCTATCTTCCACGGTGCGCTATGTGTAAGTGGATTCTGGTGGTTTGCCTGCCAAGAAGAGTAATTTTTGGTAATCTCTCCGGATTTAGTGAGGTAGATCCGGTTCTTAAACTGTTCCTCACTAAAACCCACAGGTAATCTTGGTAACATCAAGTATCAAGTAAAAGTGAAAAACACGAGCGATTAGTCATTCAAACAAGCTTAGTTCAATTGCATTTTTTTGTGGTCTCATCAGGTTTGCGTTATTGTTCACACCCGTATTCCGCTGGCAGACCCTCATTGTTAATTCGAGGATACGTTCGACGTAAAACTAGGTACCTCATCCGATGACCTTAAGGAATTCAACCTATCTTCTCTGTCCGCAACCCAATGCCTTTGCCTGCTCCGCCTACCCACAGTGTCCCAACTGATCACACGCCCGATACTCGCAACGGTTCATTGCCAAATTGTGTAGTAGGTGGTTTTCAGTCTGCTAACTCAGTTTCTCAAACCTCGTCAGCCTCTGAATCTCGATTCTTTCAGTGTGCTCACTTTTATGCAGGCTGACCAACAGGCGTGTTTGACTCTAACAGTGGACTCACTTTCGATTGATGTCTGCTGCGTGAGTGAAACACGAATTCAGGATTCGAGTAGAGTAATTCAACTGACTGCACCTAACGTCTCGTCAAGATATTTCTTTCGCACTTCAGGAGACGAAGCAGCTCAAGCTGTGGGTCAGTGTGGTGTAGGAATAGTCTTGAGTGAGAAGGCTGAAGCAGCCTTTCTAGACTGGATTCCAGTCAAAAGTCGCTGGTGCGCCGTGAGACTGGAGGGATCAGTCGGCCTGAGGAAGCGCAGTTTATTTGTTATCTCAGCATACGCTCCAACAGACTGCAGCAGTGTCATGGAGAAAGACGAGTTTTACGATAACCTCGTCACTCTTGTTCGGAAGAGCAAAGGCGGTGACATTGTAGTGGTAGCAGGTGACTTTAATGCACAAGTTGGAACACTGGGTGCATCGGAATCCTGTTTAGGTGGAAGTTGCGTTTTGTCTGCTCAGATAACAGTTCGCGTCGCACAGCGACATGGCGCTCTAACTCGACAGGTGGTCTGAGTCACATCGACCATATTGAAGTAAGCTACCGTTGGCGCGGTTCTGTCCAGAACCGTAGATCATACTGGACCACGTACGTCGAATCGTACCATGTGGTAGTTTTAATGCGATTTTTGCCGTATTTCAACGGCCATCGACGCAGGCCAAAAACCCGATTGGCCGTCGAACGTCTGTCTGATTCGGCTATTGGCAACAGCTACGAACCGAAACTATCATATCAGAGTAGTAAAACTAATCGACGACAGGGAATGTAAATGAAACAGTTAACGGCCAGACAGGATGCATTCCACACTCAGTAAGAAGGCACCGTGTTTGCAACACTTCATTCGTACTAAAAAATGGAATGGTTATCTTGTTTCAGTTCAACCGAATGCAATGGGAACATGCGATGTAAACTGGCACGCAGTTAGTAGGTCAGGCGGACAGTCTAATTGGATGACAGTGATGCAGACTCTTCCATTCGCAGCTCCTGGAATCGCCACAGGATGGCACAAACCAATCAGGCTGATGGTGAGACCAGCGCACAATACGGTCAGAAAATAATTGGTTATCGCAACTTCAAATCGATCACGGCAGGCAAATACCATACAAATATGACCGTCTTCCGGGCAGGAAATGCAGTCACATTGTGATGTTTGTTCGTAAGTGTGCTTTCGTGTGTGCGAACGAACGCGTGAACCGTTGCTCCCATACGCGTATTCTTGCATAATTTGACGGGATGTGGGAATGAGTACACAAAGTGATGCGTTGTTGAAATCCAAGAGATTCCGCAACCGTGGTTTCTTCACCAAGTCTGTTATTAGCTGACGTTTTCTTAGCTAGATTAGAGAATACCAACTCGAAGTCAGCTGTGGAAAGCTTTACTCAATGTAGTGGATACATGGATAACATGCAGTACGGCGCACGATAACCGTAAAACAGGCAGCGTTCTAGAAAAGTTCGACAGTACTCACGACTGACCAGGTTTTATGGAGGAATTCGGGTAAACGGGCATTTGTTTATGTACTCAGCAAGGCGTAGAAACATTTATCCATCTCAAGATCTGCGGGAAGAAAATCTAAACTAATCTCTAACCAATTCTTTCTTTTCGTTACACAACTCTAATTCAATGCTTGGCATTCAGGATCCTGAAAAATATGCACGAAAAAATATTCGGAATGAAATTTTATTCAATAGGTTTTGGCACAATCTGGTTATTCCTCAAAAGAGGCGCTGATTCAGAATAGATTAAGGCAATTAGAACGACTTCCTCGTTGTGCGCTGTTCTCCGGGACGGGTTATAATTCAAAAAGGGGTCGGGGTAGCCAGTCAATGACGTAGCAAAAAGGTTTGAAAATGTTGGCCAATAAGCTAACCCGTATAGATGCAGTTCGAACACCAGGTTTGGGTCCATCAGTTCCGTTCATTCTGGGTAGCCATTAATCTTTCACCAACGTCCTCTGGTTGTGGTTGCTATCTCACAACATCATCTGCTCAGACTGTAGAAAGAACGAGGAGTATTAAAGATCGACTGCAAAATAGTAAGTTGACGAACTATACAGAAGACGAAAGGTTTCAAGTGCAATAAAGCCACTGACTGCGGCACGGAACCACATCACCCACTGTCTCCAACCATCAGTTCGGGGGATCTCCTGGACCCCAACCCGGTGTTCTAACTGCACCTACACGAGCCAGTTAACTGGTTGAAGCTTCCATAATTTTTACCCATATCATCGACTGACCACCCTAAGCCATCCTTCAGTTATTACCTGCTTGGAAAAGTAGCGTACAACGAAGCAGTTGTTCTGTTGGCATAAACGGAACATGTCTCAATTACGCTAACCTATTCTGATTCAATGCTTGCTCTAGAAACTGAAGCCTAGGGCCTTCTGCCTTACGCCTGACTTCTGAGTTACTCACAAAATTCTCCCACCATATTCTACCAATGCTACAAAGAACGGTGTTCGAACACCAAAAGTTCTCGCATATCTTCTACTGTCAACGACCATGTTTGGAAGCCGAAGAGCAATACCGCCCTTACTGCTGCCGTGTATACTCGACCTCTGATCGATAACCGGATTTCACGCTGACTCTTCGTATGCCTCAAATTAGCAAATAACAATCGGGCCTTCTGTATGCGCGAAGACACTTCATTTGATATACGACTGTCAGGTGAGATATGACCGCTGAACTAGATAAGTCTATGCCCCTCACCCAGTTATTGCTCTGCAAGAACAAGTTTGGGCTTTGAGCCAGTCAAGTTCCGCAAGAACATTTTGCACTTCGAAGATGGAGAATACATACCACAAGTAACCAGACTATCGTTTAAACGGTGGAGAAAAACTTGCAACTTACCTGAATCTTTACTCAGTATCAAAACGTCGTCCGCATATTCCAAGTCTGGCAGATTCCTTTGTGAACAAATAGCAATGCCGCTATTCTCGCATGATGATAAGGTTATCTCTATGGCCATTTGGATGATAAAGTTAAAAAAGGAAGATGAAAGAAGACGACCCTGACGAACACCACCTCTAATGGTGAATCCGAGTGAAGCATCGCCGTAGGCACGAATTCAGGTTCGCTTACAGAGATTGGATGAATGAAATGAATTTCTCTAGCATACCTTTCAATGAGAGGCAGCTTCAAGGAACTGTACGAACAACTGAGTCGAACGCCGCTTTCAAATCAAGTAGGACCGGAATCGTGGGTCTACGGAGCACGCGCCTATGTTCCAAGATCTGTCGCGAACATTTGGTCAATACAACCACGACCGAGACGGAAACCGGCCTGCTTCTCACGCATACACTTTTCGCAAGTATTAGACAACTGGCGTAGGATGCCCGCGAGCAGTTTGGATGCAATGCTTACTAAACTAATTTCTCTGTTTTTCACACGAGGATCTCTCACCTTTTTTGTAAGTCGGCACAATCACCGATTCATACTAGTCGTCATAAAACTTTTCCCTTTCCCAGATCGATCCCAGGAGTTTTGTTAACTCCAATGTTAACATTTCGCCGTTGTTCTTGAAGACGGATGACAACAGCTTGCCTGGTCCAGCTTTCTTTTACCTCTTAAGAAAACCTATCTCCCTCATCATTTTCGGATAAAGGTGTGGTACGCACCTGCATTGGTTCATCTGCAGGCATCACTGGAGAGTCTTTTATGGCTATGGACTAATTAAACGGCTCCCTAATGTCTTCTGACCAGTGTATCAGCCGACGCTCCAGAGAGTAAAACGGTGATCAGCTAAATTCTTTAATCACCTCGCTTACGCTTGGTTTCTGTGGACCAGTATTCATAAACAGTCGGTGAAGGTTGCGACTATTTTCTATTCACCACTGCTCCCGGTCATTTCTCAAACTCCTGGTCAGTTGAGGTCTCAGGCGTTTATGCGTCCACAGGAACAGATCTTCAGATATCCAACAGTGAAGCCGAAGTCGAGGATAGCCATCGTATCGAGCGCGGTGGGCAATGACAAGTACCCTTCCGCTCCAGAGTTCCTTCTCTTCTATCCAACCTGTATTTTCTCTCCAATTGTCTCTTTTTGGCCCCGTTCGTTACCCATTATGCCGCCGCTGACAACTTGCCCGAAACTTACGACGGCTGGTTGTCAAAAAGTGTCGCAAGTGATTTCAATCAGGTAGTTCATGTTTTTTCAAGCTCCATCAGCTTCTGAATCTCGACTCCTTCAATGTGCGCGCCCTCAAGCAAGCTGGTCCACAAGCATGTTTAGCCGTGTTCAATATCTGATCATGATATTGTTGCGCACATCGGGAATAGTCCTGATTGACAAGGCCGTGGCGGCCCGTTATGGCCGGATTCTGGTTAGTGATCATATTTGTGTTTTAACTGTCCAAGGGTCAGTTTGGGTTCAAAAGCGTAACTGTTTTAAACGCAGCTTATTTGTCGTGTCGGCGTTTTTGCCAACAGACGGTAGTATTGATATGCAGCAATACGGGTTCTATGGGGGCTTCTCCATTCTTGTTTGCAGGAGCTATTTGTTGCTTTTCCTACATAAGTTGGAGAAGTTGGTACAATAAAAGCTTGTTTAGGTGGTCTTTGCGTCTTACTCTGAGCATACAGATAACGGAGATAGGCTGCTCTAGTTACGTGCAAACAATCGCGAGGCCCTTCAACTACACAAGTAGCTTGAGTCAAATCCACAGTGCCGCGGTAGGCTGCCGTTGGTGCAGTTCCGATCACAACTGTAAATCTTATTATTCCGCATACGTAAAGTCGGACCATGCGTTAATGTCTAACTTTTTCACTGCAGTTCAATGATTATCAACGCAAACTGCAGACTCAGTTATCCATAGAATTTTTTTCTGATTTAATTGCCCGCACCAGTTACGAGGAGAAACTCAGATGAGCTAATAACTCTGGCGACCAGAAGTGTGGATGAACACCGGGATCAAGTTAAGCAGGCGATGTATTTGGCAGCGATTCCCCCCGGGTCCTAAATTCTTTGTCCATCAGAGATATCGGAGTCGATGAACTAAGTAATATGAAACTACAAGCTCGCTAACTGTAAGGAAGTGATTAGGGTACGAGGACATCTACAACGTCAAATGACAACAGGACTTAAGAAGAACGGTGGGTGGGTTAAATTAGCTAAAAAAAATTGAATCGGAAACTGCTTCAAGTGACAGTCAGAGACTGATTAAGCTTAGGCGCGACACCATGAAGGGTAGTGAACAATGGGTTTGAAGGCGGCAAAGCTATTCATGACGTCATCAACTATGAATCCTCGTGGTGATGGGACTCGAAGTAGAATCGAACCGAGAAAATGTTGCCGGGTCCGACGAACTCTCTCCTCCCAAGTATTTTCAGATCGGGTATTATGTGGACTGGGAAGCCTGTCGCGACGTCCTAAGAGGAATCAGTGATTTCACCCGTATCCAAACCGAGAGCATCCAGCGACTTAATTCAACCTGTCTCTTCTCTCTCCAACCCAATGCCTTTGCCCGCTCTGCCTACCCATATTGTCCCCATTGATAACATGCCCGATATTTGCAACGGTTCATTGTCAAATAGTGTAGTAGTTGGTTTTCAGACTGCTAGCTCACATTTTCTCAAACCTCGTCAGCCTCTGAATCTCGACTTCTTCAATGTGCGCCCTCACGCAGAATTTGGTAAGTGTTCTTTGCCTGGATGTTGTTGCTCATCGGCTTGTGAGTGTTATCGCAAGGATTGGTTGGAGTGACCGCACGAGCAATATGCAATTCGGAATCCAATATTGATACCGATTCAGGGAATAATCTATCGTAGTATTTCAAGTTTAGTAGACTTCGCCGATTGGGTCACATGTATGTGGCAGGGACCCTGTCGAACCCTGTTTTGTTTCTGTCTCCGAATGAAAGAAGCCACGTGAAGATCAACAGATGACATGGGATGAGATGTGCCAAAAACTTGGGTTAAGTCGATGTATTGAATGTCCCACTATTTCGTGCTTGGGGTTCGAAAATCCCGTAACCAGGTGGCTAGAGGCAATGGGGTATATGGTAGCGAATCGTTGACAATGGGAGCAGTCATTTTTGTCGTTTTTCTTGTTGTCGAATGGAAACGATTAAAAAAATGTACGTTTATACAAGCCAACTGTCTATTCCTCTGTTGGTAGCTGCGATTGCTCATTCTGAGCAATAACTTGGCCACAGTTTTGCTCTCTCAATCAAGAAAAATCCTATTGTTGTTTTGCGATCTGCTCAAGCCTTTCGTGTGTTTGCCAGCTAGGAACGGGACTGTCTCGGTTTTCTGGAGCATTCTCTGCGTTATCCTCTTTTTTTAACGGTACTGTCTCATGTGTTTTTCGCTTGGTTTTAATATTCTAGGCTTCGATCACTCGTTTCAAGTGACTATGAACCGGTGAAGGTCCATTTTGCGTTGGCTATGCTCGAGACGGATATAAAGAATTTCGCGTCAGCTGTGGAGCATTACCGAACCGTACTTCAGGTTAGGTAGCTCATCTCGCCTTATTCGGATTTCAATTCATGGTGTTTTTATGGACGATTTGTGTCACAAATTTTGCGTTCCACGCAATCATTAGATCGGGTTTAAAGTCATATCCGTAGTCCGTCTGTTCAGGGACGGAAAATCTACCCATAAAATGTTCACGTGAAAACGTTTCACATTTCTTTGGCCAGTGAATTTAGCCCTGGGGTTTTCTCAACAACGGAATTTGTTTGTTGTTTTTTCTTATCTTGGTTGCAAATAACTGTTGTGCTATTAAAGTAATGCCACTCACAAAAACCTATTCCAACGAACCGCCGAAATCCGCCATGGAAAGAACCCTACCTGACTGCTTCTTTCTGTCCGGAGATATGTCGCGGGAGTGTAAATGACAAGACATTTTCTGGACAGTCTGTATGTCGCCTCAGAAGGCACAGAATGAGCTGGTTGTCTGCCCTACTTTGAAGAGTTACGCACAAAATGTTTCTGCAACGATTATCAGATTTCTGCTAAATCAACACCTTGCTGAATCAAACTCTCCGGTTCAGGTCTCCACAACAAAACGCCCTTTAATGTGCGGATAACCACTTGTCCGGATACTCCCTGGACGGTTTCCTCCTAGAATCCTTCTGTAGGATGAGCAGGGGGGAATTCGGCCACAAGATTAAAAACTAATAACGGATATGGAGGACAAAAAAATACTCATTGGAGTGCTAGATGCACAAGCCGGAATATGGAGCTACTTTTTAATGGAATGTGCTTTTACTAATAAACCCAGATTTGCCGTCGGGTTAAGTTTGACGCTCTTGCTGGAGCTGATGGAAACGGACTGTTATTATTGAGAGATCCGTTTGGCGATCACCGACGGGAAATAGATTTGTATGATAACCGGATCGTATTGAGGCGTTTCGAGTTTTACGACGGTTGGTCCAGGTGTGCCAGAAATCCAGACGACTTTCGTTTACGAGCGATAACGTGGTGCAAGTCCGGGATCGGGATCACTGGGTGGATTTCTTTAGATTCAGTTAATTGTTTGCGTATCAAACGGTAACCAAGGCGAATAATGAGCCACTCAGACGCGAGCGGTTCGCCCACTCAAATGGACGGGTTTCGACCAATCGAGCCACGACGATAATCCAGCCAACTGTAAGACGCTGGTCGATCATTTGACTCATGGTTACTCGGTGTACTATGTGGACCCCACGTTTTAAGCCAACAAACAAGACCCACATTGATCAACCTCAGTCTATTAGATAGTTGCTTGGTTAAGCGGGACGGGATTCGTGCTGTAACTGAGAATCTCGTGGTCGCACCGGAGTTAACGATAGATTCTTTCATTTCAAAAAGTTGCCAACTTCATTCTTTTCCTCCCAAAATCTGTTGACTCCACTTGTTTCAGTTAGTAATCCACAGATTCGACGCTCTTTAGACCCGTTAGTTCTGTAGCCATAAGCTGGAAAACTATCAGACAAGACTTTGGAAAGTACGACGTCCAGATTTACATTTATTATCAGCAACGTCCTCAAATGTCGTTTTCTTGCTCCCTACGACGAACGTGTTTTAGCAGTGCATCGTCCGAACCGGATCGGACAGTAGGTGAGTGATTCCACGCAGCGAAAAATACTACGTGTATGCCGAAATCGGCCCTAACTCAAAAGCCTGTTAGGGAGTACTTTCTGTTAGTGACTGCAAATAATCAATAGTGTGGTGGATACATATCCGTAGCGCCGTTATCTTTGTAGTGTTAAACAGCAGGACGAGACCGTGGGTTGCTGCCTTTCTCATCGTGGTAGCCATGGTTATAAAAAGAATGAGTATGCAAGGTGAATAGAAGGTGACCCTGACAGGGGAACGGACAAACAGTCTAACCGTAAAACGTTTTCAGAAACTGGTTCGACCAGAATTGACGCGATCGCCACCGTTCACTGTTAGTTATTATATCTTTGTCTCCAGCTAAATGGTTGAAAGATCTTTTAAGCCCCAGCAGTGGCCTCGACCAAGTGCAGTCTCGAACGAAATTCACGCTCACAAAAAATGGGAATGAATCGGCAATCCAAGGAACCCAAACAAGTAACTACTCAAAGCAAATGTGGTCTATAAAAGGTGCTGCACATTTCTTCCGACCACTCAGACAGTATGATAGACAGAAAGATCAGTACAAACGCCATGCATATAAGAGCGGATGTAAAATATGATGAATCAAAACGGATACAAAGTAAGACAAAAAAGCCTGCGAAGTTAAATGAAATAGCATGCGCAGTGTAAGAGTACTAAAACTCCAGGTCTTTATCCAAAACACTGGTTATCGGTGCGCGTACGTATCACACTCCTTATACGACCACCGTGAGTTTGCTTTAGCAGAAGCAGCGCGATTGTTAGCTCATGGATTCTATACAGTTCGCTTAGAATGTGCACAATTTGATAAACTCTTCGGTATAAGCATCTGCTCTTGACAGAGTTTTTTCTCATCTAACACTGGGAACGGACTACTTCTCATACAAGCCGATTACTTCTTCGTTTAATTCTGAATTCTTGCTTTTAAATCACAGTCTTAACGCGAACGTTGATCACGGTGCTCTCGAGTTGGTTAGTGTGCTTCATTATCATTTTAATCTCATGTTATACTGAAAATGTTTCTCCGAGTACACAGCCCTTACCTTACGCTTGCTACTTTGATATTTTTGTTACCGATGGGGATCTCAGCTAGCTTTTTTGTGGTTACACAGGATTTTGCTTTGAATTATTGTTTGTGAATTATTTTGCCTTTAGTTATCTTTGGGGCTTGGCCCGTCGAATTTTAACGCACAGCCCCGACGAAAGGTACGTAAAACCCGGTGAAAAGCATATGTCCCTCACACGTCCTTGCTTCGCTGTATTTTCGATTTATGAATTTCTTCCGCTTCCACGCCCAACAGCTTGATCCAACACACCGGAGTTCGTTGTTCAACTTGGCCCTGCTACTTCGCAACGAACTGCAAGATGCAGATGAAGCAATTCCTTTACTGAAAACCCTTATCGAGGTAAGACGCAAAAACGATGAAATCCAAAATCTTGTTTCCATGTTGTTGAATAAATGATCGTTTTTTTTGTCCATTTCATCAAAGCAGTATTGGGCGGGATGTAAGTATTCTGTTCGATCTGACCAACTGCGATTTATCTACAAAAAATATTATGGCAATTTAGGTTAAACCAAAGTTGTTCATATTACCCGTTCACACAAGCAATGACACTCGATTTTCATCACCAAGGAAACATACGAAGTGTCGGCATTTCGAAATGTGATTTTCATCCACCGACGTTGAGAATTATATCGGGGGTTCGGTCTGAACGTGACTAAAACCCTTATCCACGGCTCATTGTTTCGAGTTCGTCTAAAAGTCGCAGGTATGGATCCTAACTCGCAACACCATATGATAACTAAATCAATTAAATGCTCGTTGCCCTAATGAAAAGGGAACTTGGCAAGCAAATTGATTTTCACGAGTCCTCGTCGAGCAAGAAATCCCTAGTTCAAGCACAGTCCATCGCGACATTTTGCCCGAACCTAAAAGCTGGTTGCGCTTTATCAGCGCGTGAAATAAATAGGGACGTCGTTTCATGGACAGTGACGGCTAGACGAAGACATGTTGCGACTCAAGCTCCAGGCCAGAGGCCGAACTGAAACAGTTCGTGTCCACCAGCATGTTACCCAAATCCACTAAGGTCGCTAAAATTTGGAGATCTGCATGATCGCTAGCTTATATGAGGGTAAAATTAACAATACTTCATCCGGTGGGTTTGTTTCGTGGTGTTTCGAAGATGTGACGTGTTCCAATCCAACAGCCAGGGGAGACATCAGATCCCCGTTAATGGAACTAGTAAATTTTTTGGCTTAACACTCATTGCCTCGTAAAAAATGATTTCAATTTTTTAAACTTTTACGTCTTACTAGCTGTAGAATTTCGGATATTTTTAATTTTTGAATGCAATTACTTAGACAACTGTAAATCGCACGGCTGTGAGTAGTACCACAACGCAATTTTGTACGATATTGATGTTAACAATTTGAATTTTTAAAAAAAGTACGTATCCGAATTAATTCGGTTAATTCATTGTCGTTGTCGACTTTCCGCATGCCTGTTTTAAGTATTTTATCGGGGCACATCCAGGATCGTGTGTTCTTTGTAAAAATTTAACCTAGAAGATCTATACAGCCACTCCCCTTGTTGCGGTTTAGAAGGTGCGCACCAAACATATCATTTGCTCCTTTATTTGTCGTCCCTATTACATATAGCATTTTCACGTTTTCGTTTTTAGCATTATCCAGACCACGTGAAATCTTACATGTTGCTGGGTGATATTGAACTGACAGAGAAAAAGAACACGAATCGTGCCAGAAAGGTAATTCACGTTTCTTCTGCCAGCCCCAACTTCTCCAACAATTATAACGCGAAATGTTCTTTCCCGCGGCAGTTTTTCGTTCGCTTGACCATACTGACGACTTCTATGATGATCAACAGCTCCGAGGGTAACTTCCAAATCATGATGCCTGTTGTCTGGTTACGGGTCGGTTAATGAGCTAAGCGGAATAGTTTGGGCATCTTTGTATGTATTTCTTGTTCAGAGATTAGTTCATCTGCGCCGCACAGACCCGAACTAATGGCACCCATTTGGCGTACAGCTCCCTGATTTGTGATGTTCGATTCTGATGAAGTGGGAAACCCGTTGTAGTCCGCGACCTTTGAGGCCCATGATAGGTTGGATCCATCGATGACGCCTAATTAAACCGAGTAGCTGGTAGATGGCTCTGCTGTTGCTCGACTCACTTGCGCGGCTGATCTACTGAGATCTTTTATGGTTCCACATCCACGATGACGGTTGCCGGTTTCCTCAAAACTATATCACGATGCAATCACACGCATTCTCGTTTTCACCCCCCTTTACACAATTGCAAAATCATAAAGCGCTCATCCTTCTCACGGGCGAGTAATATTGAGGTTAGCAATCTGGTATTGGGTGCCACTTCTGAGAATAGCTTGTTTCAGCGCACGAAACTTAGTAGACTACGCTGTTTGGGTTTGGGGTTGGGTCACGTGTTGCGTATGACGAACACTTGTCTACCATACCGTGCCTTATTTTGTGTTCCTCCTAAGGAATGGAAGAAGCCATGTAGAGGCCAACAGATGACGTGACAACGTGGGATGAGAAAATGTACAGCAAACTTAGGTAAAGTAGGTGTCTCACGCCTTCGTGGTTGGGGTCCGAAAGACTCGTCGACTTGCTGGCTGGGGACACTGAAGGATATGGCAGTGAACCGTGAACAGTGGCGATCGTGCTGTCATTTTCTATCGAATCAGAATGATTGAAAACACGTGCGTTTGTACAGTTAGACTGTGTTTCGTGTGTTGGCTGCAGCAGCATCTTATCTTTTCCCGCCTGTGTAGGTCCACTCCCTGTTCCCGCTAGATATTCACGGTTTTTATATAAGCGTGTAACTCTGGGGAGAGGCAGCGGTCAGTGACGCTTGCCTTGCTGCTTAACGCTGAACGATGATGATGACTGATATTCGCGGATTGAATTGGGGCATCTGTTTTCCCTAATCTTCTCTTGTATTTTTTAAACTGCAACTCCTTCCCTCATTAGATAAACCTGGCCTCCAATCCCCCGAATACTTTTTTTCATTCTCTTTTTGTTTCCAAAAGTTTTCCTTTGTTCGTCAGTCAGATGTCAGCTGCCGAGTACCAGATCTGAACTTCTTATTGAGTAACGTCTAATCACTATTCCGAATTTCACTCTCTGGTCAGCCAATCCTAGTTTTAGATCGTTGTCCCACTAACTCAACTGAGAACAACCAAAGTGGACCAGCACAAAATCTCATTTTATCCAGTGAAAGTCACCAACTTTGCACGGAATTTAATGTAACTATTAGGTTCAGGAAGTACATCTGGGTCTTTGGCTTGTTTCGGATGTACGATTTATCCCACAGAGCACATTGTGGCGAACAAGCCCGTTTTTAGTTATTCGTAATCACGCCAATACATAACATTATGTATGATCTACTACAAGTGAGAGGGGGATGATAAGTTACGGTTCCAGTGGTCAAAATATGTCTACTGTGGTGTGTGTGTAACAGATGGTGTTTGAAATTATAGGTTGGGGGTATGCGATCCATATCTATTATTCCAATCTATAATTTTGATCACCATCGGTTTCACACACACATACACAACAGTGGACATTTTGACCATTAGAATTGTAATTTATCATCCCCTCCTGATTTCTAGTAAATCATATATAATGTTATGTATTGGCATGATTATGAGAAACTACAGACAAGCTTGTTCGTCACACTGTTATTCCGAAGGTATTTTTAGCTTTCGCCTCCGTCCAGTTGCGTTGGTTTTTCAAACAAGGACTATTGAGCTACAGCGGATAGGGATTCCGACCCCGTCGTTTAACCTTTTAGGCCTTGGTCATTATTACTTGAAAACCATGGAGAAACGTACTTAATCTTGCTAGACGTATTGTAAGCCTACGACCGATTTTGGTACGAAGGTCTTTTGGCGAAATAATCTGCATTCGAGTCTTCCGCCCCCCTCGCACACCGTTGAAATCAAGTTTTTTCGGTAAGGGAATCGTCTCTGTCCGAGTCGATTAAACCTTGTCTCAGCCATTTCCTGTACATTTAGGGGTTCTCCCAAGTTCAATACTTGTGTCCATCATCTTCCTCTTATTTATTGATGATCTGCTCACTGATTGTAATCTAGTTCAATCCTTTGCCGATTATGTCACCCACCCATTGTTTTTTACGTCTCACCTCGCCATACACACCCTGACGTCGATCGTGACCATTGTCGACAGTATGTCTTTAAATTCAGAATTCTTGTACAGTTTCACGCCAGACTTTTCCCACTCCAGTTCATATTCTGCCGCTTAAAGCTCAAATGCACACCGTATCTGTGTATTGCAATCATATGTCCAAACTGAGCGAAGCCTAGCGGGTTCGCAAGGATCTGAGTAATTTAAAATTTGGCCGGACTGCACACAATAATCTCAATTTCCACTTGGTCAGGCAAATGAGCAAATGTGATCCGTACTCATCACGGTAATTCACAAGCCAAATCAGGAGGCAAACGGAGTAAAATGAGCTGGATGCGTACGAAGTTCGGGTAGTAGACGGCAACTCTCTGTCGCCCGGCTCGTTGCCACATCTACCCTAGTGAGACCTTTTGCTTCTATGCTACTCCAAATTTTGGGGCCAAGGTTACTACTTCTTCTCGCTCTCCCCGTGTAGTTAGCTCTAACGCCCTTCGGACATGTCCCCTCAATTACATTCATGGTTGAAGCATTAGGAATAAAATGCAAGCAGTTTTTTACGGTACTCAGATCATTCGTTTTCAGACGATCTTCGCTATGGATCTAACGTTGAATGACAAAGCTGAACTGGTCTTTTAAAACGGGCCCGGTCGCAGTATACCAGCCACGTGCAATGAGTTCATGCGGTTACCTGAGGAAAGAAGACACCATCCACTCTAAGGACACTGAAGATCAAATTCGTGAAGACGGGTTTCGTTCATCATAGTTGTCGTTCATTAATCCGCAGAACTGTGATAACTGAGGAAGTCGGATTCGCCTTGCAGAACTTTGTTTAACCAGGACACTCATTTCTACTGGGAAGTTGGCACAACAGGACGCTTTTCCTGTTCTCAACGCTTATGTTTCGTTTTAATTCAAATATTTTGTATCGGTGAATTAGTTACGAATTTGCTTCTTCCGTTACGGTACTTTCAAAATAATTCATTTTTCATTTTCAGCTATTTGAACAGGCCGTCAGTTTGGCACCGAGCAATGTTCAGGCGAAACACAATCTCTGCGTCGCCCTAGCCGATAGCGGAAACTTAGCGCAAAGCGAGCAGTGCTTGATGGAAGCAATCGCATTGGCTCCGGAGGAGACTTATCTCCGAGAGCATCTGGCAATCGTGCGCAAGCGAATGACACCCACATGACTGAATTCTCATTTTTTCGGATACTTATTGTGCATTTACTTGACAAATTATATCCAACCTAATGCTGTTTTCAAAGTTACGAATTATTATCATCTTGTGGATCGAGTACCTGAATGTCTCTTCTTAAGGTTATGTAGTAGTTCTTGAATAACCAAAGCGCAGTGATAAACGAACCCACAGATTCCATACCAGTAATGGTCGACTTGCGTATATATAGTCCCGTACGATTTCAGGTTTTTATGGTTCACGGTTCTACTCCAATGTATCCTAAGATTTGTCCCCTCTACCCCAGGCGTGGTTGCGCTTTCTAATAAAGACCTTAACCACAGATAAACCAAAGAGGATAGCATTTGATGTGTATCTCACAGTTCGCACCTAGTCAGCCTCTTCGGGTACACGCCATCGTCAGCAGTTCGCAGATTCTGTAGTGGGAAACACAACGTAAGCGTTTTCGCTCGGGGATACATTTGCGCGTGAGGTCAAGTTAAAACTGGAAATCTATACAACCGATGATCTGTGCGTACGTGATCAGACCAAGTCACGCGATTCTGTTGCTTGGTTGACTGAACTCCGGTGAAAAACGAAATGCGCGCCTCCATAATCCAAACTATCAGGTCATCGTCTGAACAATTTCACTCTAGATTCCAAGTCCATCCTGCTAACTTCGTGTTTCCGCATCCCTCGTCTGCCTGTACACTGCCTCTGCACCTCTCCATTAATCACACTAGGCCAGAATCACGTTGATCCATTTATTTGATTTTCCGATAGACCGTTACTGAATTCATGTTTCTAAACGATCCTTTGACGAGAGAGTCGATTCACCAACTCCAATCATAACGCTTTGTTACTCCTCGCATGACTACCCAAATTCTTTCCAGACGCGACTTTTGTTGTGGCCTGGTCAGCAGGTAAACAAGAATGTCCCTATCTGATGAAAATCCTTGCCCGTTAGATCAATGGACCGAAGTGTTACAAACTGTGTACAACGATGTGTCGCCGGTCTCAACTGCTGCACATGCGCCAAAAGTTGACAAACTAGACAATCTTCCACCATTTTTAAGTGACCACTTGGCTCTTCGCTATGCGGCGTAGTGCGTAGCCACCTACAACATCCCGACCATCATAAGAAAGCTTAAATAGTGCCCACGCTAGGTAGACTCTACTACGTAGAAGTGCACCTGATTTTGCGTAAACTGAGATATCGTCAGATCTACCCAATTTAGCCTCCTGCGAAAGTTGCATTTTGATGAACCGACATTTACTTTGTATTAGTTTTTTACTCTTTAAAATAGCACTCTTGGAAATTCGTGATCGACAGTACGTCCTACTCTCGTTCAAAACCAGCTTCTGTGAATTAATACGGAAATGAATTCTCGGAAATAGCTTCTGATTGGTCAGAACGAATCACCTGTTGGTGACCAATAGTCGCTGGTGCCTTTTACTCCAGGACTGAAGTGTGTTAGCATCGCGAAATCAGATCCCGGAAAGAATGCTATAGATAAATGAGAAGATTAAGATTCTGTGAACATGTTCGAAACACATAACAAAGCAAGCCTGTGCACTCTTGCACTGTTCAAAATGGCGCGAATTAGGATTGGAAACGATTCTACTCTGTGATGCCGGCCATCTGCAAAAGTACCATTTGAAAGTGATGCAGATATGTTGAAGTGAATAATGTCACTTTTCATGAAGTTTTGAGAGTCTCGAAAAGCAGGGAGTGACTTCCATGGTGGGAAGTAGGGCTCCTAAAGTTAGGAACTTTACTTCCACTTCAAATAAGATGGCATTCCAGGTTTCAAAATATTCATTCAACTGTTTTGGGAGTAACGTGCATAGAAAATCATAGGCAGTGACTACATCTTGATAATTCACCAGGTTTTTGGAGGCAGAGCTGACTAGGCGCGAAACTAATCGTCTTTCGATTACATTATGGAAGCGGAAACGGGAGTATTCGGATCACTGATGGGAGGTCACCTCACTGTTGCGCTCTGTTCGATCGAATATTAGGAGAATGTCGTGATTGAACAATTGGAATGCTTTTAGAGGCAATAATGACTTTGCGGTTTATTTTGCAACACTTCACTGAAAAATAGCCTCTAATCTTATTCGGAAAGTATGCCAACCCGCGCTGTTTTATGAATCTTGATAAGTAATTACTTTTCACACATTATTTCTCGGAATGATTACATGACTTTCTCACTGTGGTGTGATTGGTCGATGGGTTTTAATTATCAAGCAGGTTGCAGAAAACAATCTGCCTATTCAGAAGAGTCCGATTCCTTGTCTAATGTAGAGGTCTTGTTTCCGTCACCTCTTTGTACATCAGTTATTTCAACCTTCAGATCATGAGTTAATTTGTTCCTTCAAATCTTTTTTCGAAAAATAATGCCTTTTAAGTACACTGCAGATTGTAGTTTGCGTAGTTTCAGTATTAAAACGAAAGTTGGTAGGGATCCCCTCAGAAAGGATTCCGGAGGCATTCGGGCGGGTAAATTTTCGCGGCCCATCAAAAAACAGACGGTTTTTTTCTTTTCGGAACCCTCACGCAATTTTGATTTGAAAGGTTGACTCAAGCAGGTGAGGCACTAACTTATCACAGGAACTATGAGCAGAATCACTATCCACCGTCCTCGAATCCATGAGTAGCGCGGTCCTGATTATCCTATGTAGTTTATCGGAATAGTGGACAAGTACTGCTAAGGAACCCGTCCACCGAGCAGAATAACGATTAAGGTTCTCATCTAAAGCCTTTGCTCTAGAAAAGAGCCTATCCGCCTGACCGTTTTTCTGGCATAGCAACGACAAGAATCAAGTGTATATTCGTATACATTTTACGTCAGATTGGCATATATCGACAACGGACAGGAAAAGATAGGATAAATGCGAAATGTCACCGACTGTTTTCAAAACACACTGTCGTGGTTTCGTTTTCCGCCATCAACTGTCGTTCGGCTGCATCTGTAGCCAGGCGTTCCATACCGCCAGATATGATTTGCTTCCTTCAAATTATATTTGATTAGAAGGGTAATATGCCGAATCGTCTTACCAATCGCTCAAAAATTCAGCACAATCGGAAATTAGAGCTTGGATCTCCGGAAATGTTGCATCAACTATTCGCAGCTGAGGATCGACATATTGACACACCTTTTTTTGTACTTTCGCGTCATTCTCTAGATAAGAATTAATAATGAGCAGTTGATACGTGTAAGGACAAATATTTTTTATTCGCATGCTACTCACGAACACCTTGTTGCTACCAATAAACAGCAAAACAGGATAGTTCTAATTCACGCAAACTCCAGTCAATGTACAGCTTAACCAGCTAATCAAATCTAAATATGAATGAAGTTTAGAAACGGCACAATTGGATATTATGGTTTGTGCCGCAATCAAAATCAGGAGCTGGGTCATACAATATATGATGGGCATAATGTGAATAATGAAATTTGGCAGGCCAAACGACACAATGGGATTACAGGTAGAATCTCGAAAAGTTGATTGTTACAAGTATCCTAAGTGGACAAAATCAAATGAGCATTGAGCAACCGAACGCGACAGAGCTCACGTGAAAATGACAATGGTCCAAAAGAAAAACGTCAAGGGGCTTTCTTACTTTTCCCGATACAAAAGCACGTGCAATTCCTTGACATAACTCTACGATTCTGGTTGTTCGTTCCTCATCTGATGACAATATTTAACATTCACGCAGCAGCCTTTTCGTGGATGAATATTCCGGGCCGAAGCTTACATTCTAATCACTATTTCTAATTTTCATGGTCATTTGACCCGGAAGTAGATTTCTTGTCACTGTGAGTTTTAAAAAAGAGATGTGGACGACTCCACTGGCCTTTCTGTCCTCAAATTAAGCGAAAATTGTGAAGAACAACGTTACTAAGCGGTACGTTGTAAATAACGAATTTGAAAGGGGATCGCCGAAATAAACTGGTATATCGCCGGCAGAACATTTGAAGTATCGACGTTCAACATCAACGTACACATTTGTGCGATACTTGGTGCACAAGAAATAGCTCTCCTACTATTATCGTCAATGTGTGGGAGGACTGTGCACTGACGGTTATTGTCGACAAAATTATGGGAAGGCTCAAAACCTGGCTGAGGATGAACACGTTTCTTGGATTCACGATCAGCTAATCCTAGTTCACTTCTCACGAGATTTTTAGCAAAAATCATGGCACTTTGAGCCAAAAGCTATTCAGTGAATTTTGTTAACACCTTAAAATCCCGATCAAACGGTGAACTTAGGTGAGGTCGAATTGAAATAGAGTTGTAATTTACAACTTTCAGGTAAAATACAATGCCGAAACCGGACCAATCTCCGCCGAGACAGATCTCGAGAAGAATATCGTCTTCCGCCGTTGACTCTCTTCTTTGTTTTTTGCCGTTTTCCAATCACACTACTCATAAATAGGGTTGTTGCATTATGAGAAAATCATACTGGAAGCGTGTCTTCCAAGACTGCAAGTTGGTCTCTTCGACAAGCATCTGTCAGCTGATGGAAAAAAGACCATGGCTTTTCGCGCACTGCGTGCAGTTGGGCTTGAAGGAAGGAGTCGAATTAGGCTTGGACAAAACAACGGCGTCGACCATACGCGTCCAGAAAACTAATTGCCATCGGAGTGGAATAATCAGAGCGCGCCCTTCTAAAAGTGGACAAATATCCGTTTGGGAAAGTTGTTTTTGTAAATTTTACATAATCGAGTTATACGACTATGTTGTTTTGCCGTCATCACTCCCTAGTTTGTCCCTGGAACCGCTGGTGGTCGAACGAAAACAACGCCCGAACAGGGGCTCGAACCCTGGACCCTCAGATTAAAAGTCTGATGCTCTACCGACTGAGCTATCCGGGCCCGAAGGTCGGTATTCCAAAGTAAGCTGTGAAACTTCGTCCACAACCCGCTGGAATTTATGAAATGCTCAGGTGACTGGAACAACAACATAAGCTGAGTATACGGACGGTTGCTTGATGGCTTCACGGTAATTGGGTGCGGTCTGGTGTTGCGGAGAATTGGCAAGTCAGAATCGAGATCCCGTGAGCGATTGATCATTCTCGTTCCTATTAGCTATGGAAACCGAAGCGACAACAAAGAGATATCTCGGTGAATCACATTTCTAAACACAAATGGTAGCCATTAACCAAAGAATTAGTCATTATCGATCACGCATGCAAACCTATTTTTGTAGAAAAACTACGACAACATATGAGGTCCTCGGAGCGAGTGAGATCAGCAGAAAATCGAAAAAAAATGCAGCGCTTGGTATATTGTGATGTAATTTTGAGGGCTTAGCACCACGAAATTCATAACCTTTCCAAGGTAGGCTCACAACCAAGTAATACTTGGACAAGATCCATCGAACTACAAATCACAAGACACTTACTGAGCAGCTTTGAAGTGGTACAGGTTTCTTCTTCCAAGATCATTTTTATATGCCGCAATAATTCCATTTGTTCTTGGCGCATCCAGTACTCCGCAGTCAGCGCAATAAGTTCACGCAGTATAACATTCGGACACTGAGAAATGTTGCACAAATAGTTATTTATCCCACAAATTAAACGGAAATAAAGAAACCAAAAATACTGAATACGATGGGAGATCAAATAATTAACACCAGATATGGGTCTTCAGCAATTGCTTATCCCCGCTATCAACAACGACGGAGAATTCAAAATACCAAAACACTGTGGAGATGCCCATTGCGTTAGGTAAACCAAAAAGGCAGTCGTGACAACCGATGTTGTGATTTGAAGACCCGTGAATCACCAACTCAGGAGAATTCAACAAAATCTCGAGTGGATCCAAAAGGCCAAATTACCGTCGTGACTAAATCATGATTAACCGGTTGCCAAAACGAAGTGAAATACCCTTGAAATACACACGCCCCGCGGTTGTCAGGGTGGCCGAGCGGTCTAAGGCGCCAGACTCAAGAGTGATCTTCTGGGTGTTCTGGTCCACGAATGTGGGCGTGGGTTCGAATCCCACCTCTGACACGTCCTTTTCGCTTGGCCCGCATCCTCATTCCTACTGGCGAATGACAAGCAGCTGAGACGAGGCGAAAGAATCGCGGATAGCTTGGCATACTGCGAAGTCACGTGACCAGCAAACTCCGGAGGTGCACATTTGAATGTGGCACCGACACCGGGTGCTACTACTCGTCGCGTACATTTGATCGAGACAGTCAAATTCGCGAATATGGTTAGGGCCTAGCCAACGAATAACAGCTAAGCGAGAGTGCGTTGTGTATTTCTAAAATTGGCTCACTGAAATGCGAGCGAATGCATCAACTCTTTGATTTATTCCGAGGCTCTGACCAAATTCCGAATTAAATTGTACTTTTGTTCGCACTTCTATGAGCGCTGCTAGCGATGTGTTCCAATTTCGGTCGGATACGCCGACAAAAATGAGATGAGAATTAAAAAAGACATGCAACGATGTGCTAGGGGAAAATAAGTTGAAATCAACCAAATCCCCTTCGTTACTTTTTCTTTTTGATCAATACTGGCCGAAAATGGAAGCACAGGAGCTTCCCCCTAGGGAAATTCGAGAAAAATGACGAAAATCGAATCCGTGGGGTTTAGTAAGAACCACGCAAGAATAAGGAAGTGAATGAGTAACAAATAGACAGCAACTTGCAATACGTTGTGGACAAGATGCAGCGCGATTCGACGTTTCCATTCATGTCGCATCGCTTGTACCTCGAGTCGCAAAAATGTCCGGAGTACATTCCAGTCTATTATAATGCCATATGCTAGATGGACAATTCACTCCCAAAAAAAGACAGAAGGTAAAAAATGAAGCATGACTAACGCGGCGGACTGTTCTCAGGTACGCTTTCAAAATGCGAGATAAATTACCAATTAAAATGATATCACCGAAAAAAACATTGAATGAGCATGGGAACAGATTGTGGTTCGAAATCGTGCGAGTATTCTTATTGGAAAAGATAAACCGCGCGGTTTTCCGACAAAGTATTTGATGTGCGATGTTCATCGGGGATTGAGTATCTGACGAAACTAATTCGGAGCAGATATTTGTAACATCATGCAACGCGATTTGTACCCAAGGTAAAGCGAGAAAGACTGAAAATACGTTCACTGCATTATGATGGGTTTAATCTACGACAGAGTTGAGAGGATAAACATTCTGGTAGAATAATATTTTCAATGAATTTCCAAAGCTCTGGCAAACAACTCATGGCAGGCAAAAAAGTCCTGTGGACATCATGCCACGGAATGCGCAGCGTTGGCGCTCTACACTTTGTACGAAAATCACGAATATCATCTCATGAGTACTAATATACTCAACATTTTTGACGGAACTTTAAAACAGGAAGACTTATTGATATTTTGGGCACAGCTTTTCCAACATATAAGTAATTAATCACCGTACAATCAAACAACAAACTAGAAACAGTTGGTAATTTGTTAATATTTCAGTGAAACTTCTTAAGACTGGTTTAACAAGGCGAATTTATTTTCGATTAATTCCAAAAGAAATTCGACCCCGATACAATCATCCTTAACAGTCCTATTCCTTCATAGCTAAATCTTTTGTTTGCAGGTGACAGAACTTATGTGACAGGGTCTTTGATAAAAGAACCGGATACTCCATGATCAACCCAGTCAAGGATCATAGAACAGCACACCAGAGCCGGAAGACAGTAAGACGGCTGTGGAAACACGGAACGACAGTGGCAAATGGTTTAAAGATTCAGTATTGCAGTCTTTTAAGGAAGTTGGTGGCACACTCCAAGTGCAGATAACACCTCATGATTGATGGTTTGAAGCATACCGACCCAAATGTGTTCAGTTTTTCCGTCTTATATCTTTTGAATGAACATAAGAATTACATCAAAAATTTATGTCAGTTGTGCCTATTTCTACTATGTGATTACTTTAGTCTTTCGATGCAGTGGAATCGAATAGTACAAGACGTCTGTGAAATACGCAAGCCCAAGGCAGGAATCCGTTTAGATGAGTCGAGGGAATCAGTCGTTTAGATGGCAAAAGAGGACTAATGGACCACTTCCAGTCAACCGACTAAGACTCCGAGGTTGAGGGAAGCGAGATTCTCCAATGACAGTTGGGGGCATGGCAGAAGACTACTTTAAGAAAGGGATATGAAGTAACCGCGCAAACGACCAGGCCTTGCCTCCGTGATATCGTTCATCGCCCACTGCAAAGAGTGCATGAGAATGAAACGGGACGGAATACCGGATTTCACAGCAGTATTGCATTCACCGCTAAATCTTTACTGTCACAGAGTGGCTATAGTGACTCTATACCTCCCTCTCTTGACTCTATCGGTTGCAGTGCATTAGGACACTTAATACTGCGCGAAAGCATGTGAAGGGAGTGTTTGTCCATAAAGCGATCAGAACCTGATGAAAACCAACAACCTGAGCTAGGAACAGCATAAATTTTTAAGATCATTGAGACCACGGTCAGTTATTTCAATCATACTTAGCCACTTCTAATGGGGCACTACAGAGCTGCCCTACGACTCCGTTTTCAAGTAGTGCTTTATCTAGTAAAATTAGCAGCCTCAATAGGCAGCTTCTGACGTGCAGTACGTTGGTCAGATCCCCTTCTTGGACAACAACGCATATAGTTCGACGTCCTCTGGTTGGGACATGACGTGCGCTCGGCATGTTCCAGGCAAAAAGCAGAAATACGTACACAGATTCAGTAGTAGCTGTTATCAGTTATAAGATGCTGATAACTGAAAGGATATGAAGGGATGGATTGCAAATGAAAGTTTGGAAGACCGTACAGCGGAAAACAAATCAGTCAAGGCCAATATAAAACGCAGCACCGAAAGGACATACTGATTCCCAATGCTGCAGGTTGTATTGAATTCCCCAGGCTTCAACGGCAAGCCACCAAGGGCGTACGCTCATTCACACGATTCGTCACACGACAGGTGCGCGCTTATACGTGTACACAGTCATGAACCCGTTCATACATATCACAGAGGCCAAACAGTGACTATGCCTCTTGTCCCCTTTGCTGTCTGACTTTTGATCTGGTGAAAACGGTACTGATTTTCAGGTCAGACTGTTCTGTGTTCACGTTTATCTGTCCTGTAAAATATTGGACCGTGTCCAACAATCATCTGCTGATCGCACTGTGTCGTCCACTTGATTGGTTATACCGTTTTCATCCATTTAAGCAGTAAATCCGACCCAATGGTCGCCTTTCCACTCATGACATGATCTGACTAAGCTAAACTGAACCAATACGTGATAACTGTTTCGTTCCT
>LUCM01002240.1:0-20942 GCA_008360955.1 Fasciolopsis buskii | reverse complement strand
GACTTCTATCATCTACATTTCCTGTGCATCATTCTCGTAAAATTTGATCTTTCCATGCGCATGTCTTTCGCAGATCGAGAAATATACAGTATTATCAATAATATTAGATGGAACACCCTTGTCGAACGGTGCTGGCCATCTCGAATGAGCTTTAAGGATCACGGAATATCCTTAGGGCACCACATGTATGTACGTAAAATGTTCACAAAAGTTCACGAAATTTAAAGCTTTCTGTCCTGTTTAGAGCAGTGAACAGCGCCGTCCAATCCACTGAGTCGAACGCCTCTTTCAGGTCCGGAAACAATACAATCGTAGGTCGGCGGTGCGTGTGGCATAATTCTAGCTACTGGCAAGTAGTGAACACCTGGTTGGTGCAACCTCGACCTGGACGAAATCCGACGTGCTATTCTCGGATATTAACCTCGCAAGTCGGTGTCAAACGGCGCAGCAATATTGAACCTGACACCTTAGTAACTATAATGATAATAATAATAATAGCAATAATAATAATGCATATTCCTCAATTTGCGAGGGGCGTGCGCAAGGCGAAATCGAATTTTTACAGTTATGTTGCACAGGAAATGCGTAAAATATAAATCGAAAGATAAAAGGAGTTAGAGCCAACTTGAGTAATTTGAAACATTTGTTAGTTTGTGCGTATTTCTCGACATGCGGAATCATGCGCAAGGCGAGATCACAATTATGCAAAGAAAGCGCATTTGACTGACGGAAAACAGAAACCCAACATACAATGCAATGTGTTTTCGCTCACAAGATAATAACAGTCACTGTGATTTGCCGGGCACGAATTTTCGAGAATTAAATCAAATCTAGATAGAGGGTCGCAAAAATTCCCCTGTGAATGATTTTCAGTCCTGCGCCGCGAGTAACATTATGTTTGAATGCATCAAGGGTGCGTATCGCGGGCGCAGATTTGGCTGGAAGGGAATGGCTGTCGCCGCCCCTCGGCCGGGATCCTAGGAAAATAATAATTACATGGTGCGGATTGGGGTCTACATGGATGTTATAACAAAATGGAGATGAGTGAAAACCAGAGTGGATATCAAAAAGGCAGTATAAAACTCAAGAATCTGAAGGTCCACTCCGTTGAGCAGGGAAAGCGGCGACACTGGATGGGGATTGTGCGATCGTAAGACCAATACATGAGGTTTGTTTTGAGCAATTTTGAGCTCATAAATTTCAGCTTGGTTTAGAGATTAAGTTGGCGTTGAAAAAGAAGGAGAACCGGAGTCAAATGAGACGGCGTCTTGTGGACCCGTGTGAAGAACTGTTGCCAGGAGCATCAGTCCATTGCCAAAATCTGCAGACCAGAATGGAGGTCGATGAAAAATGACGGTCCTCAGATGTTTTCGGATATTAGGATGCATTTTGATGCCAATAAAAATGCTGTCCGTTCGTGAGTCCGTTTTGTATGGTTCTGGCAGAAGAATTTTGGGGAGAAGCAAGAGGAAGCCAGTAAAAAATAGTGCACCTGAATTAACGAGCTGCAACGCTGTTTGCCACAACAGTGCTAGTGGATGAAGCTGGCTGAGTGCTGGCCGCCCAACCTGAAAACACCGTTAGAGGGTGAACGCAAGAGGGGTAATCCGCCAACCTAGTTGCACCCGCACACCACTTCAGCCAAGCTGCCCGCCCGATGCGCGCCAGCCAAAGCGGCGGATATGACCGCGCCCTGCACTATTGTAGTAACGTCGGCGTACTCTTGGTGTGGTTAAGGGACTTCAAGCATGGTATGGTAAGGGAAATATCTTCTTTCCAGGATCGGATAATCGCCAGAGCATGGGTAAGTTTTTTCATCCAACCAGAACTATAAGGCCTGGAAGAGCGAAAAAAGACGGACAGCAGTCTGGCCTAGCTGCCAGCTGCGAATTAAGAAGCGATCAATCTTGCGAGCAGCTCAGAGAAGGAAGTTGCCAGAGCCCGTAGTGCAATTCAAAATATATGGATGGTGGCTGAGCACCACAGGTTTTCTTTTATATATATATTTTGAGTAAATGGGCTGGCTAATCTAGTGTGTTGATCGTCTACGTTATGGGTAAAAAGAATGAATCAGTATTTAGTAGGACAGACAGGGAAAAACTGCTGCTGATATAAATAATGATCGAGTTACAAAGATAGATGCATTAGGGATTAAGTAAGTTCAGCGTGGAAACCATGAATTACATTCCACTCTAGGAGGCCGTGCCTTTCGAAAGCCAGAAACGGTCGGGGCCAGCGAGTATGGTAGATGAAAACGGTCAATAAGGGAAAAAACACCACGTTGGGCTCTATGTTCCTGGAGATGGTGTGAAGTTTGAATTGTCTAAATTGGACAGATATATCAAATAGGGTGAGAAAGGACGAATCTAAGATGTTGACCTTATTTCATCTGGAGGGTACTGTTTCGGTTCGTCAGAAGCAAGGTGATTTCTACGGGTCAGAATCATTTGCTTGGAGAAAAAAGTTGATGAAACTTAAGGGTGAGGATGACAATGAATATTTTGTTTTAGAAGACGGTGGAAGGGTATAGGTGCAACATCGCGTTGTCGAGGGTGTTGAAATTAGTTAATTTAGAGGATGGGAGAGAGCTGCGAGTTTGCAACCCTATACGCGATTAAAACGATGAGGTTTATGGATACGAATTCAGACTGTTGAGCGATGAGTACCGTTTTTGCAGGCAGAAGAACGGCAAGATGCATTCGACGCGGAACCGCGTGTAAATAAATAGCATGCGCTGGTGCCAGAGCTCTGTTTGAAGTGGAGAGACTAGGCTGATTCTTTATGACATGAACTAAAGGGTGACATCAATGCGTCTTTCATGCACTCCATCCTCAAGTGAGTATGGGTGGTGTAGATTAATGAGAAAGGTCGCAGTAGCTGCTACGCTTACATCGTTTTAAAGTAAAATAGATAATGTTGATAAAATGCGCAACTTTTGGGGAACTTTGTTACATCATGACGAATATCTAACAAAAAACGCTGGCTGTAACGGAAGTCTTTGGAACTGGGAGAGTTATAGTGGAATCCGCATTTTGGAGCGAATATGGGAGTGAGTTTCTAACACGAGGTGCAGAGACGCACCTGTCCCCTGTAATAATATCGTTAAAGAGTGCGAGGCTTGCTCTTATGCGTTGGATCCACAAGGGATGTAATTTCAGCAACTCGCAGCGATCCGTGTAATTTAGGCTTGTATAGTAGCCGATCAACTGCTTGGTAAATGCAAGTTTTCAATCGCAATTCTGTCGCAGTTTCCCATATTAAAACAGACTAGAGAGCAATACTCAAGAATGGGTCTATTGTGGGTCCTGAATAGAGGTGTTTTGCCTTCGTTCAACTTCAGATTTCGGTGAAACAGCCCCACGAACTTATTCGCCTTCGCCATTTTTGCAAGAGCATACTTCGAGAAGTTTAAGATGCAGCAATAATTAAGGCCTAGGTCGCGAACTTGGCAGTTAACGGGGATGGTTTGGCTTCCAAGCTAGATTTCTCTTTGGGGTATAACGCATTTGTACCCCATGACGCTGCTTCCTTCAGCGGAAAATTTTATCATCCAGTCGTTTGCCCAGGAGTTGAGTGACGCTAAGTCCTGTGATATGTGAAGTATGGTGGATTCTAAAGCTTCAGGGCGAAAGGTATACAAAATTTTGATATCGTCTGCAGAGAAAAACGGAGTGCCGTTTCGAATAACATCGGAAACGTCATTAACGTACAACAGGAAGAGCTGGGGGCCCGGAACGCCGCCTTGGATGACACCGCTGGACACTGATCTAGGTTCAAATGTTAAGCCATTTACTTGCACTGTATGCTTTCTAAATGAAAAATAAGGTGAAAACCATGACAGCTTTGGATGAACAGTACCGTAGGACGCCATTCTATTTAGCAACCTAGGGCAGGACACTACCAAAAGCTTTCGCCATGTCTAAACGATTAATATAACTGACCCATCGGTGCTCGGGGCCTCAGCGATGGCGTTCAGGCGGCCAGTCATGCAAGTAGCCAAGGGCCTGGCCTGGTCAGCGCTTAACTTAGTTATGCCAGAGATGCTTGTGGGTTGCGCTGGAAGAAAGCACGTAGTTCTTGAATTATGCCACGGGAGTCTATTGTCGTTTCCAGTTGTTTTGACAGGCAATTGACTTGCAGAAACAAAGATCCATGATTCTTAGAAAGGTTTGCTGAATTTTGACGAGTTTGCAGCTTAGTCGGTCATAGTTGTTCTTTTTCGGGCATCGAGTATGTCCCCGAAGGCATATTGCTCTCAGGGCCTTTGGTGTAGCCAGTCAAATGACATTTACACCCCGACTGCTAGGAAGAAGGAGTCCCAATTGCAACTGCAGAGCACAGTTGGCAGGCTAACTCATTTTGCCCCAAATTACGGCCTAGTGTTTGGAAATGGTGGTATGCTAGGTAGTATAAAGACAGTATGCAGACGGGCAGATGATCGCATCCAGGAAAACCACTTTTAGTGGATGCGCGGACACGCGTTAACCCGGCAGAAAAACCTAGATCGAGATATTTTTGTTTCTAGATGCGCTGTGTCCATCCGCCCTGCTGAATTTCAGCAAAAACGAGAGCAACGAGTTGGGAGCAGTAAATGTTGACCGGCAAACTCCTGGAATACTAAGGTCTTGTGCAAAGCTTTTGGGATCTGGTAAGCTAAAGAGTAGTTAATTGCGTCAATTAAGAATAGAAACCCGTTCCAACGGGAGCCCTGTGGGCGGTAAACGCATCCCATCAGAAGTTTTTCTTAACCAGCATCAGCCCAATGCCATAATGCATCTTGAGCGCAATTTAACTGATGTTCTTGGCATAATGAGGCTGGTATTGAATTGTGGACGTACAGAAGGCATTCGCCTACACGCTGTGATGGGCAGCTTTTCGGAACGATTGACATTCACAAGTGGCAATCGCATTGTCCGGAGTGTCATCATTTAGCCAGGTCTTGGTGATTTTTGGAAAGCTGTAATTTGAGAGTGATCATAGACGAAGAGATTGCATTTCCCCTAATAAAAAACGAGCATTTAGTAGAAGCAGCCACAACTAGGGTAGATTATTTCAATTTTTAATCAATTTTCCGACAGGTTCCACCTATCATCAGTGACCTCACTTGTTTGGGAGGGTGATGCATCGACGGGGTATCAGCTCATTGCAGGATAGTGGTGCATTGGTAAATAGTATACAAGGGTAATGTAATCCATGAACGTTGCATTCATCAGCAGAGGAAATGTTTCATCATGGGCGGCAGTGGCAGTAATATATATGTGAATGACTGTGATGGATAGGGGAGTAAAATGCAGTTGTATACAATTTGGTCGCTTGAGTTTCTACTAGAAAGTTCAGTTGAAGCCAATAAGATAAATCTACTCGTGAGAGGAGGGTAGTCCTCAAGAAGAAAATGGTTGGAATGGGAGAAATGGCTGCTACCGGGAGTGAAGCAGCCTGCGGTGGGTTGTTAGGCGTGGGAGCCAGCGGTAAAATGTAGGGATAAGTTGTGTCTGGACCATGAGTTGAGGAATGGTTGGTGGGCCACGGGTGGCTCTGTGCTGATGAGTGGTGGGGGCATGGCGGCCGCAGGGGCTGGGTGAAAGAACCCGCTGGAAGGAATAAATGGCTTTGTTTTATTTCCTCTCCGGCGCCTAGCGAATGTGGATGACTGGCCGCGCATGCAGTGAGAATATTAGTGCAGCGGCGGTTGGCAATTATAGAGGGACATTGGATAAAAAGACTCTAAATGGATCGTAAGAAGCCGGTGGGTGGAGGACTGGTAAAATATCCTAAAAAAGGGATGAAATGGTAGCAGGCCTCCGAAGATTGAGCCTAAGATCCGTAGGTGTTGACTATGGGTCTGGAGTTAGTGTTACAATAGAGATTGAGGACCACTAAGTAGAAGGTATTCGTGGCGTCATTGGGTACCACGGCATTAGGCTAATGGGTTCTAAACTTCCCCGGAGTTGGATTGGATTTACCAGGCTGGGTAGTGGCCCTACTCCGGGAGAGTGGGCTCAAGGTGGGTGATAGAGGGTTGGAAGCCCCTTGATGGTCCTCATATGAGTACTCGGGCAGTGATTCGGGGTTTGCATTAAGGGGAGAAATGCTAAGGTGGTTTGTCTAAAGGATCCGGCTCTAGGGTAGCACAGAAGTAAGTTGGGCTTGGAACCCACGGGATATAGAGAGGTGAAACTGTACGCATGGGTAGGTTTACAGATGCTAACAGGCAGCGTTTGCCCTATGTACCCAACTACAGATAGATGCGATTAAAGATAAACCTGAGGCTATAAGTGGGTGCCCAGATTTCTTCGTCTGCAAGTTATCGCACATACTGCCCTGCTCATGTTAGAAGGTTACCTATGAATAGGTGCACGTACCAATGCATACGTTCCCATATAAGTGTTTATTTCACACTTTAGGCATTTGAAAACGGTTTACCGAGTAAACATTCCGCGTACTCGTATACCAGTATTTGCAGACCTGCGCTCACAACCAATTTGCCATATATACCCATAATAGTAGTCAAATTGAAGGAAATATTTTCCCGTGGACCTAACCGATTAGATATATGAATACAATAATACGCTCCTAAGGGCTTATGAGGCAAATAAATATAGAATACACCAATAGGTCAGTTGCGCCATGACATCCATTACATTTTACGGCTTTGGCATGCTGCATCCACTTTTTATTTTTCTGAACAAAATGACGTTCATGGTTTCACGTAGCATCACTCCTTCTTAATCATCAGTTTTTACAAATTTGCCAACTTGTTTCCATTGGGCATTAAGTAGTTAACACAACCAGTTATCGCACGATGGACAGCTTTGGGCATAACCGGTTTTCGCGAGTGGACAGGTGGTGTTCCACGAGTTGAACACCCGCAAAACCTGCCCAACTTTGCCGGGATGAACAAGTCGTTGATACCAAACATCCTTGCAGGATGACCATGACGACATAAGTTGTTCTTGCAAGCTTTTCTCCACTTCCAGCTCCATTGATGCCGGCAAAATCGTCCAGGTTCTTGCGCCGGGAGCTTCTTGGATCAGATGATTCTTCAACAACAGAAGGGCGGAAACCCCCTTCAGTTCCTAAGACGAAAGTGCGAATCTTGGACGTGGCTCCGGTCTTCAATTCTGTCACGTTAAGAGGGGATAATTAATGTGACGCTCCACCCTCGTCCATCGTCTCAACCCAAAATCCACACACTATCCTCTTCAAACACAGATGGCCACAAATTATCTAGTCTCCTTTCAAGTTCGCGCACTGATCACGGCTCCAAAACTTTCTCATATAGCTTTATCCAGCCATTTACCAGAAGACTCGCTCCAAAAATCGGTGGTTATTTGCTATCACGCAATCATCTTCCCATTTCCTGTTAGTGTTTTGTTCTCCTTTATCTGGAACAAGGTCCCGCAGTAGCTCGTATCATGGCCAGATCTTCATTAACCTTGAAGGTTTGTATTAAGTCACATCCCTCCCTACGTCTTTTCACGGAGAACAAGCTAAACCCCCTTAAGTTCAGTAATATTCCTTCAAGCACAAATATTTTGTAAATTTGCATAGTTTTCTCCCTGGATTCAAAATGTCGCACGACCGATTGAACCTGATTAAAATGCGATCAAGCATGAGGCCCGAGTCAAACCCGGAAATATGCCACTTTATATGCTTGTACGTTTGCTCAGTTATATGCTGCAGAAAACCTAGTGCATTTTTTCTTTCTTTTTTTAATTTTTGTTCCTTTTTACACCTAAGTTCTGTTTTTTCCTCAGAAAAGACTTCCACTTTATCGCTATCGATGCTACAATGCCCGATGGTTTCGGTATTTCCGGCCCGCCTAGCCAACATGGCTTGCGCCCGTAGGCTCTTATAATTTTCCTGGCACCATGTTCCCCTCTATGTTCAGGACGAATAATTATGAGTACCCCCCGGAGTATTTCTGTAGCCGATCGCACTCCAGTCCCCACCCGTTCGCCGCCTCTCCTGGCCTCTGCCTGCTCCTCAGTTTTGTTCTCCTGTCTGACTTTACGCCATGAGAGCACCTTGTATGAGCCTTTTGCACACTGCACAAACCCGGCTTGGCCCTTTATTTTGGCAGTATAGCTCATATATGTCCTTCCGCATGCCCGCACGCATGCAGCGACAACCTTTATTGCATGCTTTACATCGCACCTATGTAACCTTTTCTATTTGAGGGACGTAGGTTTTCCACACTTTCCGTCTTTTCCCAGGCTTCACTCTGACGCTGTGGCCTGCATTTATCTCTGCTTGATTTACTCATCCATTAGATGCACTGACAGATCAAACAAACAGAAAATAAAAGTATTCAACCTGTTTACAGTTATTGCGAATTTTCACTTGAGAAAGATATCCCTTCGAAAAGGAAAAAATGAACTACTGTTTGCTCTTGTTCAGTGATTAATGGGTCTTGGAGTTTTTCGCGCTTATCTACTTGGGTTTTTGATTTCCTAGCCTTGATCCTGCTAAGTTGGGCTGAGTGGATAGGCTAAACAAAAACGACAAGTTCAGTTTTTCTGTCTTGATATATTGATGTGTTACAGAGGCTAAAGGCAGAGCCTAAAATAACCCGAATGTTACCTTATCTTTCAATCTCTGGTCTGTTGCACGTTCAGTTCTAGCTGTTTGGGTTTGGCAGGCAAATGTTTACAGGTTAGAGAATCGTTAAGGTTTTATTTTCCCTTCAGTTCACCTCAAATTTATTTAGTTTCAAAACTTAGCGTCGGAGTGTCTGCCGTTTTTTATTTCAAAATTAAGCCCAACGCGTCATCCATTCCGAGCCTCATATTCAAAAGCTTACGCATAGGGTCCTCTCTAGACGTCGCGGATCCCTTCAATATATACTTCTCTTCTACTCTCATAAACAATAATCTGGTACATACTTAAATCCATCCCATGCTGATTTCAGTTAGGTTATCTTCCATTTCCTTCGACATTGCTGGCATCACGACATTGGTAAATTATTCCAAGTTATCCCACATTCCGGGGCTTGTTGACATCCCACCTGTCCTATTTCGTACCGCTGCTCCAGATATTCCTGTTTCTTCTACATCTATTCCCCTCTCCACGTCTCGCGCCACTTTCCCTCACAGTGCAAAACCTTCTTTGTTCTTGCACACCACAAAAAACGGTTTTTAGATGACCCTGAAATCTTTCGCCTTATTAACCACACTCCACTTCTATCCGAATCTAAAAACTGATATCCGATTGAAATATTCTAGACCCAGTTCTTATAACAGGATTAGCGCTGGTCTGTACCTTCTTTGAATGTTGTTTTCTTGGATGTGATCGCTTTCCCTTTAGGTGCACATTAATTTGTCCTTTCCAAAGTGGCATCCCATTTCCAACCCCTAGAACGTACTTTCGGGGCAACTACATTCGCCTCCAGAGTTTGCTCCGCAATGGCAATTAGGACCTCTTCCTGTTACTTAAGATGCAGGTGGCAAGTAAAAACTTTGTTCACTAATACACGAGTGCCCTGAGAGTACTGCTCCGGATTATACCAACCCGATGATCACCAAACGAAATACCCTTGACCGTTTATATGCATACTGGCAAAATTTCAGATAAACGTCCTCAGGACTAAGGTCATTTCTTTGTTTTCGCTTATAAATTCCTTTTCCGAATAATTAGGAACGATTGTAGACTCCCATAAAAAGTCAGAATTGTATGCGCTGAATTAGAACAACCAGCAAGCAGCTCTTTCAGAAATAATTAAATCGAGAGCCAAAAGAGCAAGACTCTCGGCCACTTATATTCACCACCTTGCCTACACTAACTTTGATCTCAGCGACCTGCGAGAAATCGCTGATTCATTTGGCAGATTATATGCCTCATTCCAACAACCGACAACAACCTTCCAACTTCGTATCCACCATTTCTGACCCAGGGAATATTCGCCAAGATTTCTTTCTCACCGAAATAGGTAGACGCATTGATGGAAACAACAAAAATTACCTATCACCCTGGACCAGACTCATTGCTTCCAGCTATATTCAACATAGTTGAGGATAATATTTCGATACTTCCAGCCAACATATTTGACCTGTCCGCCCAATGTGATACAGTTCCTTCCCAATGGAATACATCCATAATTATCCTCATGCATAATAAAGACATGGCTTGACTCAGCCAACTGTCGGTCAATCACTCATGCCCCCACTATCTGTGGAATCACAGAGCCGTTGGCTGAAACGCATATTATGACATATCTTGTGAACTGCAAGCTCGTCAGCATTGCCTAACAGGGTTTCCTCCAAAAATTCTAGCGTTGCTTGTATGACTGCTTGCTTAAACACAATCACACCGGTGATTAACGCCAAACGTTGGTGATGGTACTGCATTTGGTTTTGACAAAACCCTTTGATAGATTATTCCACCTTATGCTAATGAACAAGAAAATTTTCCATGGGGTCAAGGACCACATAATCTGTTTGTTCAATTCATGGCTTTTATCCAGAGCTTAGGTGATAATAGCAGACGACTTGGCTCCCACTTCAGGTCAGCAACTAGTGGCCAAATATAAAGTAGTGCATTAAGCTCTTATTTTTCATTTGCACGCCTATGATATCTCCAACTTTCCTACAGACGGTGTTCCTTTCCCGTTCTCCGATGACCTCAAAACCGTACGAGACTTTAAATTTTACCGTGGCCGAAATAACTCAAAACCTAATGTATCTCAGCAAGCAAGCCAGTGAATAAATAACAAAATTCTCAGGTGAATGAAGCTACGTCCTCCTCTGTATGTGCGCTTTATTCAAAAAGAATTAAAATTATAGGTTAAAACATTTGCACTGGCAACAAGATTCGTGATTTGGTCTAAACTACCCCTGCGGCTCCGGTTTGTCAAAAAACACACTCATTCAATTTGCAAAAGTCAATAAAATGTTTCGTTGCGACATAAGACCATTAGGCTGAACCACAGTAAACGGAACCTCTTGAAAACGTACACTAAGCCTAATCTAGGTTATTGTTCCTTAATCCGCCACAGCATAAGAAAATGCGCCAGACATGCAGTCAAAAGCGCTCAGATTACACTTGCGAGGAAGATAATAGACATGATACCGAACCTACGCTACAAGGAAAGATGTATACTGTTGAATCTTAAGCATCTGCGGCTTCGGCTTGCGCTGGCAAGCTGAATATTTTTCAATGGCCTCATCACCGGTAACAGTTGCATTTTAGGCCTTCAATTTATAGATCAAACTCCTTACTCCATCCGAAATGTAAGCTCTTGGTGACAACTGATTTACCGAGAACGGGTGTCAAAGAAATTTTTTAATTTTAACTGTTCATTTTTTGGAATTTTCCGAAAAACAAGTTTGTTCTCCTACATCCGTCTAACATCACTTTCGAGAACGAGATCCAGAGACGTTCGACCTTATCGAAAATTATTCATATGTACGATCACTAACTCTCAGAGACTGGGGCGTAGAACGTTGGTTTAGGATTCTGATGGGTTCTACAACAAGGCGTACACAACTCAGGCGTCTGTCAACATTTTATGGTGGTCCGCGTTAACAGAAAGATGCCGTATTATATGGTGGGCAACGCGGTGCAAATTCCTCGCTATACGGTTTTCTCACCCCGAGATTCTTTCTTCATAAAATCTTCTACTGCCTGCTCACTCTGATATCGCAAAGGATCCAGACGTTATGTTGGATACTACTGAGGCCAATTTTTCTCTCTGCATATTTATCGGCCAGGAAAATATTCGAGGTTTGATTTGCTCTTTCTACCGGCTCATAATGACCCCCAATCACCTATCAACCCAAACCTGGTCAGGCCTTTTTCATGTATGTCCCCGGCCCCGTTTCATAAATAATTATTCACACCACATAGAGGCTTTATTCGTTTACGCAACAGACCAGTCTACATTGGTAAGGGTAAAATGGCGTTTGCTAACAAAGGATAAGTTGCTAGGTTGAAGCATAGGTATGGATCTGAAGTCCACGGGAATAACGAACATCCTCTGTGCATGTTCTTGTTCCCACCGCCGTTTTCTTGAGCCTGCCCATGGAAAACTCACAATGACGGCTGCATGTTCACCGCATCACCCAATGTAAGGAAAACAAACCACTCCAGACAGTTGCGAAAACCCTTAGCACGCGGGAAACTGAGGTCAGCAATAGGAGCTGTGGAAAGAACTTATATGGAATCAACTATTCTCTTGTTAGAAAAAAGGAAAATCATGATTCTGCCAAGGTCAGCGTGAGCCCAGCAACAAAAGCAAGCTCGGGCTGCAAAGGAATGAGCTACCCTCAACAAAAACTATGAATGTCATCAGCTCAGAAACTGGGAAAGATGAAATCCCACACCGCCTCTGTTCGGTATATATGCGTTTGGCTGCCTTGCGCACTTTCTAGAGTAGTAGAAAATAGGACTACCCAAATATGCCTGATCAATCACTATCTAATATTCAACCTGCTTCCGCTATCCCAACGTACACCTGTTACTTGGGCTGACGTTGCTAACCCCTGTCGCTTTACCTCCTGTTAGTTAATCAGATACGCTTGTTGAAACTACTAGGTGGTACAATGTGCTTTCATCTTGTTCACATATAAAGCAATGATCCTGGTACTCTCATGCATCTCTTCCCTCACCTCCTTATGACTTTCCACCTAAGCCCTTGTCCTGGCATCTAGCCCAGTCTGCAGTCCACGGCTAAGTTAAAGTAGTGCCCTTTCCTACCCCTCCGAATTAGTGGCGTTGGTGGTAGCTCATTCATGTTCAGTTTTAACTGATCCTCCATTGCCACGATTCCTTTAGCCCTTTAGCCAGACAATGTCAACAAACAAGTCATCGAATGGCTTTTATTCTTTACCCCTTGTATTAAACATCCTATTATACCATCCCAATCGGAGTCGGGAGAGACGTCACAAACTGGCTGCGGAACAGCCTAAAAACAAAAGCCATGCAACCTAGGAGTGACTGAGACATGCACCCTATAAGCGGTAAGTAGACGAAACGTTTCTTGCATATGTCCCGGCCACCAAAAGACTCCAGCCCTCAGCGCATTTCAAGGTGGCCGTCTAGATTCGGAAACGCCGACAAGAAACTGTTTGTTATTGCCTTTCAAAAACCGTTTACCTATTTGAGAATTATATCACCTCTAGGCACACTTCATCATTTCGCTTATCTACTATAACACCAGTTGCAACAACTTCTGTACTGCCTTCTCTCGCTTCCTCTGTTTTTCTTCAGATCCGACAGTGGCCAGAATTCCTATTCATCGGCTAAAAGAAAGTGCAGACAAAACACAGGCAACCTTTATTACACCCCATATGCCGGTTATTAGCCCCCGTTTTGACTCTGCTAGCCAAGCTTGTGGCTCCAGTACCGGTTAGTTCGAAACAGAGACAACCCAGTCTACGCTAATGACAGCCTTGAGTACTTATACTCAGATGGACCGTAACCACCGGCCAAAGCACCATTATTGTCAACACCGGAATGACGTGCGAAGTGCCGCAATTTCCCGACCCCTACTGTCAGGCGATACCAAAACTCCAACTTCAAAAACGACAACATCGAGGACATTCATCACTAGTGTATTTAAGGACTGTTTTCACTTCTACGAGATAACTCACTCGTCGGCCATACTTCTCAATTCAGTTCCTCCTGGCCACATAATAACGCACTGGGCATTCTGGCAAATTTCGTCGTCTGTCCGTTCACAAAACCTCGTAAGATTTCACTTTTAAATAATTTGTAGAAGACTTGCATATTAATTTCTGCTTTCATCTGCAGCAATACATTGCCACTTGTCGCTAATTTACCATTTTTTCATCAACCTCATGTGGCATGCGATATGGTTTCCAACATGTTTCATCTCGTTCTCGTAATAACCTTCGTCTCCTCTCATATGACACTCCAGAGTCTTAAGAACGTTGACCATATTCCGCCATCCACCATCGTCCACCGACCAAAGGTCTTTCCTGCGACACGCACCTTTGATGCATTTAAACAAGAAATAACAAGCTGTTCACGAATAAGAATGAGCGCCATAAAGGCTGGAAAAATCGTGCCTCGCAAACCCCTTTGGAGGTTCTGACCTCGCTCAAGTCACTCGTGGGACACACGTTATTATTTCATTCCTAGTTTCGCTTTTAATGCCACATCTGCGCCATCCTTGCGCACTTTTGATATTGTTTTCAATGCCTCTCCGAAATGGGAAAGCATACGCATTATTATTATTGAGTAGGAGGTGTGAATGACTTTCTAAGTAGGAGCTAAGGTGAATAATCTTAGCAGGACTTGCCACGCACAATTCAACAGCGCCAAACTTGTCAAAGTCGCTTCAGAGTCCTGGGTTGTAACTTCGGTCAGTGATTTCTCACAATCGCAATAGCCGTTTAGGCTGTTTTTCAATCCCCGCTGTTGTCTTTTTGGATGCTGAATAGAATTGGATGTCGACTTCTCATAACTTGCTTCTTTGGCTCCCGTCCATCTTTTCCGATGACGTCGAGAGCTCCACCACCGAATGCACGCCAGTAGCATCCTTTCCCTGGGTCCTCCTTTGTGTGGCAGCCACGATTATCTGTTCCAGACTGGTCCCCCAGTGTGCTGCTCGAAACAGCGTTTGCCTACAGCCTCACTGCATATAACGGTCTTCGGCTGATCTCTCCCGTTCACCTTGTGCATTCCCAATTTGGAGGTTTAAAGCCACCCGTTATTGAATCTTGTACATCCTCCCCCGGTATCTTTAGACCTGGACCTGCTGATGGCAATACCGGTCGTTTATCTTGTAAACTCTCTGTAGTTGGTTGTTTTAATTCCATCAGCTGCCGACAGGAATCTGGCTCTCCATAGCAGATTGGAGAACGCCGGTCATGGATTTCGACCTCCCGAGTCGTTAGCTTCAGTCCATCTTCCTAAGCACAGTACCCTTTGAATCGCTAGGTGCTCCCGCATTTCAAACGTTGGAAGCAGATTCAAAGCGCGGTACATTTCCGTCCTATCTCCTTGCATTCCATTTTCATATAAGGGTCTCAGATCCCATGTACGACGAAAACGTGATTCCTTCTAAATGGCGATATTTCTGTGATAAAGTCCAGGCTTATATTTTATTGCGCTCGCTCTGCACTCCACCGCCTTTCGTACTTCTCCCAGTAACAAACGTCTAAGCGGGTGATGTTTTCCCTCTGTTAGGTTTTTGTGTTCTTATCTATGAACTCGATAATAAGGATTTCGGGATGTAAGGGAGGAGAGATGCCCCCATTACTGTGCTTGCATCTCCCCTGCCTAGACTGAGACCTGCGGAGGGGAAACTTCACGTCATGGCCCAGCGTTCGTTCCTCTGACTCACCATGGGCTCTTCTGTCGTGGCATTTCCGTAGTATCCGTAAAACAGTGCATTCCATTGCAAGCTCTTCACAGCCCCATTTCAACTCTAATGGTTCAAATGCATGCACTTATGGCTGCTTACTTCCTGTGAATAATTAACGGCAAACATTTTTGGATGGTTGCCACGCCATGCCACAACATATCTTAAAGAAGATCATAAATTAATGATCCACATGCCAATCTAAACCTAATGCGATCTTCCGCAACGTTTTTTCCTTTCCCATTTTTGTCTTTTTTAATTATGCAAACTCTTATCTTAAAAACTGTCGTATTAATATAGCCAACCACGTACCTGAATGCAGTCCGAATGACAGTAAAACAGGGCAACACGACTTTGTGATATGTCCCACTCGACGCTGAATTATACCTTGGCATTACAACACATCGTCCTGCTTTGCTTGTCTGCAATTTCTGGCCTTTTTACTTCATATTTCTTATTCCGGTTTCTTACTAAGTTCCTCGCACTAGCACTTTAGCAGGTTTTTCATCGTAGATCCAACTCAATATCAGTCTGCCTCGCAGTTACTATCCTCTACTTATAGTACTCCGCATTTCTAATTCAGCATTTAGACACATTTTTCCCCATTTCATATTCTACTAAGAGATTTTTCCGCCCTTGTATACGTCATCATTCGTAACTGTAGAAAGACAGTATCATTGTAGCTTGTGTCGATATCTTAACGCGCCTATAACAAACCTGCTGCAAAACTAGACCAAATGTGTCCCGTCCCTCACAGAAACCATGGGCTCGTATTCGATTTGCGGCCAGCTGACGCCATAGGATGAAGTGATTCTCGCGGATGAAGCCTGAATTAACGTACACCCCACTTCAAAGGCAAAGACATCGTGTGTCAGTAACTCGATATCGTGACGGCGCACAACGGTTCCTAATCCAGAGTCTTCATAACCTCCAGCTATTTACTTGGAACAAAACTGACTCTCGCGTTCTATAGTAATACATTTTCTCGCTTTTTTGCATGACAAAATCACCTTCGATAGCGTGCACAAATTTTCCCACCTGATATCGTCGCTTGTCACCTGCCTACCGTTCAAATCTTTGTGTATCACCTTCGGACGCGTTTTGGAATCCTCATTCCTATGAACATCATTTTCCCGTTCGGCGCCCTTTACTTTAATTTTTTCACATTGTTCTCCCTCGTTCAATTAATTCCTCGTTCATTTGTTCCTTCGTGGAAGCTGACCTTTCTTTGCAAATCTCACTGGAACTTCTTTTCAGGTCGACCTCAATGTTTTTAGTTGTTTTGCTTGATATCTTGTCCCCAAAGTCTAGCAAGATTATTTCAATTACGAATGTTTTTAAAGTCTACGTAATTCTCCCATTGTACATTGGAATCTACTACGACCATTCAAACTCTGTGATAGTGGAATCAAGCAGGCGGCTCCGTGTAACGAGAGAAATATGCCCACTGATTTTTCCAATATATTCCTTTAGTTATATGCTAAATTTCTTCAGATTATCTAAGGCCCCTTCCTTTTCGCCTTTGTTTTCAATGCTCATTCACTTTAACCCTTTGGTTCTGTCGCCTCCATAAATAAATTATCCATTTTTCTCGCTGTCTATGTCCACAAACTTCATGGATTCCATTACTTTCGACCCCATTTAGTTGACGGAACTTGCAATAGCGGGCTGTTACCTTCTGCCCGAAACCACGTCTTCCTTAATCTTGCGGGGAATCATCCTGCATTCCACTGCACGCTGGTTCACCCATTTCGCCGGGTGCAAGTAATTATACAGGATCCTCATGCCAGCTAACCAAACTCCTAATTGGCTATCACTCTCACTCTCACTGGACTCAAGGTCGACGATGTTGTCTTCTGATTGGATATGCCTCTACTGTGACTGTGTGATGCATTCGTGGTTGGAGGCGAAGTTACTAAAACACGACGAACTGCCAGCCTTGTAGTAAAAAACAATGGCTCAGTCCGACCGGTACCGCACTATTCAGAAAGCATTGGGTAAGGCCCTCTGCGCCATCTTTCTAAACTTTACCCCGGGGATCACCGCCAAGAGTTCAAGTCTGGGTATTTTTACAGGCTTAAGGGTTGCTACACTAGATCTACTAAACAGCAAGGTACCGTATGCTGGTTTGTTTGCGGGCCTCGGCTAGGTGAGTGTCACGGCGCCGTATCCGTTCCCCGATGCGTCGCAAAACACGTACAAATCTGTCGCCCTAATGTCCTCTTCTTCCTGTAGTAGGCTTCTCATTATCCTAATCAGCCCAGCTTTTCTCGTAAACTTAATTCAGCTCCAGGGCAACGAAGTCCGGCTTGTTTGATGTTTGATCCCCACCTAGGTCGCATTTGCACAACCTCTGAAGAAGTTGTTTTGCAGGGATGCATAACACAGACAAGTATGAGAGCATACATCCTCTGGTATTCAATTTACATGATGGCTGGAAGTGAATCGTAAACTCATCCCTTATTTGGTTCCCGTGGTACCCTTATTGCCCTATAGAATGTCACCTCAGCAGACGGGAGTGGCACTACAGAAGTCTTGGCAGCCCAGCCTAAAAATGCCGCTGAAAACTTTCGCGGAACAAAGGTATTTTCCAGATTCGGAATCCTAACTGTGCTAGTAGCGCACTGGTGCCCTTTGGCGATCGTCCGCAGTGCTTGGCGGTGCAGTTTTGAACTGTGAATGGTTTCTCTAGCATTCTGGGTTTAACCACTGAGTGGTGCGGCAGATAGCACCAAAACTGATAATCCTGTCTTGAAAGATCCGACGGCATCGCTGTAGTGTATTTTTTGATCTTTTCATGGATTGTGCGCAACTTACGTGTATTTTCCCAGCTCTGCAATTGGTGTAGCCTCGTAAGTGCAGACGAGTAGTTGCCGGGCGCCGTTTTCGTTCCGCCCTTCTATGGTACGGAAAATGCGAAATGGCCATTTTAATTTGGGTATCTGGCTTGACTATAGTAATCGCTCCCGCACCCTCCACTGGTTGCTCCTTATCAAAGGACTGCACGTCTTCAAATTTTATTTCGTGCATCCGTGCTAGCTTTTCATCTTCTGTGGACACGCGGATGACCGACCTACCGCCGCAGACGTCGTAGTTGAATGGACCCAATACCACTCATCCCAGCTAGGTTTGCACGACATAGGGGCTCTTTCTGCCACCCAGCTTCTGTTCTAGAACCCAATGGGCATCCGGAACGTCATGCCAAATCAAAATCAGAACCTCTCCTTCAATTTCTTCAATTGGAATGTAGTCTAGGTGAGGCCAGTATCTAATCATTTACGGCAGCGCCTTAACAACCATGACACTTTCAGTGATCAACTCCAACCCTTGCATTAGCAGCGCTAAAAACGCGCTGCTCACCCAGCTGATCCTCACGGTATCACTGACCAATGTTACTGTCAAATTCTCACTTCTCTGCCCAGGACCCAGCTGGTCTATTTCATCCGAGCTGATTAGGGTCGCGCCAGACCCGTTATCTAACAATGCGTAGCCTATTATCCCCAATCCGCGGATCTCAGATTGACGGGAATGATACCCGGTGAGGTGAAATCATTAATAATAATAATAATACTGTATATTTCTCGATCTGCGAAAGACATGCGCATGGAAAGATCAAATTTTACGAGAATGATGCACAGGAAATGTAGATGATAGAAGTCGAATGGGATAAGATGGTGAGAGCAATATTGAGTTAATTGTAGAACTGCACGAAGTTGAATTGAAGATCTCAAAAGCAATTAGGGAATCTCAAGCATGCCATTGAAACAACAAAAATAGAAACATCAATTTTTTAATGGCCGAGAAATATGTTCCTTTGACTTTTGCCAATGGGCGGACTGCGAGTCATCTCGTGTTCTTAAGTGCGCTAAATGTGCTTATTGCTAGGCGCACAACATGACAGAGATCCCCGACGCGGATATGATACATGCCAGAGACACTAAACGTCGGAAGCTTACGTAGGACGGAAACGTTAAGCTGTAACAGGTCAGTCGGGTTTACCAACTGGTTAGCTACCAGCTCCTCGCTTTGAGCATCTTTTAGTTTTTAAGTCAACTAGGGTGTTTTTGTAGTAGGCTATCAGCTTTAGAGTTTCTTTTTCCTGGTCAGACAATTGCCAAATTTTCTGGACACGTAGTTGGACGTGAATCTCTGCGTAAAATTCTGCTGATTTTCACTTGAATCTCAACTGTAACACTACAAAGCTTTAACACGGCGTTCTTAGCGTTTTATATTGTAAAACTGTAAGCCACATCAATTGTCTTTTCTTCTTTCTCGATTATTGCCACCAAGCGGCCTGTCTATCTTTCATAGTTTACCAATCAGTCGCCCAGAAGCAACGCGACACATAGACTGCAATATTTTCCCTTATTCGTCATACTTCTGCAGTTCGGCCATCCTCCTAGCGTCGTCGGAAGTACCGGTTTTCATTACTCTTATGTTACGTACTGCTTTGAAACTTTTTTACGTAGATAACTCCCTCCATATAAATTTCAGTCTCCCATTCTATCTGATTAGTATTGGAATAACTTTGACGGCACACATATAGTGTTGGCAAGATCTCAAGCGTAGATAACGACTCCTTAGATTGTCAGACTCTCGCCTCAGTGTTCCGCTACTGCGATTTGAACAAAACTTTTAGCACCGTAGGCGGATCCTGTATAAACACCCCATACACCCCATAACGTCTCTACTTATAACTTTTGATCCTCATATTCCATCGTTAAACTGGCGGCTCTAGGCCTGACACGCTGCCAAGATCGAGCAGCTGAGCGCCCGCGTCCAACACGACTCAAACCCGTTCCGCCGGCCTCAAACGGTGTACTGTTGTGTCACACGACTGTTCGTGGAGAATAACAACAAAGCACGGAATTAGAGAAGTGGTTCAGAGATAAACAACAAAAGTTTACTGGATAGAACCATATAGCAAGCGCTTCTTCTACCTACCTAATAAGACGTCCGAAACCACTAAGCGAACATCGGCTGTGTCTGCGGCGCTATCGACTCAATATCATGCGGAATTAAGCAGAGAAACCTAAGATCGGCTAATGCTGTGGTTTACAATGTCCTGACGCCGGAATTCCCTAGGCCTCGTTCAACACACTGTCCTCTCTTGCTCGCATATCGAGCAAGGTACCCAGCCTCTGTTTAGCTACGTAAACCGAATGTTAAGCAACGAGCACTGCCCTGTTGTTCAGTACCCTTAACCCGCATGTCAGCAGCATTTTAAAGAGTGAAAGCCTAAGATGCCTCAACACTACCGCTGCAGCTCTAAATTACGCCTGCACCAAACCCCTATTACAAACGGAGGCAGACTGTTTGCAAGTGGACTAAAAACGTTTCCACAAACATAAGTCCCCAAGCCCCTAAACCGGCTAGCTAAGAGCTGATACCTAAACGTCCCCGCTGTCCCACACACGGCCACCAGGAAATTGATTGACTTAGACAGGCTCATTATCGTATCTCTGTGCAACTCATTCCGGGAACAACCGCACCGCATATACACCCCTCACCGTACGATTTCTCCGTGGGCCCCAAATCCTTAGCTCACTTCTCCCCGCGAGCAAAAATATCTGCACAATCCAAACATTCGCCCTGCCCCATCCGACCCTTAAGCAAT
>LUCM01002238.1:3476-24144 GCA_008360955.1 Fasciolopsis buskii | reverse complement strand
CACATTCGAGTTCATTGCCCATCAACATGATAATCGAGAATCTGCTGACTCATCACCTACCCCTACAAATCTAAACTTCGGCAAGTGAAAATAATACAGTTTCATATTCGCATCCCGCTGAATCCACTCTGAAAACAACAATTCTCTACAGATTTGCAACAACGAGCCTGTTCATACAATCTAAGAAATCTGGAAGCCTGACGTGATCTCATTTCCTTCTTGTTAACCACACATATCTAACATCCCAGTTTTCATTTTGGTTTCAGCAGTTCCGACTGTACAACTATTAAACTTGGACAAGCGTCCTGCCTGTGGTTCCTACCACTCAGTACCGAATGACCGTGAAAGAAATCAAAAGATTAGAAGGGTAAGAACCATAGAGGAGCAAATTATTTCTACCTTGTCTTCAGGTTATGGACTGATCACCTTAACCCAATATCCAACCATTACATGCCTCAGAGAACAGCGTATATCAAGGTAGTCGATGTGCCGGCATGCGCAACATCCCGGTCACCTCGGATTAACCTGAATTCACTCTCTGTTCCATTGATCGGGCTTTGTGATTTAATGCCCTAAAATCAACTACAGAACTAATGACAAAATCATCCGAACACGTTCAAACAGCAACTATCTCCGAGTATCCTGTGACTTTAACGATCAAGTATCGGAACAGTATATGAAAACCTATCCCACGACTGCTGTGAACACGCGACCTTCGATCGATAACCAGATATCGTGTTGAGTCCATAGATGTATCAAGCTGACAAACGTTAATCGAGTCTGATGTATAGACGGGGCGCTTCAGCCGATGTGCGACCATTTATCTCCCAAACAACAAAACCTACTCCCCTTAGCCACCTCGTTTTCTCTAAGAACAAGGTTCAGCTGAGTCACTAGTCCTGCTATAACATTTTATACTGCGCTGTGAAACGCATCCCAAACATAGCTGTTTATTTCATTACAACGAAAAGCTTGGCTTTAAACCCCCAATTCCCTCGCTTTCCCACGGTCTGTTCAATTGGGCGCACAATTTGCTACAATAATAAAATTCACCGCATCCTTGAAGAATCGAGGACAATAAACTCAAAATGACCAAATTTCAAAAATTATGCTGACTCCGTTTGGGGCTGAATCGCTTTTACAGTAACACTTATAATTTGGCACTAAAACGATTCAAAGCTAGATGGGTATGGTGAAAATGACCTATAACTGCCCTGGAAAATTCACATTATTTCAACTTACAGTTTTAGCCTAGCTCTGCCCCATTCAAAATTTAGTTCTTAGATCACACTACTGCGGCTTAAGGAAATTAAAACCTTGAAACAGCATGGAACGACACAAGCAATAGTAAGCTGGGGATGATAACATGCCGGACGATATCAACTCGTCGTCTACCACCATTTGCTAAAAAACCCCGTTGAAATAGCTGACATGGTACGCCAGACTATCCAGCATGCAATCTCTAATGTCGACGCGCACAACAGTTATCGAAAGATGTGAGACGAATCATTTTTGCAATGGAGGGGGACAATAAGCAAATTTACACAAAACCGCGCAATAATGCCTTGGGAGTAATAACGACAAAAGTCGTTCCAGCAGCTGAAAAATTTCGCCTCTTATCCAACTGTTTCTGAAAACTTTTTTAAAATTTTATACGATAATATAAGTCTGAAAATGGGTGCAGAAATAGAGGGATGTTTAAGCAAACATGTAGCAACGTCCTTAGCAAACAGCAAGTCAGTAAGAATCAAAGCTCCAAAGATAATCGCGGGTGATGTAGCTCAATCAGCGACTCACAGATGGTAAATGAATTTCAAAAATTAACATAAGCAAAATGATATACGAGTGAGTTATGAACATACTGATAAAACCCAAAGCGATCGACATTTGCAGCCTCTTGGACCTCTGGGTCCTCAGTTGGATCTGGAACAACATCTGAATGTTTCTCTGTAGTGTATTTTTCGATCAAAGAAGCATATTCCGGGTGGAGATTCGTGGAAGTCATTAGAAGCGCAGAAACCCAGGCTAACGAGCACCTGCCGTCTTCGCACAACCCTAGGTCACTGGATAACCTTCAATTCAGTTCTGCTCCAGTTGCAATTCCAGTTAGATCGAAGTCAACGACAGGACGATCGTCAGGTAAGGTCGGGTCAAGTCATTTTACATGGATTGAGTCTTGGAATTTCCAGGAATTCCAAGTTCATTCGAACTCGATGTTCCAGAGAATTTCAACTTTGCTGCGAGAACCTGAGATCCAATTCGGTTTAAGGGCTTAGAAGGTATCAGGTCCCCTACGGAAAAAGTACTGCAGCATTGCTGATGATCAGGGCTTATCGACCTAATGGTTCTCTAGATCTACATTTACTTCCTATCTGCTTTACTCTTTTCTTTTTCCAATACAAAGGTTCGAAATTCAAGGTCACATCCGTCCGGAGTCTGTGAAATTACCTTGCATGGGTGAGCACTGAGTTGAAACCGTAGAAACTTGGAGGGCTGATGTGATGCTCACATTGTGGCGTTGGGTACGATCACGTTAGTGGCAGTGCCAAACTGGGTAGACAACCATGCGTTAGGTGATCGAGGTGTAACTCTTTCGTCTGTGTGATTCTGTGCTACGAGGAACTTTAGGAGAGCGGGGGAATATTCTGTTCTTCCTTTAACGTGGGTTTCCTCAGTGATGTTACGATCTTCTCGATGGGCGCATTCAACGTGGATATTACATCGCGGCCCAATTTACTGGCTGTCAGGATTCTCCAAGGCAATGGTCTGATATACATTCTGATGTATCTCATCATTGGAGGGGGAAATGTGAGGTATTTCTCTACTTGATCTGATGGTAATAGATGGTACATCGTCTCGTGTGCGGTTGGAGTTGGGCGAATGAGTGTTCTTCAAAACAATTTTGTCGAAGGCTCTCGGAACCGCTTCCAGTGATTCACGACCTCAACCGAGGTCAGGGTGCAGAGTCCAGCTCCCGTAATTTGCGAGAGACCGAGTTAACGTTCCATAGATCGTCGAGAGTACGTCTGTTGATACTAGCATTAAACCTCTTTCAATCAAATTCCGCAAACAAAATGCTGTTTCACTGGAAAGTTTTTGGCGATGAGGGAGGGGTGTGTTGCTCCGTAGGCAGAAGCGTAGTGCTTTGAGACTACCGGTATTAGGGAAGACGCCCTTTCCGAAGATGGCGACTAGTAGTTGATATACTCCGCCTGAGTTCATTGAGACGCATCTATCTTCGTTTTTTGGAGGGCCTTGATCTTTGAAGTATCGCCTGGTACTCTCTATGGTTGAGTGCAAAGTGCCGGATTGAAACGTCATGCGGTTGTGCGGTCGGCATTCATAATATTGTTGACGAGTGGCATTTCATAAAGGTCCATCATGTATACCAAAATTAGGATGGAGTCTGATACCGAAATCCGGAGTAACCCGGTGGCTGCTGGCGATGGTTTGGAAGATGATTTCAGATCAAATCAGAGCGCGGAACTGGCGGCGATGCCAGTGATGGTCCAGCTTTCTGCGGAATGGAGCCCCAAGTTTTCACAGTGCTGCAACTTCTTAGGGTCTTTTGGCTCCTTCCTTTATCCTTTCTTACCTGAGTGAAAAATGGTACATAGGGGCAGCGGTCTGAGTGATTCGTGATAATCGACACATCGGCAAAACTCCAGACATCGGCCGTCTGTTGCCGAGGAAAAAATTATCCAAGGGCGAAGAATCACGGATCCTGGACGACTGAATATAATGTGGAGATGACAACTGATGTCCCTTCCCTAGGTAACGGTCTGCCTGGGAGCGCATACATCCACACGAAGTCGAGCCCTTCCTGAAGTTTATGTCAGTTTAGTTTACGCCATTTCTGAGAAGAACCAATTCCGGTGGCCCGTTAATACTAGAGCAAACAGTTTGCCTCGTATGGTCTTGCTGACTCTCCGTTTGGTTCATTTTAGATTAAGGCCTCTTGAGGTACAGCCTCCATCAAATTAGAATAGTTAGCCATTCACAAGCGATGACGATTTATCACTTTTACCGTTTCCGCTGGCTTGTCGTTTGCTTGTCTGCTCCTCATTGGGGACGATCCCGGGCTTGAAAACAGTTTAAAATATTCGAGCCCTCTGAAAATAATGACTATCCCAGTGGAATCCTTTTGTAGCTTTTCCAGGGTTAGGACATCCGCCTTAGTTAAAAAGCCCAGGATGGATACATGCGCTAGATTTGGACACGAAAGACTGTTTATGAAGAGCAGAACCTTGGACCCCTGACTTCTTTGTACTTCTCAGCGCGTGAGTGTCTATGTTTGCTTTGAATGCTGCGCTGGGACACAGCTGTGGGGCTCAAGATCAGCTGTTGCATGAGCACCTAGATCATTGACCTCAGATCCATAGGCAACGAGTGAAAGCTTGTATAGAACTGGCAAGCTTGACTCGAGTTTTCTGGCTGTAAAACATGGATAACGAAAATGCTCGGAAAACATCTGTACCGTAATTCATAGGATCACCGTCATGAAAATGATTTCGGTGCTTCACGTGCTTGGATTTTTGTTTGCTGTATTGTGCTATATTGCATAGACCTTTGCGTACGAAAAATAATCTCGCATTTCAGTCAAAAACGTGAGATTAGGAAGCGAAATAGGAATAATTTTTAATCGTCACCTTGTTAAAATGTAAAAAACTGATCGAGGAATAATCAGAGCGCATTTGGATAGGTTGCTCAGGGATTCGGCTAAGACACGGTCACGGTTTGGCAAAATGCGTGCTAAAACAGGGATGGCGCAGTTCTTATAGACATTGATTCCAGAGGATATGGCACGATAGGCGGATCCTGTTGAAATTTGTGAGCGGCACTTTGAAAGGTCGTAGTGCAGAAGATGCGTGGGATCAGAAAGAATTTTGTCGGCGGATTTCTCACATGCTGATATGTGCTGATCACATGGGTTGAAGACCAACGACTGCTAGCCCTCGGAAACCAACATTATTTTTTTAAAGTAAAGTGGAAGACCAAGAGAACAGTAAAGACGAATTGAAAAAACATAAATATACAAATCGGGAGATCTTGCTTTATTTTACATTGTAATGTCGAAGCCTCCTAATTTTGAATGACAGCCGTCAGGGACTCTTTACGCAGGTAGAAATGTGAGTAGTCTACCTCAGATTTTTTATCAATAGTAACTACTAGGTAATTTACAGAATCAACCCTGGTCAGAGTTTTGAGTTGATGGAAGGCGTTTCGGATGGGTAGGCTGACCGAAAGTGAGATAACAGGCATTCAAAACATTTAGATGTGTTGAGATTTGAACCATCTCGTGCAGAGGAATCATAAACAAAAGACGGGTTGCTGGGAAACCTTTGAATATCGTCGTTGTTCGAAACGGCTTGAGAGAGGGTCGTATCATCAGCATACTTCAATGGACAACAAGGGGAGCCAGCAGATAATTCTCCGATGCAGATAGAGAAAAGAAACGGTGGGAAAACAGCACTCCGTAACACGCCTGAGTTGCTAAGCTACCATTTTGAAGATTTAATCTACAGTCGTTTGCACTGGGTTTGGTTAGCAAAGTAATGGGACAACCACGCTGACAAAGGACTGGGGCAAACTAATGTTTCCAAATTGTGAGTTAGAGGAGACAGTGGAACCGAATCGAATGCCGCAGAATAGTCTAGAAAGAAGCAAAACATTTTGTCGATGGTTGATGAATAAAGGATTCGGCAGCGTCGAAAGCGGACATGATAGGTTTACTAGCAAACTAAGAAAACTCGTCAGAAGGACCAACTGAAGACAAGGGCACTTAGGCACAACACTAAGTCAGCTTAAGACCAGATGATGTCAATGTTCCTGGGCGAAGGCGTTTTGCTAAAGCAGTAGAGCTGCTAGAATTTGGGATAGGACTAACAGTGATGGGTCTCCAGCAGTCAGGGATAGAAGACGAGCTTGATGATGTGTTAGCGAGGGCCGTGAATGCGCTCCTCGGGGCCACAGAACCATGCCTTACTGAGCTGAGGACAGACCGTTAAGACGAACCACTTTGGCAATTTTAGTGGTTTGGAGAAGGCCCTGCACCTCCTCCTTAGAAAAAAATTTGTGATTGTTACTTCATCATCCAGCTCAAATATGACTGGGGTATAAGAGGTAGGATGGAATAAGGCGTGGTTGACGTGGTTAACTTCAGTGTCCGGGAGGAGATAAGGCCATTTGAGACGAATAGTGTTTCTGAGGGGCAGCGGATATCGATGGATGCGTTAGCCATCCCTGTGAAAGGTTTGAAACTGCCGTTGAGCAGGGAGTCAAGACGGGAACAGCCAGATGCTTTTTAAATCGTTATCTTTGAGGCAGGGCTGTAATCCGAAAAGTACAGGAGCCAAATTTGGATCTGACTTGTTTGCTTGAAGGAACGGATGATTGACCTAGAGTATATTTGGAGTCTTAACGGAAGCAAACAATGCTCACGACTTGAAATTTACCCAAGCAGATTCGAGGACATATGTTAGGGTGTTTGTTGATAACCCTCTCTAAAATGGAACCGCTTCTGGTGGGAGAGAAGTAGAGGCGAGACGTATCAAAAACTCGGTGGTAGAGTAGACGCATGACTGAAATCGCCTACAATAATATGCATACTATCCTCAAGAAGAAAAATAATAGAGTCGAAAAAATGTGGCGTTGAGCTAAATATTGCAGTTTATAGGTCCGTTGCGATTGTACTGACATGGCGAAGAGACCCGGGATGACATTGTGCCACAAGACAGTCACTTCTACTTTTTGATTACATATAAATTACCTCGGACCTAACAGACCAGAAGGGATATGTGTATGCTGCCAAATCGCCTCCAGTTTTCTTCTCGTCCGACAATCTCTCTTGCTGATAGGATCTGAACCCATCTTCCAAAACGAATGATTAATCTGTGTAGAGGTTCAGCCAGGATTCCGGTACACAGATGACACAAGTTTGAAAATGGATTGGTAATCGGATTGCGAGAGACAGACCGGACATTATTGTAAGCATAGAGCGGATGGTACTCAACAATGTGGGAATGGACATGCTGTGCGGAGTGGTGCACTGAAGACCTACCTGTCAGCCAGCAAAATTTTCTGTTTCAGATGGTCAAGAAGATCTTTAAGGTGCAAAAATACGTGATCCCAGTCCATGTGAGAAACAATAAGGTTTTTAAACGACAATACTTCCGATCTATTGTGGACGCGAACGGAGACAACAATTGAACAAAATATACGACAAAAATACAACGAAATAAAGATTACAGAATTGTGGAGCAGCCAGTCAAAAGGCGTGCGTGATGGTCGCACTCACCGCGTCACTTTGACTGTCACGGTTTGGGTACCCTAGAGATCCACGAGCGTATTCATGCAAAATGACGTAGACTCGCTACTTATTTCTATCTAATTGCATGTTTGAGGTTTATTTTTGACTTTAAACATTAAATAATTTATAATCCACCACCACAGACTACGAATAAGTTGTTTTGGATGCAGAATTCGACTTTTGCTACACATTGCTCGACGCGATTTGCAGCCTTTTATAGATTTCGGACGAAAGATAATTCGAGTTATCCAGAAAAGAGTCAGAAGTGCAACATAGCCATAGACTAAGCATGGAGCCTCTAGTAAAAGTTTGTTTTCGATTCCGTTAAGCCAATGAGACCTAGTCCTCTCCTAAACGTCTTCTATGAAATTACATTTCAGTCCACAAATCCCTTAACATAGACAGTCCGTCGCCGACAAATATATTTAACTGGACTAGATTTACTCCCTCATCACATTTATGCACTACCCAAATCCCCAAGATATCCGTCGATTATTTGACCCCTACAGAACTCACCTTTTGGGTAGCGTGTAGACTTAAGCGTTCCGGTGAATTTTCTTTGCTCCGCTTGAACTACCGCTCACTAACCCATAAAATTAAGAAGCTAGGACTGCTGGCAGTCGAGAATTTCTACGATGTTACCCTGATAACAGAAACATGGTTGACTGGCCACGGCTCCACCTCGACATTTTTGTTGGCGGGTTTCAGTTCCAGCTAAACCAATGGATCAAATCAAGGAGGAGGTTGATGCTTAGCCTACGTGCAGAAGCCGGGCACAGATTCCAACCGCCATCATCCACCGGTTCTCTGCCCTGCTGTGTATTAGTGCATGCAATCCTTCATAATTGTGTTCTGTTTGAGGAGTGTCACACGATTATCGTTACCGCGCTTTGCAATGCGGGCCTTGAGACCAATGTTTATACAAGTACAGGACACCCCCAATCCAAACAGCATGAATTACTTTCCAGGAAAAGACGTCCTCGGTTCCGAAACAATGGATTTTTCTTCTATTACCCAAACCGGTTCTTCGCAACTCGCTCGTCAGCTATTTTGTATTGATGGAGTAGAACGAGTATTTCTTGGCCCAGATTTCATAACCATAACAAAAGCGGAAGATTTCGATTGGAAAGTGATCAAACCCGATGTATTTGCAACCATTATGGATTTCTATGCCTCAGGACTGCCGATCGTGAAGGAATTGGAAGGCGATGGCTCAACGCCGGTAAATGAAGACGATAACGAAACTGTGATTATGGTTAAGGAGTTGTTGGACTCACGTATTCGTCCAACTGTGCAAGAGGACGGTGGTGATATTACTTTTGTGGAATTCAAAGATGGCATTGTTCGCCTCAGAATGCAAGGATCCTGTTCCAGTTGTCCCAGTTCCGTCGTTACTTTGAAGCACGGTGTGCAGAACATGCTGCAGTTTTATATACCGGAAGTCGCTGGAGTGGAACAAGTCGAAGACGAAGTTGATCAAATTTTGTCGTAAACAGTTCGATCAGATGGAAAAGTCACTTAGCGCTCCGGACGGTGGGAAAAGATAAGTTGCGAATCTGAATTTCGGGAACTCCATTTACGACCGGCAAAAGAGTGTGGATGAATACCATATCGATTTCCTTCCGGTTCATCCATATTTCTCCTATCACGATCACTAAAAGAATGAGATCACAGCATGCTTAATCGTGATCGGATGCATTTTTACCGTTTTTATTGTATAAATATCTCGTATTGGATCTAATAGACGGTGCTTGAACTACCTGACCTAATACCTTTATGATTACCCAGGAAATGGACTCCTGACTTCATACGCGCCTGTGATTTGACATTCATCGTGTCAAAATGCCAAACGCATGCGAAATCTAGCGGTCTTGGATTCTATCCCTAGCGCTCTCTGGCTCCATATGCAAATACCCGAGCTCCCGATCCGCATAGGATAAATATACCGACCACGAAACTGGAATAATCTTGACACCTCTGGTCGCACTCATACCTCCTTTTATCTTTCTGGTCTACCTCCTGCCAAAAGACAATTGCGGGTGAGTTCTGCGCCCCCAAAATATGTCACTCCTCCCTATCCGCCCCACTAAATCTGCTCGGTGAATGGTGAACTCATCATATGAGTACGCCCACAAACTTTCAAAATATTTTAGACAGATATTAAGCATAGCACTTCTAATGTTAAGTTTTCGGTACCACAACCCTTCCCTGGAAGTGACCATAAGTTGGTCACTTGTAGCTTTCCCCTTCGTAAAAAACACTCTTCACCCATATGTACCGAACAGGCTATCTCTTCCTATATGTCGACTCGTTGGGACAAAATCCCTGAAGCATCGTTGACTGGTTTAGCTTCTTTTTATAGCCAGACCCGCAGAATATGGCAGACTAACTTCACACCAAGTTTGTTTTAACAGTTATTCGTTTGTCTACCCAGAAACACCCAAAATGAACCCAAGAATCCTAGTTAGATCTGTTCGCTCCAGCTGAAACTATTGAATACCCAGAAAATCTTTAATAAAACAGGAGGTGATCATCTTTTAATGCAAACTAACAGATTGCAAAAAGAGCTCTTTAGTTCATTGGAACTAAGGTTCAGACGGCAAGGAATGTCAGCACTTTCGTCGTTTGACCTAGTCCACAGGACGTACTATACTTTTAAGTCTCCTTTCCCCGCGCAACTCGTCGGCTGTCCTGAAATTCGTCATATTGAAAACCTTAAGCATGCATTCCTCTGCAGAAATCGTGGGAGCACTAGATACTTATGGCCTCCCACCAGTCTTATTTCACACCGCCGGTCCAGGACTTCCTCCTAAATATGTTCTCGCTCTTCATGCCTTGCGATATCTTCCCGCTACAGTGGAATACATCTCTTGTTGTTTCACGCGATAAAAAGGGTTCCTTGCATCGCCTTGAGAACCTCTGCCCCGTTTACTACACTCCAGTTCTGTCCAGGCCTAAGGAAACTTTTGTTGAAGAAAGACTGGTAAAATTCTTTGACACTCAAAATCCCATCAAACCTTCCCAAAACGGCTTCCTGAAGGGTTGATCCTACCACACCCGTCACCTTGATATTTTGAACCCAGTTACTCTGAGTGCTGAGTCCCACCGGCCGATACTCATAACGCTTTTAAATATACAAATTCCTGGCCAAAATGGGACTTGTGCAATGAAAAATTCATTCTCACCTTGTTCACAATTTAGCCTTTCTAATCGCTTCTGAGTCGTCAACATTACCGGTTATATTCCCCCGTTCTACACTGTTGCCAGTGAGGTTATCCAGGGTAGCATCCTTGGCACTCTTTTTCGTGCTATATATTAATGCTATCTTTAAAGTTCTTTCCATGGTACTTCATTCCTGTTTGCCGATGATACTAAAATAGTCAATTCCTTTGAAGTTGGCCCATTTAACTTCACATTTGCACTTATCACTGAAGACCTAACGTCTTTTGGTAACTGGTGCTCCAAATGGCTTATGAAGTTCTCTGATGATAAGAGTTCTTTGGTAACACAAATGTCACGATTCCCGGCTCTTCTTCCATAAATGGCATGCCCATTTCTGCATCGCGGAAGCTTGATGATTTGGGTCTAAAATACTCCCGCTCTTTCAGCTTCCATGAGCAGGCGCGGCATCAAACGGCCGTAGCTAAAAGAAGCGCTACAATGGTCTTAGGGGTAATCCGCACCCAAGATTGTTGGATTATCACCTTCAAGTCCTAATCTAGACATCACCCTCAATATTGCCTGCATGTGTAAAGTTGGTCCAATTGCAAACGATAGTTTACATTGGGCTTTCACTAGAATCCTTTTGGTACCTCACTTTACTTAAGCATCAGGTGCACATGTGAGCTCCTTATTCGTGCACCACCACAACTTCGCCTAGTCAAATTAAACCTGGCAAGCTTTCTTATAGCTTTTCTACTCTAATATTCATTCTGCTGCTGTAGTCATACATTGTACTATTTCACTTCTTTCCTCTTGAACAGGAACCGCCCTGTTTCTCAGTCGCTTCGTACAACTTAGTCCTTGTTGTTTTTGCTTTGATATTGTTTCCATTGCTGTATTCCTTATTCTTTTACGGTAATTCTCATTAACTTGCTATGCTCCGTCTGGTACTTTACCTTCAGGCCTAGTCCATTAGACCTTACATGCGATTATCAGCTTAGACTATTCCCCATAGTTTCTTACCTGATAAAGTAAACAATACGATATCCAATTTAGTTTTTTCACGCTCAACCCAACCTATGTATAAGAAATGCGCCTTCTGAAAACGGTCAGAAACGTTCGCGTTGAGTTAAAAATCACTGGAATATGGCATCAGTCCCTGTTATACTACCGAGCGTAATTAGTTTGCTCTTAAGTCCAGCCTTGTGCTCTCTGTGGCTAGTCTCAGTTTCCACAAGCGAAGCAAGTCCCAGTTGAGAGTTAATTCCCTCCTCCTCATTGGTGCTTCCCATAGTCGGATCTAAATGTCTACAAATAAAGTTTTCTGCAAATCCTTCGCCAGTCGTCCAGTGGTTCATGCAAGCAAACGGATTTTCCAGCACTAGGACACAAGCGCTAATGACAACTGACATCCTGATGGAAGCATCCAATGTTCTTTGTCCCTCGTAGACCTATACAGGAAAGCGCACAAAAACTGTCCATTTTGAGCGGATGATTAGAAGTTTGCGGAAGTCGTTCCAGCCATTGTAAGACACGTTTGCGCCCAAAATTAGTGATCACTGTCATGCAACCTCCAAGCCTCTTCCCAGCAAAGCTTAATATCCACATGCCGGTATTTTGGATTTAATCACCACCGAATTTCGAAAAGGCATAGCAGCAGATAAAAATAATCCTGTGCTCAGTATCCTCTATCCCCTGTCACATATAAGTGGTGAAATCACTCACTGTCAGTTCCTGTGACATGGCTTATCTGAACTGCAATTGCATTAGGTTGAAGAACAGGTCGCTACGCTATGATTTTTCTTTACTTTTCCAATTTTCTGACAAAACTACGGCTAAAATGTTTATCAGCCATTGTCAAAATTTTCCGGAAACGCCCTATTTACAAAAATTAAAACATTTATCAAGGAAGCCCATCTGCGAAAGAGGGCTTTTTGCGGATCGATAATAAATCCTGTGGAACCCGTGCGTATGCAGCTCACCGTTTATCCCGAGTCCCGAAGGAGGTGCAAAAACATCTGTGGCTGGGACTTATTGCACAAGCACCTACAATAAACCTGGACCTGATCGTTTCATGATTTCCTACCAAACCGTCAAATAAAGGACCCCACGACGTTATCCCAAAGCACGCAAGACCATGAATCTGGCACTAAATCCATTCCTCCACGATCAGCAGCGGTATGCCGGCTGACTACGCGAAAAGGCCGCTACGGCAGCCTTATCATTTAGTGTAACCTTATACAGCTTCAACATCTAGAGGTAAAGTTCTTACCATTCTGAAGACGAATAGTTCTCTTCGTGATCTTCAAACAAACTACGCTTATCTAAACCAGATTTAACTCAGTTCTACACCAGAACCTGTTTTCTTACGCAAACCACCCCAATATTATTGTCTCCAAGGCCTACCCGAATCACTGCCCAAATACTCGTATGAAGACCTTCATGTGGCCCCCAAGACTCGATCGCTGGCCATGGACTCGCTCTCTGGGAGTAGAACCAATACCCGCTACCGTAAGTGGGACCCTAATCCGACGAAGGCTAGCGCCTGTCAGACAAATGCCTTATTACCCATTACTCATGAGCCTGCCTTCCCCCAGTGGTTCTGACTATTTAGTAAAACGTTAACTGCCAACCTAAGGGCATTGTCTATCGACCTCAAGCTCCATCTCCAGAAGCCTGCTATAAATTTCCTCCGTTGGGTTAATCTAACGGCCCCTCAACCACCGGCTTCTTGTAATCCACCTTGAGTCTACTTAGTCACTGCCCCCATACCCGTCGTCCACCCATATATAAATACTCTCAACACCTACGCGGACCGTTAGAAGGAAAATGGAACAGAGCAAATTGTCCCACCCAGCAGGTTCTCTCACCCAGCCCCTGCAGCTGCATGCCCCCACCTTTTGTGGGTCCCAGCTACCCACGACTCGCCAACCACTGCGCAGCTCATGCTGCCCAAACAAAGTTTTTCCATAAACACTTCCACTCACTCCCACGCCTGACAACCCCATCGCAAGCTGCTTCACTACCATTAACAGCGATTCGCCCCATTCCAACAACTGTGTCTTGGGAACAACCGTTCCCATCAGCAGATTTATAATGACGAAATCATCATAAAAATCCTTAACAAAACCATCGTAAAAACCAATTTGTACAAGTTCAGCACTGCTGCATTGTTTTTCTCTACCAATGAGGCCAGTCAGGAAAAATATTACCATGACTGCAACTTCCCATGAGGCTGAATGTCATGGCGACGTATCACATTACCTCGGCCCATTACCTACTGATGTACAACCATTCTGCCCTGAGCCAATGCCACCTCAAGCAAACCATGCAACACCCCCCAAATATAGGAGGCCACAAATGAGAAGCAGAAATATTCGAAAATTGATTGAAAATAAAAATGATCTCCCGGTTGTTGCTGTTTCAACTAAATGCTCTTTCTAAATCGGGACAAACCGGTCTCTTCGCCTCTTTTTACTAATCACGGAGGCGTTCCTTACTAAGGACACTATTGACAGTGCAGATGGCATCCCTGGATATCGGTCATCTAGGAAACGTTGCGTGCAGACGGCTGCTCCGTGTATGTTTGCAATTTGGTACCAGCCTTATTTTGCATAGGTCCTCCTTTAAATTTCGTCCAAGATACTCTATGTATTGGGGCTTATATTGGTGGTGAAAAAATCCTGATATGATGCGCTTGTCACCCACCAGATCCTTGTCGGACTAGCCTCCAAACCATGACCGACGCCATTAACTGCACATCCGCCCTATCGGGTTCTGAATTCGTTGCGAGAGACTTCAGTCCTCCTGGCATTTATTGTTCTACCTTTACTGCTTCTAACTGTTTGCTCTCTTTCAATGCTAACATTCAGCAGGGAGGATGGATACAGCGAGCAGCCAACCCGACAAAAACTGATATATCCTACGTATAATTTTTACTGTCGGAGTAATACACGTCTGCACATCCGTTGAAAGCAGTTTCCCTGGATGCGATCACCTGCCCGTCAGCTGCACATTCATACAACCTTTCCATAGTAGCGTTCCATATTCAATATCTAGGTCCTAAGTTGGAGCAAACTGAGATCACCTGTCAAAGCTGGTATGCAATTTTAATTAGATATCTTTCTTCCTATTCATTTGGGTGCCGAAGAAAACTGACAAGCTCAATTCATTCCTGTACGCGTGCCTTGATAGTGTTATGCCGGCCAAGAATCACTCGATGACAACGGAATCGAACAGCAGCGACCGACTAGGCCGCAAGGTTTCCAGTCCTCATAAAACATTCCCTAGAATCAGTGATTCTTCTTTTTTTGGTCTTGCGAATCAATTGCCTGTCAAAAAACTGGGGACAAAACTTAACTCCTAATAAATAGCAAGTGCAACGTGATCTCAACCATCCAAACACACAGCAGCTCTGGAACAACCAGCAAATTAAGATTCAAAGCAGCAAGCCCTAGGTTGCTTCTATCCACCACCTCACCCACAATAAAATCTATCTCCAAAACCCTCAAGAAATCATTGAGGCTTTTGGTAGATTCTTTTCTTAATCTCTAAAAACTGACAGGAACATTCCGATGTTTTGTCTGCCACCCCTGATATCGGAAACATTCGCATCGGTTTCCTTCTTATCGAAGGAGGCATCCTCGTTGCTGGAAAAAACATAAATCTGCTACTACCCTGGACCAGACTGAGTGCCCTAGCTATCTGCGCGCTAGGTGGGAGATATTTGGATACCTTTGGCAAGCATACATTCAAACTCCCTGTACAATGCGGCACTTTTTCTCCCAATGAAAAGCACCTATCATAATTGCCAGACACAAGAAAGGTACACGACTTGACCCGGTCAGGCACAGAGTGACCAAACATGCCCTCATTGTCTCTAGAATCATAGAGCGCTTCATCAAAAAGCAGCTTACGACAAAACTTTTAGGCAAAAACTTGTCAATACTGGTCAACATGGTTTTCCCTGAAAGAAATTATGTGGGACATGCATGGCTGCCTTCCTAAGTACAGTTAAAACGGCTGCTGGCTTCAGAAAGTTGTGGATGGTTACACTTTTGAAATGGAAAAAATCTTTAACAGAGCATTTCTCCACAGGCTGATAAACCAGGTCAAATCCCATGAGATCGCCGACCTCATACTCTCGTGGGCCAATACATATCTTCCATCCAGAGATCAAGCGGTACAAATAAGTAGTTCCACCTCACACCTAAGGCCAGTGGCTAATGGCGTAATTCAAGACATCGTACTGGGCCCTTTGCTGTACGTAAATGATGTCTTCAACGCTGTCAAAACTTTTGTTGCTTTACTATTCTCCCAAGGAAGTCCATCCATCCCCATTAGCAACAGGGTTTGAGATTCGGGTCTAATCTAGTGCAGCTTCAACGTTTTGGGGCTTGCACCTACTTCAGTTGCAAAGGCAGATAAAATGCTTGGTTTGTTACGTAGACCGTTTAGGTTGAACCAGGATAAACTGACCTTCGTCTACCCGTTCTAGAGTATTCCCCTTGATCGGCTCCGGTTTGAGATAGTCTGACAGGCGTGCAGTCGGGAACTTTCATCGTGCATTTACAAAATGGCTAGTGGGCACTTCGTCAAACCTATTCACAAGGAACGGTATACAATGTTGAATCTTGAACCTCTGTGGCTTCGGCTTGAGAAGGCGAACTTAATATTCTTCAATGGTATCATCAGCAGCAACAGGTTCTTTTAAGCCCCTAAGTTTAGGAGTCAAACTCCTTGCTCCGTAGAAACACTAAGCTCGTCATCACAACTGGCATAGCAAGAACAGGCATCAAAACAAGCTTTTTGTTGTTAAATATTCTTCCTCGTGACATTCATCCTCCAACAGTTGCGTCTCCCATCACCTTCTACGATTATCTTCAAAAACTAAGTCGGGAGACTACCCACCGTATAAACACTTACTCCTTTGTACAACCCGTATCTCTCATAAACTCTGCAGCACGATGTTGGTTTAGGATTTTAATAGACTCTACAGTAGTGGCCTCAGAACGCAGAACGCCGGCAAAATCACGCAGTATTATGACCAGTTATGCTGGTTTCCATGGCAGGTTGCACCGCAGTGAATTTATCTTTATATCTTTCTTTTCATCTCAGGATCCTTTCCTCACAGAGTCCTCGACCGTTTACTTACTCTAACAACATAAAGTGTCCTATTTCTATGTCAAGCAGCACCGAAACCAGCCTAGCTTTCTTTGCAGGTATTTCATCCGAGGACATTCGTTATTTCGTTAACTCTTTCTTTATGCCCATCTTGATCCCCACTCACCTGATTACTCGAATCTGGTGAGCTCTTTTTCCCTCGAATACCCAGCCTTGTTGCATAAAAACTGACCATATCACACAGACGAACTGATTTGATTAAACAACAAGCAGGTTTCAAATGGCAACCGTTAATGAAATAAAGGTATGGCATCGACGATGACGGGTTCATACGTGCAAGTCTGTACTCCACGGCATAAACCGCCATCCTCCGTTTATTTACTTATACCTACTTTGATTTTTCAGACCGTACGTTAGAAACCACAAATGACCGCTGCATGTTTACCTTAGCATCTACGAACGTATTAAAAAGAGATAATTCCCAGCGGCTGGGGAAAAATATAGCACCTGGAATGTTGGGGTCAGACAGAAGAATTATGAAATGCACCCAGCGCGCACCCGGCGGGTAGGCTGGCATTTAGGACAACCGCCACTGATCTCCCTTTTTCTTAGTTAATGAAGCATACTTTATATAACTACTATGTGGCATCAGTTGCTAGCATCCTGTTCAGACACAAGCACTTATTCCTTAACCGTTGCGTTAGTGTAGGACCGACTGTCTTGGCGAGGACCTCGTATTACGTTTGCTTGTCCTTAACCGTTTTAATGAATTGCGCGTCACCCTTACTCGGCTCGGTACTGGCAACCCTGACATTTGACCGGTACAAGGCGAAGACATTCGGAAGCGGTGGAAGGTTGAGTATATTTTTAACGGGAGCGTACGAGCAAAGCGTGCGAGCGAAGCGTGCGCGAGCAACGCGCAAATGACGACCGCGCTTAGCGGTCGACGTTCGGTTGAACAAGCGTCTCATAGGAATAAATCCATGTTTCGCTGCAAAACCAGACTGAACGTCAAATGAGGATGATAAGAATGTTGCATTTAACAACCATACATGATCGATAAAATGCTGAAAATGAAGCAGAGGAAAACAGTCAATGGCGAACCGGAATAGTTCAGGGATGAAATTCCATGAACAGCTGTTGACAAAGAGACAACGGATCTGACAACAATGTTCACTGAAATGGACTGAAAGTTGTGACGGGAAGGAAACGGGTTTGTTTGGGGAGCAAAAGCAGTCTCCAAATACACTTGCTATGAAATTCCACTTCGTTGTCATTTTGATATCGGAGTTTTTCGTTTTCTGTTGCAGTAGGGGGTCTTGATGTTGGGGATGGTGCATCGCTCCAGTGGTGCTAATCACGTTGCTTCGGCCATTCATAACGATTCATATAAAAAGGCGGTAAATGAAGCGTTTCGGTTTGTCTTTGGGTTGAACCGGCCGACAATGGAGCGTCAGTTCTGGACGGCAGCTTGCTAGCAGGGATAAATGAACAGCGCACATGCTTTAGTACAGCTGTCGGTGACGAGGTCTTTGTTGTATCTGCACTACCTGTTAGCTGATACATCGGTATTTTTGTCATTGGTTAGCTTGAAGAAGGGCCACAGAGGGGGACAGATGAGGCAGTCTGAAATTTCTCAGCTGGATTTATGGTGAGCAAATGAAATGAAAACGTGATAACAGTTAGTCTCCCGCCAGCATTTCAGGGTCCAGACGATTGGCATGAAATGAGTAGAAGAACGGTGTACTTTGGTGATGGAGACGTGTGTTGCAAACTTTCGAACTCCTTATTGCTTATTTGCTGCAAAGCTCATTCACTCCTATGCTGAATGGCCTTACTTGTCACGTGTTTCTCAATCAACTTTTGACATCTCCGCAGACGCCGACTGCATTGGTTCGATAAAATGGCTGGTGTAGCGGAACATGGATTTTGCCTATGGAACACTTGTTCAACCGAACGTCGACCGCTAAGCGCGGTCGTCATTTGCGCGTTGCTCGCGCACGCTTCGCTGGCACGCTTTGCTCGCACGCTTTGCTCTTACGCTCTCGTCAAAAATATACTCAACCTTCCGCCGCTTCCGAATGTCTTCGCCTTGTACCGGTCAAATGTCGGGATTGCCAGTATTTCAGTCTCACCGAGCCGAGCAAGGGTGACGCGCAATTGTTTACCACGGCTATGGAAAAGCAATTATAACGCGAGATTAGTGTTAGCACAAAAGTTCCTACAAATTGGTGGGACGATGTGATTGACTGGTCACGCGAGTCTCTATTCCTTTTTGCTGATGCCCTGTTTGCCTTTTACACGGGTAAATGTCACCGTTTATTTTTGTATTGATCGTTGCCGGCTGCGTGCTTTTATTGGTAATTTTCGGCACGATTTGTTTACGTTGCTTCTTTCGTTTTCAAATACGGCGCTAGTTTCACGGAGCGGAACTCATCACCAGACCTTACAGCAGTTTCGGCAACTCTTCACATATCCCTGTTCACGCCGTCCAATCCTCAATTCTGCTTTACTTTAGCCGAATTGGAGTTCGAGAATTTCTAAATAACTAGCAACTTCAGCCGTTTCAGATGGGTGGCTGGCCGCCCTCCTTCAAACGTGACCCTTTAGGCTAGTAGCGTCATCCTATCTTCGTGCAGTTGCGACGCGTTGAAAGAAGCGGTTTTGTATCGGACTTCCCCTACTGAAGGTCAATGGTTCAGACAGTCACTTCTAGGGCTCGAGCTGGGGAATATGAAGCACCCAGAACTATTGCGGGAAATGCGGCGTCCTAAAGGCGCGACTTTCGGCGACGACCGCATGTTAACAGGGCTGTGGTTTTAACGGCTCCCACTACATCCACCTCCTTTGCTTAGTACTATCCGTTAGTATTAATCAGATGAGACAGCCGAAATCGCTGATGACAATTTGCCGCGCTATAGCCCAGGTGTCTCAGCATTGAATAATTTCTCATTCCCCAGAGCCACATTCTCATCCTTGCAGGATTAATTAACAACTACTCTGACTAGGATCAATATATCGCTACACCTGCTAACGGTCAATAGAAATCGGCGACGAGATCGGTTCAGCCTGCGTTGCTGCAAGTGAAGCAGCCCCTCTCCCAAGTGACCCTTCTTGCCATCCGCGGGATGTTACTGGAAATACCACAACCGCTTTGGAGGATTAGCCAAAAGGCGTGACCACGGTTGCACAATTCTAGGCAAGAAACAAGGAAATTATGTCCCCGGTTCGTGATCGCGGCACATGACATCGGGCTAGCTGCGATTTGTCGCTTCCTTAACGTCAGGGACTTGACGACTAACAGGCTATTCCTGGTGGATACAGGTGCCGAGGTTAGCGTAACCCTCCGCGACTCGATCAATTTGATCGAGGCACAGGCGGAGACACCACGAGCTGCGAACGGTACCGATATCCACACTTACCGTCATCGTTCCCTCACTCTCGACCTGGGCCTGAATCGTAGAGATCACTGAATGCTCATCGTCACCGACGTTGTGTATCCCAATATTAGCATTGAATTCGTACAGCATTTTGACCTACTAGTCGATGCTCGGCACAGGAAAAGGGTAGACCGTCACATCGCTGACCATGACCGGCTCGTACGCGGCTGTCAATCAAATTGCGCCACAATACGCTAAACTGCCAGCCCAAGAACAATACAGAGGGCTACTCCGCAACAACCCAGGCGTATTGTGATACACCGGCCCACTTTCCGCCGTCAATACCAAGGTAACCCTTCATATGCAGACCACGGGACCCCAACCCTTGGTCGGCCTCGTCGCTCAGCCCCTGACAAATTCCACTCAGCCAAAGGGGAATTCGACCACATTTTGGGACTGGGCATCATCTGGCTCCCCAGTATTCATTGAGTCTCTCTGCTTTATATTGTCCCTAGGCCCAATGGCGACTGGCGACCATGTGGAGACTACAGAGTACTGAATAGGATCACCGTTCCCGATGGGTACCTGATCCCCCGCACACAGGAACTCACATCGTTGCTGTCCGGTTGCAAGATCTTCAGCCGCGTAGACTTAGCTCGAGCATACAATCAGATCCCCGTGGAAGAGAAAAACA
>LUCM01002236.1:29951-52181 GCA_008360955.1 Fasciolopsis buskii | reverse complement strand
TCAACGAGGAAAACGGTTCTAATTATGCTAAAAGTACTACAATAACACTCTAATAACACTCTAAATTGCAAAAGAAAACAGCGAGAACAACTCACGGCGAGGAACGGTGTACGCTTCTATCATTCCGTTCAAATGCAGAGAAATGATCCTAGCATTCTTATGGTTCTGCCCCTTACCTAACTGTGAATTTCCGCGGCATCACCTGCCTAGGCATCTCGCCCACTCTGCCATCCGGGACTCAGTGGTGCCTCTTCCAGGTAATCGGGAGCAATTTAATCGATGGTGATTCATAACTGACTCCCTAAAGTTGAACGTTCATTAGGCTTGTTAACCCGACTAATTTTACAAGCATTGGAAAGAATGGCCTTTATTCTTCAACCCATGTGCTGGTCATTATACCAGACCAATGCAACCCATGCCCGTGGTCAAACGTTGACGGAACACACTGGGAAGTGTATTTTATAAGCATCAAACAGCCTAGAGATTTGTATCACATACGCCCGGCGCCGAAAGACTCCGTTCTTCTGTGCATTTCAAAATAACCATGTAGAACTCTGAAATGTTGGAAGTGAATCTGTCATCGCTCCCCCCTGCCACTTTACTGCTCTCCATCTTCATACCTCCGGTCGCTTCTTCCTTAACGGCAACTGAAACAAACTGCATACTGTTTTCACCTCTCCTTCTATAGCTTTACTTCAATCCTGGGATTGAACAAGATTCCTCCTAGTCAACCAACAGACATTACTGGTGTAACATCCGTCAGGTCACGGGCAACTCTTACCATAGCTCATGCATTACAGATTTATTTTTATTGGATCGCAATGAGACAGATATAGCGCTGGAGTACTGGCCTTGGACACCCAAATCCCGGCGGAACATTGCCGTTGGAAATACCAACGGAACGGTGTGCACAAACTCTCAACTTCCCGAGCCCCACAAAAGGCCAGATCCCAACTTCGAAAAAAATGTTTGATGGACATTCGTGGCAAGTGTATTTAAGGAAGGTTTCAATTCTTAAAAAGCTTGTCTTCTTATCCATTGCATCTGGAAGTCCAGTTTGCCTTAAGGGTTGTATGAGCGCAGCCAGCATTCTCGAAAGTTAGATCGTCTTTCTAAGCAAATAATTCAGGATAATTCGTCCTTTAAATGTTCCATTGTAATCCTGACCGTCTTTAACGTCCTTCATCTCCGGTATCACACGGCTGTATGATGGTCGTCCGGTGCAGCTACGCAATCCATAACACTTTACGGCCCACTCCATTTTGACAAATTTCCAAGAGATTTCCATATTACGGGTGATTTTAATAACCTCTGATTACCTTTCCTCCTCATCGTAAAGCGTTATGAATTTCAAAGACTTCGACCATACTGCCAGAATTATCACCATTCTCAGTTGCAATCTGCTCTTGTAAAACGCACATTTGATGCATTTAAACGTTGGATGTCTCGCAGTCCGCCCCTAAATCCAAGTCATTTTGTCGAATGCTTTATCCGGCCTCGAATTTTGATTTGCACAGGCTTGCCATGAGCATTCCGTCGCAAATTTTGATCGCGTTTCCCAATGTGCTTCTCCAGTAATCCAGGTGAATGCACAAGTAGTCCCCTTGAACTGTTTGTTATCTGCGCACGAATTTCACTTTGCCTTGCACCTGGCCCTCGCAACAGTCCTTAGTCGGCCGTAGTCTAACCTGATTGAATCATTTCTTAAGATTTTAGCGGCAGGAAGTTCATTTCACTATTTTGTGATTGGATTTCCTGCACAGTCTAAGCGACGGTGTTTTTATGTCATTTTTCCAAAATGGTCACGCTCCATCCACTCTTCGCCACTTGCTGCGGCATCTTGAAGACTAGACGCAATTCCCCAGCTATCAAATTTTTCTACTAGTCGCATGGCGTCGACGGCAGCTGGCAACAAGTAACAAGTGCGCTTTAAGGGAATTGATGTGAGGCGCAGTTTACCCCATCCACAGACGCCATGGTTGACCGTTTCTGCATATCATGTATCTAACGTGTCCGGACACACTCAAGAGCCGCTCACTGAGTTTGCTAGTTCCACTTTCAGTCATCTATTGGAAGTCGTCTCACCTACCAGAGGTTCCACAGTCTTAATGCACCTACAATTTGGCATTAAAATTAATTACTTTCAATCTGACTATAGTGTCTTTAATTCCGATCAAAAAGCACATACCGATAACCCATTTCTGTCTTCTTACTGATGCCATGAACTTTCTCCATTGGAAGTCCGCATCATCACCTGTTATGTGCTCTTCAGTACTACCAGTAAAAAAATATCCTTTTCATTTCGTCAGTCTTCCTTCCCCACCGTCTCATACGGCCCTAGAATTTTTGCCCACATTTTCCCACAGCTGGCTTAGCTTCCTGGGCAGGTCTACCCATTCCTTTTTTTTACCGTTTTAACGTCATTCCTTGGATAGGTTCCAGCGTAACATCACTTCTTTTGATTTATCCACCATGGATTTCCACATATCGGATCACATTTCCGCGCAGCCTTGGCTAAAACTCTGGAGGCAGTTTTCACTACTTTTTGCCTCAGACTGATGTATGCCCGTGGGATCATACAAACTGTGCATTAAAATGCCCGATTGTCAAGGTCAAAGGATATTAACTTCAGGCTAGCCTAGTACTGTCCGTTTTACATCCATTAGTCTCCAAAAGAAGTTACTTTTGCGGCTTCGTTTCCTGAAGTGAATTACCACTTCTATGTCCGTCTTCCACTTCTCTAAGTTCTTCCAAGAAATCAAACTACAATAGTGCGTAATCATATCATTTTCACTCTTAAAAATCAGATGGCTAACTCCCACCCTCCGACGAGCTGCGTGCCATAATTTTTTTACTTCATTCAGTTGCCTCAAAAGACCTTAAATAAATAGTCAATCTCGCAGTGCATCACATTTCCTATATAGGCATTTACACAAATATTTAAGCGTTTTTACTCATACTCTCATATTCAAATTGAAAAAATTTAAATATATATATATCTATGAATATATCCTAATATACATTCATATGACTTCTCCGTTTTTAGGCCCATTATACTTCTTTTGTCTCCCTCACTCCTTCGTCATCACGCCCAATTTTTGCGCATGGGTTCAGTTGCGGCCCTACCATCTTGGAAGAGCGCTCAGTCCTTCCATTCGCGTGGGGAAATTTCCTTTTTTGTCCAGACATTTCACCATTGTGCTCTGCTGAGTCTGGCATATCCCAATGCCTTAGACTCTACTTTCTATAATGGTCCATTCTAGACTTTGCCGTTGCGCTTCCCATAAGCCTAGGTTATAATACATCCACACCGCCAGGTTTCTCCTGTTTTATCCTAGATCCACGTGCTGGCGGTGGTGTCTTACTAGAAGTCCATGGTTTAGCGCCTCGACTCAAACACAAGGACCTTGCCCCATTCCACTAATGTCTCTTTTCTGACCACACCTACTCAGCCGGAAAAGTCGCTCTTCCTCCCGCTGTCCGCAACCACCACCGCCACCTCTTTTTTTTACCCAAACCCTTTCTGCCTCCCTCCACAGTGGTCCCCCCAGTACTTCAAGCCACCCCCATGCTAGCATAATGAAAAACGCTATATGCTCTCGTTCTTCCTCAACTCAACCTTCTTCTGTCGTATCTTATTCTACCCCCACAAAAATAGAACTAATTCCATCTGCTTACCCAACTATTTCCACTACAATTAACCCTCCACGCACCGTCTCTCTTTCTTTGCAATCCCACCACTCACCCCAACTGGACGGCAAAATACCCTTCTTGTTCGCACTAATTAACTGTAGTTCAATCGAAAATAAATTCACCAACTTAAAAAGCTTTGCTGTGTCTTCCAACCCGGATATAATCTTCATCACTGAGTCTTGGCTTACCGAGGATACACCTAATAGTGCGACTTCTCTTGCGGGATACCAATCCTTCAGAGGTATTAGAAACGACCGCCGTGGGGGCGGTTGCCTTATTTATGTAAGGCAGGGCCTATCAGTCTCCGTTCTTACGCATCCTGCACTCGAACTGATCCAAGAATCGGTATGGCTCACTATCAAGGTGTCGTCCAGGGTTATCCGTACTTCCTGTATCTATCGTCCTCCAGCTCACACTGAAAGTGGGCTCCCCCTATTAGCAAACGCATTTGACTACCTTGCATCCCTCCCATCAACATCGGAAATCATTGCCGGAGACTTCAACCTCCCTGGCGTACCCTGGTCCACGATTACGGCTCCACCAAGCCTAACATCGTTCGTCTCCCATCTGCATCATGGGGGTTGGGTACAGCACGTAGCGTCACCCACCAGAAATAATAATATATTAGATCTCATCTTTACAAATACTGATCACCACACCTTGGTTCATGTCGGAAGTGAATTTCTAGGGAGCGACCACAGGGTAGTTCACGGTAGAATCCGTGTCCATGCCCCCCTCCCTAACCATCCTATTGACACAACTCGTCCACTCTATCTTAACTGGCAACAATTTCCTTCCCTAGTACACCAACTTGACTGGGGAAGCTTTTTCCTAGCGGCTGACTCACAAAGGGCTGCAGATGAATTTTATCGCAACACGGCCAGCTGCATCTTGAAACTGACCATTGAAAAACGAATGAACAAAAAAAGACTTCACAACTTGCCTCCCTGAAAGTCAAATATGCTAAGTTGCAACGGCACTTTTCCTTGACACATGACTTTTCCAAGTTTATTCTTTTGCACCATTTGTCCGATACTATCTTTCGCCTAAGTGAATCTCTCCTTCAGAAAGAAGCTAGGGCACTGAGGCATAAAAATAACCCTATAATACTTTCAAAACTATATAAATTAAGATCCCATGATCGCAAACCATCAGTGAACTTCCTAGTTTTGCCTAATGGTGAGTCGGCGACGAACCCGAAAGACAGCTGAGGCGTTCAACCAATATTTCACCTCCTCCATGGCCCCAGCGACCCACCCGAACCACAGAATAGGAATAACTACCTTATCTTCTGTGTTCTTTGATGTTAAGACTATTGAACGACATTTAACCAATTTCAAACCAGGGTCTTACCAGGGCCCTGATGGCACTCCTCCATCAGCTGTTCTTAGTTGTGGTCCTGACCTACCTTCGCTACTGCTCAACCTCTTCACACACACAATTAACTCTGGTTCAGTTCCGGTCAACTGGAAGCACTCTGTAATTACCCCATCCATAAGAAGGGGTCTCTGCATGATATGTCCAATTACCGTCCCATCAACCACACGCCTGTTATCTCAAGGGTTATGGAGAAGGTGATAAAACGATCCATTGTGGACTACCTTCTAGCCTTCAACCTCCTCAGCCCCAAACAGCACAATCTCATTCTTGCTCCACCTGTCAACTTGACTTCCTGGGCTTCCTAACTAACCTAGCAAACAGGGGTGTGGCATTCTCAGTCATCTACCTCGATATGTCTAAGGCCTTTGACCGTGTCCCGCATCTGCACCTTTTATCCAAAGTAAGCTCCTTTGGCACCACCGATCCTCTTCTATCCTGGCTCTCGTTTTATTTAACCCAAGGATCACAGGTGGTCTCCATTGACGGCATTACCTCCAATCCCAGACCTGTAACTAGTGGCGCCATACAGGGCAGCGTACTTGGTCCCCTGCTATTCCTTATGTACATTAATGATGCACTAGATTCAATATCTCACGGCGTTCCTTTCCTGTTTGCTGATGACATAAAAATAATTTACACTCTAAAATCGAATGAAGTTAGTATTGCGGTTATAGACATTTGTGCCGATTTGTCTGCATTAGAAGACTGGTGTACCTCTTGGATGATGAGCTTCTCTGCCGATAAGAGCGAAATACTCACATATAGGTGTACACTACCTAAAGATTCAATTTTGCCACGTGGATCTCCTATTGCATGTAAACCCACAATCCGTGACCTTGGTCTCAACTACTCAGCCTCTCTAAATTTCTCAGGGCATGTAGTTATTCAGTCGCCTGAAGCTAGGAGGAATTTAACTGTGACCTGTCGCACAAAGAAACTATCCGACAGCATCCCTAGCATTTATAACACACACGTTGGACCGCTCCTTGAGTATGGCACTTTGATGTACTCCAGTATGTCAAAGTAGGATAGGATCTCAATTGAAAGTATTCAGAGACGCTTCACTAAGCAAGTGATAGGTTGGTCGACGACTCTGAATTACAAGGAACGTTGTCTAGCCCTCAGACTTGAGCCACTTTGGCTACGGCGACTGAAAATTAACCTGGCTTTTCTGCATAACCTGGTGAATAGGCGCTCCTTCTCCACCGACCCACCTACATTCCCTCTGCCGGCCCCTACCCCCTCCGTCATAGGTCCCTAACCATCCATACGGAAATGGCCAAATTCTCTTTAGGGTCGCATTTCTTTCTTGTTGTTTATGCCAAACTTTGGAACAAACTTCCCCTTAGCATTCGGTGCATACAGAATCAATCCAGTTTTAAGGCTGCCTTGAATACTTATCTAAGTGTCACCCAGATCCTTCAATCGACCAACAACCCTATCTCGGAAGAGCGTGCCTTTGAGTCAGCCATCGATTTCTGAATACGCATTCCACCTTCTTCTCTCCATAACACCTAATCTGAGTGCGCCAGAGAACCTAGTATACTAGCGTAATACGGACAACAACGAAGATTAACCCTCGCTGACCGCTGGGTAAATGGAGTAGTCGTAACCATTTTAAGGGTGAACCTACCCTTGGCCCAAGGCTTCCCAACTGGCAGACGTGCAAATACCATGGATATGTCTTCCCCGCTTTCCCATTCACCTTCATACTTCTCAGTGCAACCCAGGTCACCCTACCACATAAGTTCTTTTTTATTAGCCAACCCTTGGTCGGACCGTTTTATTGGGAAATATTGTTCCTTGTGGAGATCATTGCCCCATCAGACTAACATCACCTTCAAAACGAAGTCCGGAAACTACTGACTGTTGAGACCATTATTCGCATATATGACACTTATCTCTCAGAGACTCCTGCGTACAAAGTTTGGTTAGGATTGTAACAGTTACTACAGTAGAGTCACCGAAACCTGGATCTCTACCAACAACACTAAATAACATTAAGATCCATGATAGCAGAAGAATGCTGGATTCTGTGACTGCTATAACCGCGATTAACCTTCCTTATATCGTTTTTCCCACCTCGGATTCATTTAATCATAGATTTCTCTGCCCTCGATTTGATCTGCCAACATAAAGGATCCTGTCTTTATGCTGGGTATTGCCCGAACTAGTTTCTCTCTTCGTAGACATTTCATCGGAGAATATATTCGATGTTCCTTTTACTCTTCCTACCTACTTATCTTGCTTCCCAGTAACCTGCTAACGCGAACCAGGTAGGCTCCTTTCCCTTAAGTACCCAGACTAGTTTAATTTATAAAAAAGGAAAATCTGTCCACGTCAAACAGACGATCTGCTTCGCATACGCAGCACACAAGTATGCTTCAAGAAGCATTCGTTAATGGAAGCAAGACAAGGCGTTGACGATGAAGGAGCCATACGGCATAAGCCACCATCCTCCGTATGCTTGCTTATCCTCACTTTTGTTTCTTTAGTCCGTGCGATGACCCAAATGACTGCGACTGGTTTGCTTTAGCATCTCCGAACGTGAAGAAAACAGACCACCCCAGCAGTTGCGCAAAAAACAACGCAGAAAATTAAGGTCAGGCGGAGGAACTGTGGAAAATACCTACATGGGCTCAACCATCCCTCTGTTAGAAAAAAAGAGAGAAAAAGTCTCCGCTGGATCATACTAACCCTAGAAACCAAAGCACACTCGGGCTGCGCAGGAATGTGCCACCTTCTACAATGGATATGTATGCCATCAGCCCAGACCTGGCCCTGCGAAAGGGGAAGCCCCACACCGCCCTTGTTCGGTGAATGAGCGTGGCTACTTTGTTGGACGGTCTGGGGAAGCAACTTATCGGACTATCCACTTATGCTTCACCACCCACCCCTCTATTTTTAACATGCCCCTGTTCCCTCAACCGCAAACCTGGTAAGCATTTTGACGTCTATAACAACTGCCGCCGTTCTTTCTTAAGTATTCATGCAAGCTTACTGAAACTACTCTGTGGTACAAGTTGCTATCATCCTGTTCAAACAAAATTACCGATCCCGATATTCTTATACTTCTCCCTTTTCTTCCTTCTACGACTTCTCGTATCAAATCCTGTCTTAGCATCCCGCCCACACTGCCATCCGCGAGCCATTCCGTTATGTCCTTTCTTAGCAACTGGAAGTAGTAAACATCGGCGAAAGATCACATGATCAGTTACAACTGACTCCTCGTAGCTTGTACACCGGGCCCGTAGACCAGAAGAGTTCCACAAAAAGAACAAATAGCGACTTTATTCCCTAAACATTGCGCTGGCCGTCCTATCAGACCACTGTAATCTGCGTCTGCGAAGATGTCGGAAGATAAACAGGAACGCGTTTCAAATAAGGACTATAAAGCACAGGACTGACTGAGCCATACGCTCTATAGGTTGCGAGCAGCCGATGTTTGTTGCATACGTCCCGCCAACGGAAACTGCAGTTGTCTGGTCCCTGTAATCTTCGTAAGAAGCTGACTGTTGTCACTGTTCCCGTTTTTGCTTACTCACCCTAACACCAGCTGGAACAAATTCCAGGCTTCCCTTCTCTTCCCGGCTCTTCTGCAGGCTCGCCAATGACCATAGATGCAACGCAAACTATCGCCGAAAGCCGCACTCCATCCTTTGCGCTGGCTGTCCATCTCCTTTGGGAAGCTGCTATCCTGCTATCCATTAACTGACCGCGCGACCCTGAGCCAAACCAAGCCACGCTGATGACCGCCCCGGGTGCCTCATCTCAGATGGACCATCGCGATTGTCCAAAAAGTTACTGACAATACTGAAATGCTGCGCAACCCCCAACCTCCAAAACCATACGGCCAGGGAACACCATAATCTCCAATATTAAACAAGGAAAACACAGGTCATTCATAGCAGTTGTATTTAAGGATGATTATAAATCTTACACGTACCCCTTTACTTCCCGCCACACATCACAATCCGCTCCCGGCTGCATAAGTCCAGTGACCATTTTTGTAAGTTCCATTGTCTCTCTGTCCACAATTCTTCATACATTTTCGTCCCGCAAATTGTCTGATGCGACCTTGAAGGTTTTCTTTTTGTTTCATTTGACAACTGAGTGTTGTTGATTACCACCCTTCATCCACCTCATATGGCATCCAGCGTGATTTCGACTCTTCTTCATCCCGCTACTACATCCATATTGATCTTTTTTACCATTTTACCCTCCTGATCTTCGATGAACCCGGCCATTTGACAACACCAACCATTTCTTCCCAGCCAAATTATGTCTCGGCGATGCGAACCTTTGATGCGCTTAAACATGGATTGACTCGCAGTGCGCGACTCAAAGTCAGCCCCAGAAAGTTTCGGCAATGGATTATCTAGCTCCGATCCGAAGCCTCAAAACTGGTAATTAGCCCATCTTATTGCAGGTTACGTATACAAGAGCACAGAAACTGTATCTTCACGACTAAATTTTGTCTTACGATTTCCAATGCGCCATCTGTGTGTAAATTTGATCTTGCCTTGCGCATGATTCTCGAATTTCGAGAAATATACCCATTATTAATATTACTAGATTCTAGCTCTAAACTTAGGTGTTCCCGTACAATACAAATGCATATTTGGCCACCTACCGAGTACACCACTTCAGGCCGAACAAAAATAACCTACTTTCCAGACGATGCTGAGACGGAACAACGAAGCTAATCTGCATGACTCGCCAACGAGGGCTGGCGCTCCCTGCCTCAAGTCCGCTGGGAACTAGAGGCCGCATAATGTCATCTCCAATGGCGACATGTTGTGAGCAGACAAATCTGTTTGGCCACACGGCTTAACAGTAAGACTATACGAGTGTGGTTAGCACGCCCATCAAATTAACGCTGATTATCTACAAAACCCTACACGCATCAATCCTGTCGTTCAACGTTCCCCAGAACCCCAAAACTCATCCTCAGTTCCACATTTTGAATCAGTACTTTTCTCATGACTGCCAGTAACTTGAACCCATTAAAAAGCAAAATGTCCTATCCTAGTTTCACGGTGGCGTTGAATATTTTTTTAACGTATTTTGCACTGGCCCGCAATCTATTCATTGATTTTGGTGAAGTATTCTCTAATGTTGCTGATAAACAGTTGGCAGAGAATGCTCCATATCATTATTCCGCTCCCTAGCACAATTACAAACGGTTTTGGTTCACTCCGCTGCACGCAGCATAAGCTTTAACTTTCCACCCCATTTTTATGTTACTCCCCTGTTGTCCCCCTCTGTTCCCCCCAACGGTCGCTTTGGCCAGGTTTGATATTTTTTACTCAGCCATTGCTAATTGTACTGGCTTCTGCAAGCACTGCATAAACTTGGTAAATTCTGAATATTTCTGACATGTTTTGACATTTCTTGCAGTCCTTCAGTGCCATCTCGTGCCTGGATCACACTCTGCTGTTGTAAGTAAATGCTGAGCCGTTTGCTGAAAATGAACTTTGCCGGTTTCATGCAACCCCTGCCTGATCTTTAATTCCAGTCTCTTTTTGTTTTCGTCTAGGAATTATGGTCCTCCATGAGTTGCCTAATACCAATGCATGCAATCAAGTATTTCTCTCGAAGCGTTGGAGAACTATGCCGATGCCTTTATCTGGGTTCTTTTGTTGATAAAGACGCGGCCAAAGGAAACGGTTGACGAAATTTCTAAAGTTTTACTTCCACCTTAAATAGTGAATGTCAAAGCGATCCTGGGCTCCTAGAAGTCATTTTGGCAACCAGACGACCAGAAAGAACCCACCGACTGGAGGTATTTCCCATAAAAGTGGGACGCAATCTTGGGGGGACAATGGGGCTGATGAGTCTGCTCTTCAACCGAACACTTCTAATCGGCTAGTTAGGTATAATAGAGCCCTACAAAGTGTATACAGCTTGTACAATCCCCTTGGGTTTTTTCCCGTGGCCGCCTCCATGAAGATAACTGACTGGCCTTACTCCGTTAATCCCAAGGATGAATTGTTGTGGGAATAATTTGAAACCAGTGTTAGGGAACTGTAAATCATAAAGCTTTTGCTTTGCTTGTTTCCAGAGGACCTAATACAGGAAGAAGAGCTGCGCGCTTTTTCAGTCGCATCAAGAATAAGTTAAGTTACCATAGTACATAAATGGTGGATCACAGCAGACGGCACTTATCAACGTCAGGATACCGCTGGTCAAGGTTCAAGTCACAACTTTGTAGTTACTACCGATCCCGCGCCTGGAGTTAAGTGCCGCGGTTTTGGCAGTAAAAAGGTTGCGGAATGTCATAAGTTGTTTCACATCCATCGACTTGGCCTCAGCTTTTTGGGTGGAGTCAACGGTCGTACCTAATTATGTCCACAACCTTAATAGCCATTTTAGCGCTTTAATTCCAAGCAGGCCCACAATCATGCAAGTGAAAACATGTCGCAGAATAGGGGCACGTGATATCGATCGGCAATCCAACTGACTTATGCTGTTTGTGGGGTGACGAAACTACAGCGGCTAGAAACATGGACCAAAGGCCCAGAGGTTCTCAGCCTGCCTAAAAAGTCTTTGAGTAGCCTCAGCGACCAACCGAGCCAGCACTATGGGCAAAGGGGAGCGTAGTGATGACTACCATTGCCGTGCTCGCCCTTTCTATCTAAACTCAATAGGTACTGGTCGTGGACTCCGTTGCTCAGGGTGCTGGTTTTGCCGATGGGGATTATAAGACAGTTGCAGTTACTAAACACTGTTCGATCATCTTTATCTTACACGTAGGTGCTACGATCACATTTGTGCAGCCAGCGAGTCATCTGCCCGTTGCAAATCACTGTAACATAGAACAGGCAACGCTTCAGCAAATTTCCTGGATATTTCGCATTTATCGTGTGTGAACCGAACGATCTGCTGTTTCATTTTATATCTGTTGACAAGCAGTCACAAATATAGCCACCCACATTCTTATCTAAATGGACTGCATCGCTTCCGCAATGTCCGTTTCCGCGAGTCCCTTTTACTTGGTTCACATTCTCGACAAGCTGCAACTGACAGCCCCAGCAACCGTCGAATAGATATTGAAAAATCGCTGAATCAGAAACTGACTCCAAGAATAATGTATCACTGCGAACAGTTGTCGACGGAGCAGTGTAATGGCAATACGGATTTTACGAGCAGGGGTGACTATGTCAAATTTTCCAATCACTGACTTCCATGATTCGAGCGCATTCTGGTTTGCGTTTTGGCGCATGGCTGGGGAAGATTCTCCAAGGGACGCATTTTGTGTCAAAGTTCATGACATCTCGGCCGGACAAGGAACAGTGGTATTTAATCTTATGCATGTTTTGTTTCCCTCAAAATTTGTTTGTTCGTGCTTATTATTAGATTTTGACTTTTATTGTTCTGGAGCTCGTGTGAATGTTTCCGTGCAGCGATGTCGGCTTCTGGTTTGGGTCCTTGTGACAGCATGGTTCAGCGTTGATTTTTTCTTGTATATTGAATAAATTTGTAAATCACTATCGTATGACTTACAAGTCAATCGATCTAATTCTGGGGTTTGACTTTTTCCACACTTTGCTCAAACGCAGTTTCCTTTGAGGCAGTGCTTTGTTAACTCTATATTAGACGTTACATATCTGGACCCGGCCGGCTTTGACCGCTGCAAAAAGAATACCAACGGCCCCCAAGAGCCGTTGGTGTTTTGTTCAACGATGGCTGTCAATGCAGCGCGAGTTTCCGATTATCCGAGATAGGCTTGTTGGGGGGGCGGGATGCATGACTGGCGCTAAGGTGGGACAGTGAACTCGCCATAGTTGACAACCTGTTATGCGGTCTCATGAGACGTGAACATAGGCATTATTTATCGTAAGTGGTCAGTGAAGGGGCATTTGGGATAGAATCAAAGGTGGAAGTTGAGCAGGCCACAAGTTCGTCAGAATTATCGATATGAACGAGAATCCGCCGGCCCAAGTAGCGGTGAATTTATAGGGCAAGAAAGTTGTACGGACCGAATCTTCGTGTGCAGTAGATCGGTGATTCACAGCGATTTGAATAAAAGTAGACTTCCCAAGTTCTGGATAGAGCTTCAAAGTCTCCAAGCAATGTGAAGCTGAAAAAGGAACGAGAATGCTCCGCCAAATCTAAGGCATTATTCATGCGTTAGAAATTGTGTACAAAAACAGCCGTACTTTAAAAGTGGGACTCAGTCAATATACAACCAAATGTTATTAAAATAGAACAGGAAAAACTGCGAAAAAACCGGACACGCGATGCAAGGGAATAAATTGGAATTACCTACGCCGTGGTTAATGCACAAACAAGGGATTCCGCATGACTGATCAATCCCAGAAACAATTGTCTAAGCGCGGCAGCCAAATGAAAATCTGAACAAAAGGAACGTATAGAGACGACCAGGGAAGCGATAAAAAATATTGGGCTAAAGAAAAAAGCCCAAAACAATCATGTGATCTGTCGTTGCATCAATAAACGCAAAACGATCTCAAATAAAGAGCGAAAGGAACAAGGAAGGAAAGGTGAAATGACGCGCCGAAAATAAATAAAGATGGAAATGAGCGTCGTGCAAGCAAGTCGGGTGGAAATTTGTTTGGTATCAAAAAAGGAACAAAAATAATAGCGGAAAAGAATTTCCAACCAACCTTAAGGTAATGGAAGCTATACCTTAGGTTGGGGAAATATGGTCCAAGAATGTTGCGTTGAACTTTCCCAGATGGCACTTCGAGGCGTCAATCTCAAAGCCATGTTTGCTAAGGCGGACAAAAAGAGGTGGGTGTTGCTCCTACGAGTGGCGTGCAAATAAGAGATTGTCCAGTTATACATACCCATTCTCTAAACCGCGTATAACTTCGTGAATAAAACTTTAGACGGTTTGGGCAGCGCTGCCAAGCCCGAAGGGCTGCCTCACGAACTCCAACAGTCCAAAAGGCATGGTCGCCGCCGTTTTTTGTTAGTCCTCTGTACTGGAATCTGAATATGTGCCCGTGCCACATTTATGCAGCTGAAACTGTTGCAGCCTGGCAACCCCAAAGTGACCTGCTGTATACGGAGAATAGAGTACCTATTGCGTACGGTGGCCCAAATAAGTATTCTGTGGACTTGAGGATCATGCAAAGAGAATGGGCTCAAGGATTAGCGTAAGTGCCTAGCTCTAACAAATTGTTGAATTCTGCCTTGGATAGGCGGGACCTATCAGGCGCCAAGCGGCGATGCCGACTGAACTTTGGGCGTCGTGGTGTCTCTATCTGGTAGGTTACCTTTGTAGTGGCGGCATGAAGTATACCGCTGCGTCGACTGGTAAGCAGAAAGCAGTTCATTGCGTTGCTATTGAGCGGACCCTTCAGCATACTTAGGTGTGATTTCATTCAGGATAGCCCACTAGATGGCGACTGTCTGTAAATTTCCCCAGCCCAGCATCAACTGGCAGATGGGAAGGCCGCAGAACGTCTGCGGCGATAATGGTGTAAGGGACGTCGTCGACGATAAATACCCAACGAAATGCATGATTCCGCCCCAGGTCGAGCGGGAGGGAATTACGCCCATACACATGCATATCTGTGCCGTTTGTAGCCCGTACCGTCTGTTTGTAGAACGGTGGTATTACGCGGGTCACGAGAAATTACACTAATCCCAGCATCCGTAGCCGCAAGGAATAGTCGGTATGGCTTCAAAACCTGAACCTATAGAAGGCCACAATTGGTAGGCAGCCCGGTTTGCTGCACCGTAAACAGAAAACTGGAACCTAGTTTGCGTTCACTGCTAAGAAATGTCCACATCGGTTCGCCTTCTTCGCTAAACCTCCAAAGCAGTTATGGTACTTACAGTAACCTTCCGCCGAAAAGAGTAAAGGTGGGGAGCCGTTGATTCTACTTGGACGCAGGCTGTATCGATCTCATGGCCGATCTCCATCAAGTGTTAGCCTTTATAACGACGCGTAGAATCTTGCTAGAATATGCAGTACTGTCCTGAGTAGATCAGAATGAGTATCCGGAGGATGAAAAAGTGTTTAATGATGAGAAAACCTGGGCTGTAACGCGACACGATGTCATCAGCGACTTGTGCATTCTCCCTTAATGAACACCTTCGGGCTGCACTAAGATAAGGGGGCAGATGCGGCAGCAGATGTCAAATCAACAGTTTTTTTGATATCGGGACGTCATAGAATGGTGCACCCCTGAGGCACCGCGTTCCCGAAGTGGCCCTGAAAGGCCTCTACTCCCAAGTCCCACTCCTTGAAACAACAGCAAGATACGCTGAACTTTAGCAGGCCTATTAAGAGCTACGACCACGGCATTCAAAGATGCATAACTGCGCGAAGGTTCTAACTTAAGTGGCTTGAAGTGCTGAAACTCGAGGCAGACGTCCAGCCACCAATCTAAAACAACTGACATCGTCTGTTATGCAACAATGCCTGAAGTCCGATTCAACTAATTAGTTGAGGATAAATGGCGTGAATGAATGCTTGTGCAGAGTCATTGAACAAAATAGTGGGCCTAGATATGGCTGCCGCTCAGCGGGCGCGATAACTTCCTTAAAAAACTTACGTGAACGATACATGCCAAAAAGGTGCCGAAAAACGGATTTCATCCACCGGATCTCTTGCTTAACCGAACGTTGACCTCCCAACGCGTTGCTTACACACGCCCCGCTCGCGCGCTCCTGTCACAATATACTCAGTATGCTACCGCTTCCGACTATCTTTTCCCTGTACCGGTCAAGTGTAAGGGTTGTCAGTGCCGCAATCGTACAAAGCCGAGTAAGTGTGACGCACAAGTCGTCACAACGGTTCAGGGCAAGCAAACGTCATGGGAGATCCACGNGCAAACGCAGTATTGATTTGCCCAATTTGTGGACTGCAGTTCGGTTCAGAAACTACGTCAGGGCGAACCTAGGTATTATGGCAGTTCACATCCCAGGTCTGCCACGTAGGTCTATTTATTTTATTCAGACATTGAACATGCTGTGTAAAGAACCACAGCATTCGATTCCTTACGCGGCAGCGGAACATGGATTTGTTCATCCGGATCTCTTGCTTAACCGAACGTTGACCTCCCAACGCGTTGCTTACACACGCCCCGCTCGCGCGCTCCTGTCACAATATACTCAGTATGCTACCGCTTCCGACTATCTTTTCCCTGTACCGGTCAAGTGTAAGGGTTGTCAGTGCCGCAATCGTACAAAGCCGAGTAAGTGTGACGCACAAGTCGTCACAACGGTTCAGGGCAAGCAAACGTCATGGGAGATCCACGTTAGGACAATCGGCCTTACAACCCGGGGTTACCCTACAACTCATTCAGTCCTGGATCTCGGGTGTAATACCTGAGCTATCACTTTATATTTTCTTTTTTCCGAAAGTAGAGAGCTACGGGTTTCATGGAGAGTATCCTCCCCCTGCATTCCTCTGATCTATAAAGCAGAGCTTTTCCTTTTCGTAAATTCTCAGGTTGTGTTGGTGTTCCTTCAGTAATACACCCAATATCATCTCTTGTTGAACCATGAATTTATATTAACTATGGTTTTGAAAACGTCAAAAAAGAAAATGATAATATCACTTAGAGCACGCCTTGATTCCAAGAAATACTGGAAACGTTCTTGCAACTGAATTAAACTTGCAAACCCCAAGAACAGAGAACATGGTAAGCTCTGACAGCAAAAACGAAAAATCAGAACAAAAATGATATACTTCAACGAGCACATCGCCGGTGCAGCGCATTACCCTCTCCTTGTCCAGTTCAGTTCAGTTGAGTTGATACGAGACAGAAATGACCCAAATGCCTAAACTTGAGTCCATAATTCTTTCGATGATATAGGCAGAATGTAATCCGCCTTTAAGAATGTGATTTCCGCATTTTCATTTTGACGGCTCTTCCCCCGTTGGAAGCGCCCACGAAAATTTATACGCAATCGGTAATTGCAGACAAGGAATCATTTGGCAACATTAAATGATCTGTAACTCGTGCGCAGATTTGACACAAGCAAGATATAGATTCATGCAACTATTGTGCCACGTGGGCCTCACCAATTTATAATTATCAACATTAACAATGATTTTTTTCAGTTTGCGAAGAATATGCAGTTTTCAACAATAAAATGAACGGGGAAAATGCCCGTTCCGGTGTTAGATTCCGAGTAATTTATTAAAACACTTGCCCACATAAATAACAGGGTCGTACTATGTATGAATGTGGCGAGTCATATATAACGACGGTGGTGGGTGCGGAACCTTCAATGTTAATGTCAGCGACCTGTACCCGTGGCTTCAGCCGTCAATGTTTATTTGGTCCTAGACCCATGCACAGCGGCGGATATAAAACTAGGGGTTGCAGGGCCAGTGGATAAGTAGAGGAATAATATGTTAGTGCCGGGGCAAAGCATGTGTGAACAACATGCAAGGTGAAACTGCGCTAAAAGGAGCGCTGTTTTCAACGCCAACTGCAGTCAAAGGTGGGAGCCTGTGGTCGTCGAAATGCGCCATTATGCATGATTCGAACGATGACGAGGTGCAAAAAAAATGTGAACAAAATGCCCTGTTCACGAGAAAGCTTTCTTTGGCATTTTCTCCGCGTTTAAGACTCAGTGGCCTATTTGAACGGAGCCAGAACACTGGGTAAAGTGTTCCAGAACCCATTCCGGCTTGGACCCAAACTTCCTCCGCCTGTTTCACTGTTCTACGCGTGGCAGATGAAAACAACACAATCAATTTTTGTCTTCTGATGATTCATGGAGTTTGGCTTAGGTTTGAAAGCGACTTCTACGAATGTCAGAATGCATGGTTGCTTCACATACTAAGACATGCGCACTTCCTCTTTTAGGTAAAGCTTCCTGGACCGAAAGAGGTTCAATCAGCTGCACGAAGGGAGGCCGAATTCAGACGCGAAAATTGCTGTTTACATCAGGCATGATGGAAACCGGGCATTTGTATATGCTGTTTTTCATCGTAACCTTAGTATCCTATGTACAGTTACATGGGCTGTTTAGCGCGAAAGACCTCGGCCGTTATCATTTTGTATCACCCTCCAAGATGGCCCAACCATAATTTTCAAGTCGATAACAAGTGGCTTTTCAGAGAATAGTCGCCTGCCGTTTTCGGATGAACAGGATGAGTGAATTGCGAACTGAGACCCACATTTTGGAAAGGCCCAGCAGGAGCTTCACAAAATTGCCGGCAGTCGAGGCATGCAGCACGCACAAGAAGTCGCTGTTCTATCTTCGTAAAGTAGACAGTATACATTTAGTCCCCGAGACGGAGAGCCTAATGACATTGGCTTTCTTACGAGTCCGCAAAACAACAGCAGCAACGTTCTAGTTAAGCCGCGTCATTCATCTATGTGGACGTCTGCGTGTTTGCTGCCATGAGTACCCTGACTTGGACATGGGCGCGACCATGCCCAGGGCTCGGCAACCTGGGTGCAGAAGGTGAATCCACAGAAAGCCTCCCGGTTTAAACAACCAACCAGCCAACGCATATCTGTCCACACTGCCTGAAGGGATTATGCTAAATTTGGAAACAAAAGGGTCACCACACCAACTCCGCTAGTCAGTGTGACAAAATCTGTTTGGTGACCGGGGTACACTTTGTGTGTGTAAGTGTGATTGTGTGAGGCAAACACGGCATGCGACTGTAGGTAAGTTAACATATGAGTTTTATTTCAGGATTCGTTGAACAGATGTTCAGTAAGTAGGTCTGTGATCATCTGCGGGAACGAAAATTCTCACAAAAACCCGAGTACCGCTGCCCGCGTTCACTGGTCCTATTGCCCAATAAAACTGCAGACGTTGTCATTTCGAGGAACAAAGCTTTAATACTCGCGAATAGATTTATTGAGATATAAAATATTGCCTATCAAGACCTACTTGTGGTTTTATTGGATACCGATCAGGAAAGCAGACCTAGCAACTACAAGTGCGCAGGTGACCTGCTAACTTCGAAGTCCCCGCGAAGTCGCTCAATGGCAGCCTTGGCAATGCCGCTCAATAGCGGCAATCAAATCAAGCACTACCATGCGCCGAGCGGCCTGCAGTCGAGTAAATAAGTAAGTAATTGATATTCTGGTGAACGTTTGATGGAGAAGTAGGCGTAAGCGCAGGATGCATATATATTCGGCATTTTGCTCTATGCAAAATGGACAGTATATTTCCTAAGATAGGGGATTAAAGGTACGCACAATCTAAGGCGGTTTTATGCCTGACCGTGGGTAGAGCGAACACTCATCAAGGAGTCGGATCGACCCGCGTCAAGAAGAAAGCCGACTGTCTGCTGATATTTTTCTGAACCATATACGGGAGGGATCAGGGTCAAGCTGGGACATGTTACCTTATGGTGAATATGTCCAGCGATCCGATCACAGCGGAGGGGGTGCTGGACCGCCTGAAGCAAATGGATGGATGGATAGCTGCGGGCCCTGAGAGAATCCATCCGGCCATTGTAAATCAGACAGCGCGGATTTAAGTGAAACCTCTCACTGAGCTCTTTGGAGCATCGCTGTCTGAAAGGTGTTTTTCGGGAGGATGGCTATCGTTGATTGTCGTACCGGTACAGGAAGGCGGAGCGAGATAACTGTCAACTATAAACCGGTGAGCCTGACATCTATCGACAGCCGAGAGGGTCCTGCGAGACATGACAGTCAATCAACTGAAGGCTAAGAGGCATCATAGCTTTTGGAGTAAACATTTCCGTCTGACCAAATTACCTAGATCCCTAATCAAAGCACCAGGTAGGATAAAGAGGGCTGAACGACTGGACGTCTACTATACAGGCTTCCGGAAGGCCTTTGGTTGAATTGGCCACAGAAACTAAAAGCTTCCGGGGCTGACGCTAAGGTGAAAAACTGGGTAAGAGAGTGTGAAGATATTTCAGGGTGAGTCGAAAGCTGTCTACCACACATAGAACTGATGTAGAGTTTGGAGCCTCAGGGTCTGCCTTTGGACCACTGGTGTCTGATTTGTGCCATGATAGAGCCAACGGCTATGGTGTGTGCTGGTGTAATCCAATTGTAGGGGACAGACAACAGTGAGGTGAAACAAACGGATCTGGATAATGTTTGCCTGTGTTCGGGAAGATGGGCGGCCAAGAGAGCAAAGTGCGAGTTCCGTCAACAGAGGAGAAGTTCAGGGTCCAGGTGCACCGGGGTTTTTCTCTCCTGTTCAAGATATTTGCCTCGCATTTGGAATGCCATGTGCAGTCATGGATGTCTTAAATATTAAGAGATGAAAATGCTGGGGCGGATTCAGCATGTTTTTACTCGCCTGTTTGGTCTGCTGAAGCATATGCGAAACGGATGGTCCTAACGCGAATTTCGTATAACGTTTGCATGCCCTTACCATTTGTGACCACTCGTGCGTCACTGTTACTCCGCACGTTGTTCAGTTCCGCACGATTGCAATACTGAAAACCCAGCCAATCGACCAGTACAAGAAAAAGACAGTCGCAAGCAGTAGCAGGTTGAATATATATGGACGGGAGCGTGCGAGCGGTGCGCGCGTGAGCAACGCACAAGTGGCGACCGCGCTTGGCGAGCAACGTCCGGTTGAAAAAGCTATCCTGAGGAACAAGTCCAAGTTCCGTTACGATATGAGCAGGAGCTAAAAGCACTCGACTCGTGTTTCTTTGCACGACGTAGGGCGAGAAGCGACTTAATACAGGCCTTCAAAATAGTTAAGAGACTGGCCGAGGTGCGGGTAGTAAGAATGAAGAGCATGATCGAAGGGAATGCGTGACAATAATTTTTCCTCTTTGCAGAAGGTGGAAATGACTGATGGGGTTACACACAAGAATCACAGATCTACTTTAGAATCTAAACATGACCCTTCACTGTCTTGTTGTTGGCGAACCGCCTGGTCCAATGAGCTATGGGTTCAAGAATCTGGATGACAAGTTACCCCACCGCAAGGTCTCGTGACCTAAGTGAGAATAGAGCTGAATTCTGCGTTAGGCATCGTAGGATATTAAATCCACGGGTGTGTCCGGATTATTGCATGAGATGTTCCGTCACGCCGCATATCACGGAACGCTAATGTAGAAACCTACTGTCGACGTGCGGATGGTTTTCCACGTTTACGTGAAGAGGGGACGAGCAACCACAATGAAAATGCGGAGATCACATTCTTAAAGGCCGATTACATTCTGCCTATATCATCGAAAGAATTATGGACGCAAGTTTAGGCCTTTGGGTCATTTCTGTCTCGTATCAACTCAACTGAACTGAACTGGACAAGGAGAGGGTAATGCGCTGCACCGGCGATGTGCTCGTTGAAGTATATCATTTTTGTTGTGAATGATATAATGTTAATAACACAGCGTTGTTGGTAGATGTAATGCGCCAACGTTTCGACTACCGTGGGTAGTCTTTCTCAAGGCAAGTTTTACAATCAAATGCATTTGATTGTAAAACTTGCCTTGAGAAAGACTACCCACGGTAGTCGAAACGTTGGCGCATTACATCTACCAACAACGCTGTGTTATTAACATTATATCATTCACAACAAAAATGATATACTTCAACGAGCACATCGCCGGTGCAGCGCATTACCCTCTCCTTGTCCAGTTCAGTTCAGTTGAGTTGATACGAGACAGAAATGACCCAAAGGCCTAAACTTGCGTCCATAATTCTTTCGATGATATAGGCAGAATGTAATCGGCCTTTAAGAATGTGATCTCCGCATTTTCATTGTGGTTGCTCGTCCCCTCTTCACGTAAACGTGGAAAACCATCCGCACGTCGACAGTAGGTTTCTACATTAGCGTTCCGTGATATGCGGCGTGACGGAACATCTCATGCAATAATCCGGACACACCCGTGGATTTAATATCCTACGATGCCTAACGCAGAATTCAGCTCTATTCTCACTTAGGTCACGAGACCTTGCGGTGGGGTAACTTGTCATCCAGATTCTTGAACCCATAGCTCATTGGACCAGGCGGTTCGCCAACAACAAGACAGTGAAGGGTCATGTTTAGATTCTAAAGTAGATCTGTGATTCTTGTGTGTAACCCCATCAGTCATTTCCACCTTCTGCAAAGAGGAAAAATTATTGTCACGCATTCCCTTCGATCATGCTCTTCATTCTTACTACCCGCACCTCGGCCAGTCTCTTAACTATTTTGAAGGCCTGTATTAAGTCGCTTCTCGCCCTACGTCGTGCAAAGAAACACGAGTCGAGTGCTTTTAGC
>LUCM01002236.1:0-25094 GCA_008360955.1 Fasciolopsis buskii | reverse complement strand
TCATGGTTCAACAAGAGATGATATTGGGTGTATTACTGAAGGAACACCAACACAACCTGAGAATTTACGAAAAGGAAAAGCTCTGCTTTATAGATCAGAGGAATGCAGGGGGAGGATACTCTCCATGAAACCCGTAGCTCTCTACTTTCGGAAAAAAGAAAATATAAAGTGATAGCTCAGGTATTACACCCGAGATCCAGGACTGAATGAGTTGTAGGGTAACCCCGGGTTGTAAGGCCGATTGTCCTAACGTGGATCTCCCATGACGTTTGCTTGCCCTGAACCGTTGTGACGACTTGTGCGTCACACTTACTCGGCTTTGTACGATTGCGGCACTGACAACCCTTACACTTGACCGGTACAGGGAAAAGATAGTCGGAAGCGGTAGCATACTGAGTATATTGTGACAGGAGCGCGCGAGCGGGGCGTGTGTAAGCAACGCGTTGGGAGGTCAACGTTCGGTTAAGCAAGAGATCCGGATGAACAAATCCATGTTCCGCTGCCGCGTAAGGAATCGAATGCTGTGGTTCTTTACACAGCATGTTCAATGTCTGAATAAAATAAATAGACCTACGTGGCAGACCTGGGATGTGAACTGCCATAATACCTAGGTTCGCCCTGACGTAGTTTCTGAACCGAACTGCAGTCCACAAATTGGGCAAATCAATACTGCGTTTGCAGACAGCATTTGGGTAGCGTCATGCTCGGGGACAGGGCTGACCTGCTACTAAGGAATGTCCTGGTTCACAGGGAATCAGAGGTAAGCTGAAGTGCCACAAATATACAGATTTGTTTAATCTGCATAAAGGTGGAGAATAGACGAATATACATTGCGTGTATCTGGAGGCCCGAGTGTCATAGAGGCGGAGGATCGGCAACTAACACAAGCACTGGAACAACTGTTTGCGGAAGCAAACACGCTGCTAATAGTTGAGGGAGTTCAATCATCCATCGATTGAATAGGATACGGAGAGCCGCGCACAAGGTTCAGCAAAAGATATGTTCATAATATCGGCGGATAGGGCCTTAACTCAGCGTGTTGGCGTAAACACGAGATTTAGGGCAGACCAACGGCCGTTTTCTCGACCTGGTCTTCACGTCCAGTGCTTATGCTGTCACTCGCCAGTGAGTGGCCATATGATCACTTTTACCTTCCGACTTAAACAAGAAAATGTTTCTCAAAACTCGCTCGGGAATTTCGAGAAATTGGATTTAGAAAAACTGAAGGCCAGCACAGACCATCTGGACTGGGTTACTGGTGATGAGAATGTCGATCTAGCAAAGATCAAATGGAACCTCAATGAGCGTCAGGATGCATTTCTCCCACTAGAGCGGAAAAGCAAAAGAAAGTCGGATTGGTGATGAGGAGGTCAATAAGGGATAAAGACAGGAGCTGGAGAAAACGAAAATCCTCACAAACCGAATGGGGCTGGAGAAATTTGGAAACCAATCGAGAGAAACAAGAAAAGAATTCCAGTTAGCCTTAACAAAAAGGTTGAAGAAACACCCAAAAAGTTATTATCGTTAAATGCAGTCAAAGGGAGCAACTGTAATTGATTCAAAGACGGTCACTTCGAGAGACGGAGTAGAAGACAGCAGTAAACCAACCGTCTTCAGTCAATATTTGGAACTAAGCGTCAATCGGAGGGTCAGAAAGTGTCTACTGATTACTCGTTTGCTGTGGCGAAGTTTACTCAATTACCACTAACATTTGAGGAGGCACAATGGTTACTGGAACGGATAAACCAGAACAAATGCAAGTTACCAGATGAGATTCACCGAGTTAACCACTATACTAAATGTACTCATATATAGTCTTTTCCAGGCCTTCAAAATCCAGAGCACACTACCGTCGGGTTGGAGGGAAGTAACTGTGGTAGCTATTCACAGGGGCGGTCCGCGTAAACAGGTAGAAAGCTATCGACCTTTGAGTTTCACGCGTATTCTTCGGAAGTCCTTTGAGAGACTGACGAGAGAACACGTAAGCACTTGATGAGATACTTGCTTCCGTGTAAAGCGCAACATGGATTCAAGAAACGTAAATCGTATATGTCGAATTTCCTGGAGTACTTAGATGACTCTGCGGTTAAACATCATAAGGGGAATATGGTGGTGTTCTAGCTCACCTTTTCTCAAACCTCGTCAACCTCTGAATCTCGGCTCATTCAATGGGTGCAACCTCATACAGGCTGGCCAACAGTCATATTTAGCTGTGACGGTGAACTCAGTTTCGACTGATGTTTGCTGCACCAGTGAAACACGAATTCAGGATTCGAATACAGCAATTCAACTAACTTCGCCTAATGTTTCGTCAAGATATTTCCTGCACACTTCAAGAGACGAAGCCGCTCCAGCTGTGGGCCAACGCGGTATAGGAATAATCATAAGTGAGAAGGCTGAAGCGGCCCTTTTAAACTGGATCCCAGTCGACACTTGCTTGCGCGCCCTGAAACTGCAGGGATCCATCGGCGTCCAGAAGGATGGTTGTGTTAAGCGCAGCTTTTTTGTCACCTCGGTATACGCCTCAACAGACTGTAGCGCTGACACAAAAAGACCAGTTTTATGACGAGCTCGTCACTCACTCTTGTTCGGAATAGCAAAGGGCACTGACACTGCAGCAATATCAGATGATTTTACTGCACAAATTGGACAACTGAGCGCATCGGTAGCCTGTTTAGGTGGTCACTGTGCCTTGTCCGCTCGGCGGACAGATAACGGGGAAAGGCTTTTCCAATTTTGTGCGGACAATAGTTTATTCCCGTTCGACAGGTAGTCTGAGTCGGATCGACTATATTGCAGTAAGCTACCATTGGCTTGGTTCTGTCCAGAGCTGTAGATCGTACTGAACCACATGCGTTGAATCGGACTATGCGTTAGTTTCAATGCGATTTTTGCTTCAGCTCAATGGCCATCGACGCGGGCCACAAAACCGATTAGCGGTTGAATGTCTGTCTAATTCGGCTGTTCGCATCAGCTATGAACGAAAACTACCGGACGAACTAAGAACTTTGCTGAACAGCAATGTAGACGAGCAACGGAACCGAATCAGGATGGCGATACATTTGGCAGCATGATTCGTCTGTGGTCCTAGATCTAACGTTCATCAAAGGGTTGCTGGGCCTAATAGAGCAAAAACACCAACATCCTAACAGCAAGGGTGTGGATAAGATGCGTAGACAGCTGCAGCGTCAAGTGGCGATAAGCCCTAAGAATGATCGTGAAAACTGTTGGCTTAAGGTAGCCGAAGAGATGGGAGTAGTGACCACTTCAGGTAACAGTCAAAGACTGTTTAAACTTATACGCGACACCGGCGGGCGGTGAACTACGGTTGGTGAAGTCGTGTGCGATGTAAATGGAGAGTTCATCCATGGTAAACAAAAAAGCTGGACCGTTGGGCTGAACACTTCAAGCATCAGTTTAGTTGGCCACACGCTAACGTATTTAGGCCGAAATCGAGAGCTGCGAATCTTTGGGAGGTGGAAGTAGGGCCGACTACTCGACTTCTAAGGAGCGGAAAAGTAACTGATCCCGACGAACTTTTCCCAGTTGTTTTCAAATTGAGTGGAGAAATCCTGATTAAACCACTTACCTCCTAGATTCGTGATATTTGGAACGAGGAACGTGTTTCGTTATCGCGGAATAAGTCACTGCTTATACCCATCTTCAAGAAGGGCACGCGGAGTGACTCTAGCAATCACCGTGGCATTAGTTTAGTTCTGATAGTTACAAACGTCTTAGCTTCGATAATGCTGTGCCGTTTTACACCAGTTTGCAGGTCGGATTTCTTCCAAGTCGAAGTAGCGTCGACCAGATATTCACTCTTCTGCAGTTACTCGAAACGCGCCACACACACACACACCGCCGCCCGACGATCGTAGTCGTTCTCGACTTGAAAGGCGCGTTCGACTTGGTGGGTCGGACAGCGCTGTTCACTGCTCTCCTCCGGAAGAGTATGCCAGTGAAGTTCGTGAGTCTGTTCCGAGCATTGCACTTGCATACCTGTGGTCGCGTGATGGTATACGGTGAACTGTCAGGTTTATTCGAAACGACCAGAGGCGTTCGACGAAGGTGTCCCACTTCGTCATTCTCGCGCACATTCGTCATGGACGAGATAATGGAGAATGCTTTGGGTGGTCTCCGGGATGTAGGAATCGAACTGGGAAATGTNGTGAAAACTGTTGGCTTAAGGTAGCCGAAGAGATGGGAGTAGTGACCACTTCAGGTAACAGTCAAAGACTGTTTAAACTTATACGCGACACCGGCGGGCGGTGAACTACGGTTGGTGAAGTCGTGTGCGATGTAAATGGAGAGTTCATCCATGGTAAACAAAAAAGCTGGACCGTTGGGCTGAACACTTCAAGCATCAGTTTAGTTGGCCACACGCTAACGTATTTAGGCCGAAATCGAGAGCTGCGAATCTTTGGGAGGTGGAAGTAGGGCCGACTACTCGACTTCTAAGGAGCGGAAAAGTAACTGATCCCGACGAACTTTTCCCAGTTGTTTTCAAATTGAGTGGAGAAATCCTGATTAAACCACTTACCTCCTAGATTCGTGATATTTGGAACGAGGAACGTGTTTCGTTATCGCGGAATAAGTCACTGCTTATACCCATCTTCAAGAAGGGCACGCGGAGTGACTCTAGCAATCACCGTGGCATTAGTTTAGTTCTGATAGTTACAAACGTCTTAGCTTCGATAATGCTGTGCCGTTTTACACCAGTTTGCAGGTCGGATTTCTTCCAAGTCGAAGTAGCGTCGACCAGATATTCACTCTTCTGCAGTTACTCGAAACGCGCCACACACACACACACCGCCGCCCGACGATCGTAGTCGTTCTCGACTTGAAAGGCGCGTTCGACTTGGTGGGTCGGACAGCGCTGTTCACTGCTCTCCTCCGGAAGAGTATGCCAGTGAAGTTCGTGAGTCTGTTCCGAGCATTGCACTTGCATACCTGTGGTCGCGTGATGGTATACGGTGAACTGTCAGGTTTATTCGAAACGACCAGAGGCGTTCGACGAAGGTGTCCCACTTCGTCATTCTCGCGCACATTCGTCATGGACGAGATAATGGAGAATGCTTTGGGTGGTCTCCGGGATGTAGGAATCGAACTGGGAAATGTTGAGAAGTTGTGTGACCTAGATTACGCAGATGACTTCGTGTGCCTGTTCGAATCCGCGGACCATGCACAACGTGCACCAGACAAACTCTCGAGGTCTGTAGCTCGGTTTGGTATGTGCTTTGCACCTTCAAATTATAGAGTGATGTTGCAGCATTGGACAACAGTAGTGCCGAACTTGATACTGACTGGAGAGGAACTTGCGTTTGTGGACCGTTTCACTTACCTTGGTAGCTGCGTGTCGAACGATGGTAACTCGGCAGTAGAGGTGAGCACGCGTATATCCAAGGTTCGAGTAGCTTAGGCTGGATTGAAGCACTTTTGGCGTCGGAGTGATTTCACTGAAGTTGAAAGGTCGTTTGTACTACGCCCCAGTGCGCTCATTTCTGTTGTATGGTTGTGAGATATGGAGTATGCAAGTCGGAAATGTTCGTAGCTTGGAGGTTTCCGACCACCGATGTCTACGTTGTATCGCTGCGATTGGATCGAGTGACCGAGTGAATAATGCGGAGATCAGGAATCTGGTACTAGGTGCCAATTCTGAAAATACCTTATCTCAGCGTATGAAGCTTAGTAGATTACGTTGGTTGGGTCACGTGTTGTGTATGGCAAACACTCGTTTATCATAACGTGCCCTATTTCGCGTTTCTTCCACGGAGTGAAAAAAGTCATGTGGAGGTCAGCAGATGACGTGGCAACGTGGAATGAGAAAATACCCAGCGAATACAGGTAAGGTAGGTGTTTCACGTCTTCGTGGTTGGGGTCTGAAAACTCGACGATTTGCTGGCTAGAGACGCTGAATGACATGACAGTGAACCGTGAACAGTGGCGATCGTGCTGTCATTTTCTATCGAATCAGAATGATTGAAAGAGTGTGTTTGTACCGTTAGACTGTGTTCCGTGTGTTGGTTGCGGCAGCATCTTACCTTTCCCACAAGTGTAGGTCTCCTCCCTGTTCCCTTTGAAGGTTCAATCTTTGTATAGAAACTTGTAACTCTGGGGTTAAGGTAGCGATCAGTGAGGCTTGCCTTTCTGTATAACGCTGAACGCTGATGATGATGAATATGGGCTATGCAACTTGGCGAAGCGAAGTCAGCTGCTATCCAGTGCCCTAGAACGACTGACCTTGGTGGCATCGACGGGAGTCTTCAATTTGTACGGTCCAGCGTAGTCAGGACCTGGGAGTAGTGCTGACCGCGAACTGCAAGTGAGCTGGACCGTGCGAGGTTGTTGCCTAGAAAACAAGAAGCTCTACACGTTGCGGACTTATGTACCCACTGGGAAACTACAGATATTCATCCTTCTGTACAAGGTGATGCACTTAGACTTCTACATACAGCCATATACATCATACCTTATAGAGGACATAGCTTGCCTGGGGAGTGTTCAACGGCTATCCACTACAACGGTTGCTGCAGGAAGATAAGTCGTAAATAAGAAGGCTGGAGGATCTAAACCTGTGCTAACTGAGAGGTGATATGGTCGAAGTGTTCAAGGTCGGAAAGGGCTTGATGGGGATAGATCCTGACGACATCTTCAGTCTTTTTACCAAGGATAGAATAGGAAGCAACGGTTCAAAGCTGTGCAGGCCCGCCCTCGGTTAAGTGCACGTTGGAACTTTTCTGCACTAGTGATCAGAGCGTAGGGCAAGCTGAAGGAGTAAACGCACCTAAATATTACCAGGTAAAATGAAATACGAAATATTCTTGGTGTTAGATAGAACGCAGATGATTGCATTCCCCATTGATGGGAACATTTTTCAGTATGATATTATGAAGTGAAGAAACACAAGCCCATTCTATGTTCTCTTGCCTCAAGGCTGAGAACAGTTCTCTATTCCTTTCTATTTTTTCGGGTTGGAACTAAAAAACAGAACCGGTAGTTGTGGACGCCACATCTTGCGCATACCATCGAAGGAACTCTGCGCGCTCGACTGACCGTTGAGGTTACTACTGTCCTGTGCAAACCGAACCGAATCGAACAGCCGTCAAAGAGTTATTCCTTTTTAGCTGTTCAGAGTTGATTTGATTTTCATTGTGAGTCGCGACCATGTTACCAGATGACACGCGACGAGCCTTTCTTTGTTCAGCAGTGCCGAATTCTCCGACTTCAATTATGCAGGTAGAGTGAATACACGAATCAGTGCTCCGTTCCTGAAGATGCATCTCTGGTTCACGAATACTTTGAACCTCAGGACTCCCCCTGGTCGGAGCCTTATACACTAACAGTATGATAAACCCAAGCCAATGCATGTGCAGAAATTGAACTACCCCTAGTAAACAGTTGGAAAATCAGAAAATCCAAGTCTATACAATCGTGATGGAATATTAGACACCAACAATTTCGCTGAATAATAACAAACGACACTAAAAGTAAGGAAACCGATGTCAACCATGCATTTGCTCACACTACGGTTCTTCCCATGAATTAAGCGGAAGGAAACGTCGAATGTAGTTACTTCAAACAACTCGTCTGATACAGCACACAATAACAGTATGAGGGTTCCAATGTAGAAAATCCGAGTGAATGTGAGCAAACGGGCACACTACTTGGATAGAAATGGTTCGCAATAGTCACCATGTAGTCCGCCCGTTTTTCCCCATAACAGTTTGGCTTACAATCATCATCATTTAGCGTCAAGCAACTTGGCATGCTCCGACCACTGCTTCCCTTCTAGAGTTGCACGCTGCCACAGAATGAATGAATATGCAGTTGGGTGGACCTACAAAGGCGGGAGAGGAAACGAATGTCGTTTCAGTCATTGCACGTAATAGAGTCTTACTGTACAGGCGTACTTCTTTCAGTCATGCTGATATGACAGAACATGACTAGACAATCGCCATCGTTCACTGTTCGCTGCCATATCCTCCACTGTCTTCAGTCAGCTGTTTGAAACCCGACTCTCTGTTCGCGGACGGTACTCTCGGAACCTATGTCAGACGACGCAGTATTATCGAAGCTAAGACCTTAGTAACCATCGGAACCAAACGAATCCCATAATGATTGCTACCTTTATTGAAGATAAGTACAATGTCTGACTCTACATGACAACGGGATACGCCCTTCATTCCGAATATCACGAAGCTAAGAGGTAAGTGCTTTCGTCGGTATTTCTCTACCCAATTGGAGTTCTTTGGGATGGGCTGCTTTTTCCTTCTTTAGTAATCAAATTTTCGATTCAGTTCCCACTTTTTTGTGAAGGGGGCACAAGACACCTCCAAAGGATTTGCAGCTGTTGTCGCTGGAGTACCTACACTCGCACGCGGCAAGCTGAGCTGTCTCCCGGAGTGGTCAGCGCAACGACTAGTGTTTTTTGCCTGCCATTAATATGCTCCACTTCTGCCTACGAGTTTACTAACTGAATTTCGCCACCCACCAATGTCACGGATAAGCTTAAAGTCTTTAGTTTTTAATTGAAGCAACCGGTACTTTCACTTTTTTAGCTGTCCTAACCAGTTTTCACGCCCATTCTCAAATTTCGTCGTTACCTGACGTTCTAGATACCGTGGTTTCTTGTTTACCACCTTACGGTTCGAGAACAGACGTGTTTGCTCCATAAGACTGGGCGGCTCCTGAAATCCCGCTTCCTAGATAGACGTCGGATCTGAAACTACAGACAAACCTCGCTGCCAGTGCATCGCTCGTTTGAGTTTATCCCAGTGCTCATTTGCGCTGCTTGTCATGGGGGTTCTTAACATGCCTGATAGTTTCTGCCTGTAACTGGTGCTAACAGCAGAATCAGACAAATGTTCTTCGGCCAACCGGGTTTGCGGTCTCCATTAATGACCATTGAGATGCGGTGAAAATCGCGTTAAAGCTAGCGCATGATGCGACTCTACGTACTAGACCAGCACGACCCACTGTTTTGGACGGAACCTAGCCAACGGTAGCTTATTGCGATATGGTTAGTCTAAATCAGATTACCCGTATAGTTAGAGCACCATGTCGCTTTGCGACGCGGACTATTTTCGATATTCATAATGAACAGGAATGCATCACTTTCCACACAGAAATGAAGCCTATCCACGATGTCTGTACATTGAGCGAGCATGGTAAGACGCGCACCTATACCTGCTTCTGATGTTCAGTTTGTGCATTGGAATGACTGACTGACACTGGAGCGTGAGTGCTTTTTCCCTCGCAAACGAGAGACGAGTTACTTTTAAAACTCATTTTGCGTGTCAGTACTACCGTCTATTTGAACGTGCGGGAGATAAACTAGTTGCGCTTAACATGGTTATCCTTTCGTACGCCGACAGACTCCTGCAGTGTTACGGTGCATGACCGATTATTGAGCGGGATTCAGTCTAACACGACGGATTGTCTTGTCAATCAAGACTGTCCCTACAGCACGTTGACTCACAGGGGTAGCTCCTGGGGTGTGCACGGAATATCTAGATGCATACTAGGCGCTGCTAGTTGAACCACACTGTGGTTAGAGATAGGAGACAAGTGGAATACATTCAGCATTCTCATCTTTTCCCACTTGTATAGGTCCACTCCCTGTTCCCCTTCGATGTGCACTATTTTTATAGAAACATGTAACCTTGGGGAAAAGGCCGTAATCAACACGATATAACTATTCTTTGCTTCGGCAGATGCCATAATGAATTCGTTTTCCTTGTAATTCATTTGAAATTGTGTATTATTGTTCCTGGGGTGTTCAGCTGCTAAACAGGAGAACGATTGCGGCTCTTAGTCAGGGCTCTTAGTTTTATTACAAACCGGTCCAAAAGGTAGCGGGGAGTGGCTTAGTGGTAGCCCATCCGCTTAGGTCAGTCTTTATTACGGCCACTTTTTCGCGGTCGAATTGTAGCTCGAACCAACTGCCACCCTGGAGGACCAGGAGTCTGCTTCGTCAAGCCCCTATGCACTAACCACCAGGAATGAGTGAGTCTTAGGCTTGAGATAAACCATCTCGTATAATTCGTTGGGTCATGAAGCCACGTAAACCGCCGCGCTTCATGATGCAGTCTTATTGTGACATAAATTTGCCATTAATTTGGTGGCCATTCTTCGATCCCCAACCCAGGAACGCTCCGGACGTTACGAAGCTCTACTTCGTGTTTGTCCTCGCCATCTGCCTAATGCTGTGTTGAACTAGAGTGATATCTATCGAGGAAATCTGTGGGCTGTCGATGCGCGTTAGCTATGGCACATATCAATCGCCTGGGCAAATTTAACTTGGTGTTTAACCCAGTGGAATATTTGTGGAGTGATGTTATGCAGCAGGTTCAGCCGGAGTGAAGATCTATGTGAAGTTATAGGACAGGAACAAGAAACATCCGGATAGTGCGGAATAACAAGAGGTTGCGGGCGTCCCAGAAAGTGTCATTCTTTGGAACCAGTACTTGATGATGTTGCCAGTAAATTTCCTTTTCATTAGATTTTAATATTCCGCCTCGTAATACAGATTCGTATTGATTTTTTTCTTTTAGAAGGTTTTATTCAGACTGTAATCGCATCAAGTTTCGCTTTCAACCAGGTTATGAGTTCTGTCCGCGGAAATGTGAAAAGAGTAAACAAGAAAAATGAAATCCCACGTAAGATTTTCCAACGAACCATTTTTATTTGCAAAGATGCGAACGGAAATATCAAAACTGCAATCAATCGCGGCCGCAGCACAAGGCATACTGCCATGAGTGACAAGAACAAAAAAGATTCGGATAAGGCTACCATCAAGACACATTCGAATAGTGGGGTTATAGGGTCGAAGCAGTTGCAGTCAATCTACAATCTAGTTGGAGACGTTCGTCAACGAAGTAAGTTGTGCATTTTGTTTTCTGATGTCGCTTCTCTCATAATAGTGCCTGGTGACGGTAAGGAGAACCAAGAGGTTGTTCCTCGTTTTGTAAGTTGTTTTTGTTTCCTTCATCCAGTAATCTAAAAGGATGCAAGTGACCATCCTCAGATGAAAACTGATGATGAAGTTATAAGTTCTGTTATGCAACAGATAGCAGAAATAAATCGTGACAAATTGTCAGACGAGTCCATGATCAAAGTGCTAACTGCAGTTTATCTTGATGCGAAAGCTAAAATAGCAGAAAAAAGTTAATGAAATTCGATGTAATGTAGATTAATTTCTAGGTAAATCCGAGCCACAACCGCTCATAGATAGTTCAAGAGAAAAGCCTGTTCAACAGTCGGAAGGCCCCGTGTCGGGTTCGCAAAATGAGAAGGTTGCTGCTGGGGAGGTCGTGAATGCAGGTGATAAATCTGTGACTCCAAGTCAATCTCTATCAATTGCTGAGCGGAAAAGAATCCAGTGGAAGAAGGAAAAAGGTGATTAACTATTCTGTGTTCACCTTTGTGTTAAGCTGGTTTTCTTGTAATGTTCTTTGAATTTCTGCATTACGACTCTTTGCATTCTACGTAGTTATTGTTTAGGTTTGTCTTCATTGGGAAATTATCCGACAGATCTATTGATGATACACGTATTCTTGTGCAAAGTTTATCAAGTAATCACTTTGAGAGGTTTCCCCTTGGACTCCCGCTTGTTCTTCCGCTGCTCTCATTCAAGAGTGCTTTCTAATCCACCGAATAATACCAGTCCTTCATTATGGCTATCCTAAAACTTCTGCTGTTCACAAAAGTGTTTGGTATCCTGTGTAAATTTCTGGTGACAGTTTTTTCCACTTCTCACTGAAATACCACTCAGCACTGTTTTCAACGAATGTTATTCTGCAACATCGACACGTGTGTCTTCAAAATTCGCACTGAAGCAACTACGGGAACGCACACATGGCCATTTCATTTTGATGATTTGATCTTGAAAAAAATTGAGTATGCTTTAATAAACCTACTTTTTCGATATGTTTTCGTTATGATTCATGATAATCACATGACATTGTTTGGCTCAAAGCTGGTTAGTTTCAAGTCATCCGGTTCTGCTGTTGTGCACAAATTTTAGAACCAGGATACTTTTACAATGAAGGTAAATCAGCCATTGCTAAACATGACGCCAGATGGATACTTTTCTCATCGTCTGCTTCTCTAGCTTTCTACCTAAAGCAGTAGTTAATTATAAAAAAGAAAAAAAACGATATTGGCCAGGTCCGATAGTATTAGCTATACAGACGTGAATTCTCGGGTAGCCTCTAGATGCGTTCTTTCATGACCAAACTCTCGCTGGTCCCAATTGATTGTTTAATCCTTCAGATTAATGTACCTTTGGAGTGAGTCCACCTCGTCCTCTGTGCATGTCGTACTAACATTTTTGTAGTGAATGAGGGTTCACGGTTATTGAACTGTGGAAGTTTCCACTATTTACCGGACACTGCTTATTTGTTGCCTGTTGAATGTTTATTTTGTTTTTACCGCTTGATATATATCCTGGCTGAAGCTGTGAATCGCTTTTAGGCTTTTCTGAACCAGCATCTACGTTGGACAAGCAATGACACCGAGTTTTTTTATTTATACTTTTATTGTCTCGTTCATTCACATGTTTTTCGGACTCACTTGATACCCGAGTTACAGCGGAGTTGGAAGCTATTGAAGCCAAAAATCCCTGGAACAAATGCACTTTTAAAACGTCTACTACTGAATCGGCCATTGCGCCATCTCAAACCGGACCACCTTTGATCAATTCGTTCTCCTGTTCTTATTCGAACTCTCAAACTCCATCCTCTGTGGTGCCTCCCGCACTAACTCCGATGGCGTTCGCAGCACACGAAGAGGCTCAGCAAACACGAAGAGTGAGTCTGTTATAAAATCACGGATCTAAAAATCTCACGAGTATAGTTAATATAAATGGAGCTACAAAAGCACTGCCGATTAGATACAGATGGTGCATGAATAGAAAAAAATCGTTAATTTCTTTTGAAATTCTGTTAATGTCTTTTAAAGCCTCGGTGAGGTAGCCTTATGCGTCCCAAACTTACTTCCCGAATAAGTATGCTCTTCGCATCCCCCAGCACAGGAGCTAAATAATTTTTTCGCGGTGATGAGGCTCCTTAGGGTAAACTGTGATTTCAGTCTGGTCAGCCGTGACTCATGTCACTGACGGACGAACCGTGGACTGGAACACGAAACCGCTAACCTATGGGCATATGAAAAAACTTATGCTCAGCAAATCCCATGTAAACGTGTATTTTTTCCCCTTTCTTGCTCACCGTTCTCCGTTTCTGTCACGATATCGATTGAAAGCTCCAGGACACTATTCTATCATGATCCTGCAAAATAGAATATTCACAAGAACTGTCAAATACTACATTTCATTATCAGTGGAGCTATTGTTAAGTCAGGATGATTACTTCTGCAATCTTTCGGCCTCGGAATTCGTCGTTACGACGGCAAAAGGGTCGTCACAAGTCATTATGGGATCGTCATTGTGCACCTGTACTGGTTCTTTTTCAATCTCGTACTAGTTGTTTTGGTCTAACTTTGGGCTGTCTATACCGCTGATTAATCTTAAAAATTCATCGTTTGCAGTGAAATTTTTATGTGCATTTATAGATCAATTTCGTTAGATGTAAGACATCAGATCTGCCCTGGGTTGTAGCTAATTGCTGTTTTTTACGACATGGTTGAAGAATGAATGCAGTGGAAAAAGCATGCCGCAGCCTCTAGGCTCCATTGCATCAGGGAAACCGGCAACCATGACCCTGATACTTGGAGTGCCATAGAACGACGTGCGACCTTAGGTTAGGCATGGTAATGTGCGCTGCGACACCGAATTGCGATCTACCAAAGTGGCCAGTAGACCTGTGATTGGAAATTCTGGCCTTTTTGAGGTAACAAGCACTTAATCCCCGTGTCCGTCGCCGGTTGATTATGAGTCTTCTTCGAAAATCTCTGTGCCCGCTCGACATAGGATATTGTGTTGTATCTGTCGCATGACACGCCTGGGCATCATGTGGTCCTTCCATAATAAACGCTTTCATTGTGACTAAGTTGATGACGCTCAAGAATCGGTATGGCCGGCCCACGAGTGTGAGTAAAAACAGGACATTGTCTCTGTGGTCGATCTTTTCCTAGCAGACGGTACTTCTGGGCCTTGGATTTACAGTCCCTAACGTAATTCTCTGACTTAGTTTATAGTTCAACGCTAGATATCTCAACTAATAAAATTCAGGTGTCATCTCCACGTTGTAGTTGTGAGGATAAGTAATGCATAATGTGTGGCACCCAATTATTCTTCACATAATTCAACAATTGTTAACTAGACATTCTGCAAGTTTCCCAGAGCCATTCCAGTGGGTTCCGAAAACGGTTTATGTTTGTATGTCAATCCTGGTCAGAATGGTGGTGTTTGGTTAGTTCAACGGTCAGGAAAAACGATTAGCAAGTAGATATGTGGCGGTGATGAAAATCCTGTCAAATCGATACTCGGCAGATTTCGTTAACAAGCGATTTCATGGCCGGGAATAACCGAACCGTCATGCCGAATGGTATTTATATCTTTAGAGAATTTCGCCTACACGGACTTCCAAAAGACAACCTGGACATGATTACTCCCACCGTCTGGTCATAATGAGTGACGAAAATCCGTGAACAAACATTGTGATTGGTGATGGAAGATTGCCGAGAAAGTCAACTGGGACATGATCCAGTAGTGACAACAAAACGAAGGTAAAGAAGGCTTGACTTTGGGATTTGACAGACCGGAATTTTGTATGTACCAGGATGGATATCATGATAGGACGAATTAGATCGAGAAGAGCCATGCAAATATTTACGATGAATTGATGATTAACAAAGAAACGTTTGCAATCTGACCATCCTATTGAAGGAGTAAAAAAGAGTAAAAATTTCGATAACACTGTTAGTTTTAAATTTCTGAGTGGAAGTCTAGTCCAAGTAAAATAAAGTTGACCTTTTTCCAGGCAGAGCTTGAACGGATTCAAATGGCCGTCGAATTCGCTTGCCGTAAATGAATGATCCCGAATGATGCCGTGTGGATGCGATTTAAACAGAGCGCGCATTCCCCTGAGTCAGATGTGAGCTCACGGCTTCAAATGCAGAATTTTCGGATTGTTTTTCTCTTCCATTCTTGCAGTTGCGTAACAAACGCATAGCAACTGATTAACAAGGAATTTGATTAACTAACACAAACGAAGCACACTAAGGAAAACATTGTGCTAAGTCTGTCATAGTAACTTGGTCTAACGGTTCCATTTTGACTGGATTTTCAAACATTTATTCCAAAGCTTGTTCCTTTTCGCTGTATAGCGCGAATGGTAAATACAGTGTATCAGAGGCAACTTGTGGCTTCTAACTGACGTTCTCGTTGTAGGTATCCATTTTTGTTTGTTATCGTTTTATGGAGTTTGCATACCTGACATCCCTGTTTTTTTTCATGCCGTGTACTTCGGACATCGAAGAGGGCAATATTTCCACGTGTGCATGACTAGCCCAACCAAACAGGTGTCTTTTAAACATATTTCTGATAGTTCGTTTGGTTTTCAGAATTGACTATTTTTGGCGGTTGAGAGTGATATTCTTGAAATTTTCCACTTTATATTCTAGTGTTTTGTTTGTACTATACAGCCCCGAAATGTTGGATCTATTTTTAGTGTATTTACGTGATATGTTACGAAACTGTTTTCAATGGCCTAATCTTCCAGTCGTGTGGCCGATGTAGTCGGACGATTTGATTTCCAGTTTATGATATGTTAATGTGGTCCATATTAAAAGCCGCTGACTATCGGTTGTCCATACGCAATCTTTGTTTAATTTTTCGAAATAGATGAAAATACTGTTTTCCTGTGCCTGGGAGAATTCTTCTACCAAGTGATCTTAGTCATTGTCTTGCAGTATATCAGGGACGTCAGTGCTTGAGTCACTGGTGATCACCGTGAATAATGATTAAAGATTGGGCTTTTGTGTTTGTATAAAAGGTCGGGCTCGAATAGGAACGGCTATCCCGATACTGCACATGAGTTTCGGGGGGGGGGATCTTAATCCGAATTACTGTTCAGGGTCTTCGTTCTCACTAGGGACTTCGTTTTGCTCTTCCTTCCTCTCACTTCTGTGTGGGTTTTCTCATTGTTGCACATAATATGCGAATCACTTGACTTTGTAAAGCGAGAAAACCACAGTAGTCAAATAGAGATTCCCGTCACATCTAAGTAGACTTCCGTCTCGTTTGATCGAACAAGCACGATCAAGTGGCTTCGGGCCAGTCAACGCGAGTCTTATCTAGTAGTCACAATCGAATCATGGAAATATGTCTACAGATTTTGCACAGGTACTGGAAAAACAAATTTCTTCCCTTTGAATGCCTTCAGCCTATCTGAGTAAGCGAATTTGTCTTCGCGTGCACGCCTCCAATATAATTGTTTGATAGCAAGTCCAATTAATCGAGCAGAATGATTAGTACACAGTCGTTGACTGGGTTCACGAACTCTTTGGTGAGTACGTAGATAATGGATAACAAGCCATCCCATTTATTGACTGTTGGTCCGCAATCATGGCACCATGACAAAAAATCAGCAGCGTGGAGGTCAAAGAGAGGCTCGGTCGACGAAAAATGATCACCAACAAGGCCACATCACACCAAGTGACCAAACGGCTAAAGTCGTAGTATTTGGATGTGAAGGTTGCTGGTTCGAATCCTCCCACCGCCGGTCAACTTCCCCACTTGGCAGCTCTCTACTGGCCGCGGCCCCCTTCCTGAAAATTGATGTACATTGTTATTTCATTAATAAAGGAAGTAAAAGATAAAAAGGTTTTGGTAATTACTCGGATCGACTCACGATTATCGCCACTAATTTTTCTGAATACTTGTTTTTCAAACGAAACGTGATTTGCCAAAGTTGGACTTTAACAGCCTTACTGTTGTCCGAAGGTTTAATTCAGTATGTATTGAGCATTTAATCTAGTCAGAGAGCTTGTTCCACAGATAAAGCAGAAGTTTGACATCGATTTTTTTGAGTTAGCGCATTTTCATTGGGAAGCGATAGCTCCAACACAGCTAGACAAAAACAGAGATACCTAGCTTTTGACAAATAACAGAAATTGAGGTGTTCCGAGGTGTCTAGAGTCTCTAACCTCATCCTACAAACTGACTTTACCTTTGTTCTGTTTTACGCACCCAAATACTGACGTGCATTGTAGATCCTGGAAGGTATTTTAATTTATGAAACGCCCAAGCTGCTCCTCACATTTGTGCTGTCTTTGATATAAAGTCTCATCTAAAGCTGGCAACAAAAACAGTTTCACGAATATAATTTGCGAAATTATAGAGATAGCTTTTCGTATACCTAGCGACTATTATGCAAAAGACTGGTTGCTGTACAAATTAGAGACTATGCAATTTACCACAGTGTTTGCGATGGGTATGTTAAATATTCTATCTAAATGATGATTTAGCGTGAAAGTGCTCTAATCTTTCGTTCCCTGAAGACCTACTTAATTATCTGATGGGGGAACACAACCATTCTTCGGATGAACTCGGGAAACCGTTTTGGATTGAAGTCTTCAGCATATTGTTGTAGTTCCAAACCCTGTTTATAACGTGCAAAATATCAGATTTCATTTGGTGTTGTACGTGTACTTCTTCCAAAATTCACCGTGCTATACTTTGGTTGTGTGATAATGACCACGTATACGATCACTACCGATTCGCGTTCGGAATCCTTCCAAACAACGTGGTATCTTTCACACATTTACCCTTTTATATATCGTTAGGTTGCAGCTAATATGGTACTTTATTCTAATTAAATTAATATGAACATACTACGTACACAGGGCTCACTATGAAGTAAGATATGCTGAATTGTTGCAAGTCGGTTCGAATGCTTCCCAAAACCCGATATGATGCTGACCCCCTTTATTCGACTACTCTCTATCCTCATCGCTGGTGTTTTCTGATCGATATTCACTGGAGGGAACAGCCTTCATGTTGATTCAAACGAAAGCATCTGATCAAGCATCTGGTACCCTTTCTTTCACTCGGTGCTTTTGTGCTAAACATCCTGTTCGATTTACGGTACCTGATTCCACCTCAGAAGTACATGCGAACATAAACTGGCTCATTCAGTCAGTTGAGGCCTGCTCAGCCGGCGGTCCTCGTAGGAAACGCTTTCCTGGGTAATTGTGTGTGAAATCTGTGCCAATATTTTCCTGAGTCGATTTCGCCTTTTGAATATACATGTACTTTTACCGGTACGTTATCATCCTCATCTTAATTTTTCAGCATCTTCATCATCGTTTAGCGTTAAACAGTAATTCAAGCCTCACGGATCGCTGCCTTTACCCCAGAGTTACAAGATTCTATACAGGTGGGAAAGGTAAGATGCTGCTGCAGCCAACACACGGAACACAGTCTAACGGTACAAACACACTCTTTCAATCATTCTGATTCGATAGAAAATGACAGCACGATCGCCACTGTTCACGGTTCACTGTCATGTCATTCAGCGTCTCTAGCCAGCAAATCGTCGAGTTTTCAGACCCCAACCACGAAGACGTGAAACACCTACCTTACCTGTATTCGCTGGGTATTTTCTCATTCCACGTTGCCACGTCATCTGCTGACCTCCACATGACTTTTTTCACTCCGTGGAAGAAACGCGAAATAGGGCACGTTATGATAAACGAGTGTTTGCCATACACAACACGTGACCCAACCAACGTAATCTACTAAGCTTCATACGCTGAGATAAGGTATTTTCAGAATTGGCACCTAGTACCAGATTCCTGATCTCCGCATTATTCACTCGGTCACTCGATCCAATCGCAGCGATACAACGTAGACATCGGTGGTCGGAAACCTCCAAGCTACGAACATTTCCGACTTGCATACTCCATATCTCACAACCATACAACAGAAATGAGCGCACTGGGGCGTAGTACAAACGACCTTTCAACTTCAGTGAAATCACTCCGACGCCAAAAGTGCTTCAATCCAGCCTAAGCTACTCGAACCTTGGATATACGCGTGCTCACCTCTACTGCCGAGTTACCATCGTTCGACACGCAGCTACCAAGGTAAGTGAAACGGTCCACAAACGCAAGTTCCTCTCCAGTCAGTATCAAGTTCGGCACTACTGTTGTCCAATGCTGCAACATCACTCTATAATTTGAAGGTGCAAAGCACATACCAAACCGAGCTACAGACCTCGAGAGTTTGTCTGGTGCACGTTGTGCATGGTCCGCGGATTCGAACAGGCACACGAAGTCATCTGCGTAATCTAGGTCACACAACTTCTCAACATTTCCCAGTTCGATTCCTACATCCCGGAGACCACCCAAAGCATTCTCCATTATCTCGTCCATGACGAATGTGCGCGAGAATGACGAAGTGGGACACCTTCGTCGAACGCCTCTGGTCGTTTCGAATAAACCTGACAGTTCACCGTATACCATCACGCGACCACAGGTATGCAAGTGCAATGCTCGGAACAGACTCACGAACTTCACTGGCATACTCTTCCGGAGGAGAGCAGTGAACAGCGCTGTCCGACCCACCAAGTCGAACGCGCCTTTCAAGTCGAGAACGACTACGATCGTCGGGCGGCGGTGTGTGTGTGTGTGGCGCGTTTCGAGTAACTGCAGAAGAGTGAATATCTGGTCGACGCTACTTCGACTTGGAAGAAATCCGACCTGCAAACTGGTGTAAAACGGCACAGCATTATCGAAGCTAAGACGTTTGTAACTATCAGAACTAAACTAATGCCACGGTGATTGCTAGAGTCACTCCGCGTGCCCTTCTTGAAGATGGGTATAAGCAGTGACTTATTCCGCGATAACGAAACACGTTCCTCGTTCCAAATATCACGAATCTAGGAGGTAAGTGGTTTAATCAGGATTTCTCCACTCAATTTGAAAACAACTGGGAAAAGTTCGTCGGGATCAGTTACTTTTCCGCTCCTTAGAAGTCGAGTAGTCGGCCCTACTTCCACCTCCCAAAGATTCGCAGCTCTCGATTTCGGCCTAAATACGTTAGCGTGTGGCCAACTAAACTGATGCTTGAAGTGTTCAGCCCAACGGTCCAGCTTTTTTGTTTACCATGGATGAACTCTCCATTTACATCGCACACGACTTCACCAACCGTAGTTCACCGCCCGCCGGTGTCGCGTATAAGTTTAAACAGTCTTTGACTGTTACCTGAAGTGGTCACTACTCCCATCTCTTCGGCTACCTTAAGCCAACAGTTTTCACGATCATTCTTAGGGCTTATCGCCACTTGACGCTGCAGCTGTCTACGCATCTTATCCACACCCTTGCTGTTAGGATGTTGGTGTTTTTGCTCTATTAGGCCCAGCAACCCTTTGATGAACGTTAGATCTAGGACCACAGACGAATCATGCTGCCAAATGTATCGCCATCCTGATTCGGTTCCGTTGCTCGTCTACATTGCTGTTCAGCAAAGTTCTTAGTTCGTCCGGTAGTTTTCGTTCATAGCTGATGCGAACAGCCGAATTAGACAGACATTCAACCGCTAATCGGTTTTGTGGCCCGCGTCGATGGCCATTGAGCTGAAGCAAAAATCGCATTGAAACTAACGCATAGTCCGATTCAACGCATGTGGTTCAGTACGATCTACAGCTCTGGACAGAACCAAGCCAATGGTAGCTTACTGCAATATAGTCGATCCGACTCAGACTACCTGTCGAACGGGAATAAACTATTGTCCGCACAAAATTGGAAAAGCCTTTCCCCGTTATCTGTCCGCCGAGCGGACAAGGCACAGTGACCACCTAAACAGGCTACCGATGCGCTCAGTTGTCCAATTTGTGCAGTAAAATCATCTGATATTGCTGCAGTGTCAGTGCCCTTTGCTATTCCGAACAAGAGTGAGTGACGAGCTCGTCATAAAACTGGTCTTTTTGTGTCAGCGCTACAGTCTGTTGAGGCGTATACCGAGGTGACAAAAAAGCTGCGCTTAACACAACCATCCTTCTGGACGCCGATGGATCCCTGCAGTTTCAGGGCGCACAAGCAAGTGTCGACTGGGATCCGGTTTAAAAGGGCCGCTTCAGCCTTCTCACTTATGATTATTCCTATACCGCGGTGGCCCACAGCTGGAGCGGCTTCGTCTCTTGAAGTGTGCAGGAAATATCTTGACGAAACATTAGGCGAAGTTAGTTGAATTGCTGTATTCGAATCCTGAATTCGTGTTTCACTGGTGCAGCAAACATCAGTCGAAACTGAGTTCACCGTCACAGCTAAATATGACTGTTGGCCAGCCTGTATGAGGTTGCACCCATTGAATGAGCCGAGATTCAGAGGTTGACGAGGTTTGAGAAAAGGTGAGCTTTAACACTGAAAGCCACCTCACCTTCTGACACTGAACCGTTGCAAGTTTCAACCGAGTTGTCAGTTGGGAGATTATGGGTAAGCAGTTTGGCCAAAACGATTTGGTTGAGGATAGGAAAGCCAAGTTGAAAAAAAGAGTGTGAACTGAACTCCACAGGGCGATGCCATCAGAATTTAGTCTGCTGAGCTTTGTTCTTTTGTGTGATATTGTTGCGCACTTTAATTGCCTGGTTCATCTTTGGCATTATTGACTTGAATTTGGACTAAAAAATCTGTATTTACTTTCTTCTCACCTCATTTCTGTACCGGTAACCTGGCCGATTTGTGATTCAGGTTTTCGTCTTGATGGCTTCAAGTCTGATCATGTTTCTAAAGCATTCATCAGCACAGTTAGTAGGGGAAAAGGAATTTCTGTAGACTCTTGCAACGTCATATTCTTTCCGTTCTTTACACATTCCAGGAAGAACAACGCAAGCTGTGGAAAGCTGGATTGGATCAACAATTGTTAGAGCAGCGCCTGTTGCAACAAAGAATCAAGCTTGAAGAACAACGCAAAACAGAAGCACTGCTGAAGCAGATGAGCTCACAGCAAATGGATGTTTCCCAACCGATCATGCCACTCGAATCTTCTGTGAGAAATCTTGGTTTCCCGACTATGTAAGTATGCGTAAATCCAGTATGGACAGTTTCTGTTTCAGTCATTGGGCTAGTTTTAAATAGCTAAGAGATTTTCAGTTTATTTAGTTTAATTGTTTAAGGTATTGCATTTCCGAATATTTGAAGCAGCTATGCAGGTCAGAGCTCTTCTGCGGGACAGAATCTGACGATTATTTATCCCCTTCATGGTATGCCGAAAACCGTCAGTCTGACAGAATTTTCCTAAGCTTTTGCTCATCAGACCCCGTTCATTAGACGCGGCTTACTATGTCACGAACAGAGAAGCCTAGTCAATGGCAGACCAATAGACGGTTCTGGTGTTTGTCTTTTTGTTTATGCTTAAGAAGGCCCAAACATGAAATTAGTAAAATCTCTTTACCCTGGTATTTTTGCAGCGAGGTAAACCCGATTCTCGGGCCGGTAACTGCGCATCCTTCAGCTAGTCACTTCATTTCCACCGCTTGCCTTCCCACGACCTTGGTTCCTCCACATTCAATGTGCGATGTGTCCATGACTTCCACTCCAGCCCAGAACGTTTCCACGTCCAGTATGCTGCCGAACGCTCCCTTTCAAGCAGACTCGACGGTGCTTGTCGGGTCGGGGGCCAATACGATACAGTCAGTTTCGCGAACCAACTTCAACCGAACACGGGGATTCACACAACAAATTTATGTCGATTCTGCTGAGACTGCCGAACGTGCTCGATTGGCACACGAGGCGCGGGTAAGTCTTTCCATGAGCGCAATCAACAGAGGAAGTTTCAGAAGTAACTGAATGTAACCACCCCTAACAGTTTTACACTTAGTACTGGATGAACAGGTTAATTCGTTTAGCTTGGTTTTCCGTCACTAATGGGAGCCGGCATGCGATCGGCGCCATTGTCAAAATGTAGATTTTCCTGTCATCTAAGAGCCTTAGACGATCTGTTGAGATCCTTGAGCGGTCGCCGTAGGGTTTTAAACGATCGAGAAATCCGTTGCACACGTCTTCACCAAGGCGATTTGGTATGACAAGATGTTTGATGTTGCACGACGTATGTCTAGGGAGATTGTGCTGCATACTCGACGCCACGAGCCGGCGTCAACTTTTGGATTTCTCATTCTATACGACTTCTGGTCACTCTTGCCACCTCGAAACAAATGCCGATCAATTCTGAAGTCCTCCGGATATTGTTTAGCTGTGCTGTTCGCTTACCTTTGGAAGTGACCGACGAGGGAAATCCAGGTCCGTCGAACACTGGATGTTCACTTATGTAATTCGCGTTCAAAAGTCAGTTCCACGGGAGCTCAGAGGTAGAGCATCTGCTTGGTAAGCGGAAGGGCTCTTTTATGTTTGATTCCCGTGGGTTCTGATCGGGAAATTCGGGTGTAATGTCCTACGTCATTTTTACGGCCTTCACGACACTGTATCCACTTTGTTGTATTGTAGTTTGAACTGTCTCATTATCAACGACTCATTTGTGATCCCATCTGGGACCAGTGCCATTATCTGTTTCATATCCGTACTACGTCTCAGGTCTACCATAAAGCGTAGTTAGCACTGGATCGTTGGATAAAGATGGAAGTGTGCGCATCCCAAAGACCTTTATTCGTGATCCATGCTGTCAGGCGTCACCTCTGCTCATTCCATGTCTCCGTCTGACGGGATCAGCGTTCCAGTGATATTTAATGTTAAGTAAATTAGTCCCATTTCCATTACTGTTGTCTTTATTATATTCTGTTCTGTTCAAAGCGTTCCTTGTTCCACTTGGTCTAGCGTAGAATTTTAGCGCTTGTCAGACGTGTCTTTAGGCGACACTTTTTCCTGACTAATAGGCCACGAACGGTAGAGTAGTCGATCAATTCATCATGCTGAAATCCTTGGGATGGCTATTTTTACCAACTTGAGGCGCCTCATAAAGTCCCGTTCCTTGTGTCAGCAGTGAGTCAGAAGCTTCTGGATTTATCATGTGAATGCTTTGAGATTACACAAAGAGAAAGATGAGCTGGCCCATGATGATTTCTTGGTAAATGATTATTTTATTCCGGACTGGGTCCAGTTGATTTCTTTTATTACATGGCCGCATGTTACGACCAGCGGTGCATTCGCATTGGCATAATTCTCACATACTGCTTTCCTATATGTGCATTCGTTTGTCAGCACAATTGCGGACTTCACGAATCTCCGTCGATATGACAATGAAACATAAACTTGGTCATCGTGGTGTTTTCACTACCGGAACGATGATGTGAAATGGTGCTGTGTTGGTATAGACGAAGAACTGAATAAAGTACACTGTCACGTTATGTGAACATTTCCGGTTGCTTCATGTCTCAGTATCTTTTGTATAGGAGCAGATCTTGCGGTGACTGACATTAGTTCGAGCCGACTCATCTTGTGATGTTGCATGTCTGATCTAATAAGAACTTGGGAACTACGAGAAACGTGAACAGAATTAGCGGTTACAGCGATACTTGTGTAGGGCGTCTATTCTTTGACCTAATGCCTTCATTTTTAACGTGGTGGTAGACGGCTCGGCTGTTGCCCACCTCACTGCCACGCCTGATCTACTTAAGGCCTTATTTGGTTCGCCGCTTCAAGTCTCATGATTGCCGGTCCTCCCTCTAACTAACCATGACAGTTCATGGTTGCATACACATTCGTCCTCGCACTCTCACTGTTCTCACGCTGTCCAACATTCGGGAAGTGAACTGCAACGTTGATTCTGTTCACCAGTTTATTCAGTTTTCTCTTCTTGCTCTCTTTTTGACCGAAACTCAAAGCTCCACTTCATCAGATACCACATACTTTCGACTTCACAATCGCCTCTTCCACTCTTCTTTTGTTCCCAAAGCAAGTGGCTTTGCTTTTGTTCATTCAGCTGCCGTCCGCCGAGTACCGAATCTTAAATTTTCCATTCGCGAATTTCAACTCCGATTCCCTTCCTTCAACTATTACTTCTGCGTTGTTTATTGCTCCCCCAACAGTGCCGACTCTTCCATTTTGACTTACTATTTTGAGACAATAAAAGTTTGCCTATTGCAGACCCTAGAAGTCATATTACTATCTATCTATCTATCTATCTATCTATCTATCTATCTATCTATCTATCTATCTATCTATCTATCTATCTATCTATC
>LUCM01002235.1:0-11406 GCA_008360955.1 Fasciolopsis buskii | reverse complement strand
GATAGTTTTAAGCTGAGTAAGTCGAGGCAGCCGTTTTAGATTCGATCCCAGTCAACAGTCGCTCGTGCGCCGTGAGCCTGCTGGGATCAGTTGGACCCGGAGGATAGTTCGTATAGCGCGATTTAGTTTTGGTCATCTCGGCACACGCTGCGGCAGACTATAACACTGACATGGAGAAAGACTAGTTTTACGCTGACTTCGTCACCTTGTTCGAAGAAGCAAAGGCTCTTACATGTGTAGTGATAGTAGGTGATTTTAATGCACAAGTTGAAAACTTAGTGCATCTGAATCCTATTTAGGTAGGCGTTGCGCCTTGCCTGCTCAGCGAACAGCTAACGGGGAAAGACTACTCCAGTTTCGTGCAGAGTAACTAACACTATTGAATGAGAAAATGTACAGCGAACTTGGGTAAAGTAGGTGTCTCACGTCTTCGTGGTTGGGGTCCGAAAGATTCATCAGCCAGCTAGCTAGAGACACTGAAGGATGTGGCGCTGAACCGTGAACAGTGGCGATCGTGTTATTTTCTATCGAATCAGAATGATTAGAAGAGTGTGTCTGCGCAGCCAGATTGTGTTCCGTGTGTTGACTGCAACAGCATATCTTTTGCCGCCTGTGTAGGTCCACTCTCTGTTCCCCTTGGATATTCACTCCTTTTATAGACATATGTAACTGTGGGGAAAAGGCAGCGATCAGTGAGACGGTGCACGATGGTGATGTCTGCCCACAGAGGTACTTGTTTTTGGCCAAGGTATGTACATACCACAGATGGGATAGTTTATGAAGTCCACTAAATAATAAGATTGTGCTTCGACTCCATTATTGTTTACCGTGACATATTTCCTTTTAAAACTGCAACACAAACCACACATACCCTCAATGTATTTTTTTCTTTCGTTATCAATGCAGCTGACTAACAACCCGGATGTAATGGCTAGCCGTCAATGGAAATACTACGTAGAAACTAACGAATGGACACGAGCCACTTGCGCTTTAATGGCCTGCCTGTTCACGCGGGATCAAATGGCCAATTCTACGGTACTCGGTCGTGGTGGCTCTCAACGAGCTCGTTTGCCAAGCAACCTAGTCGCATATGTTGTTGGTTAGTTCTCATCTCGCACATTGCCTTTTGGTTTCGTGACCCAATCATGCCCATACGGCAAAACATATCCCACATCTTCCTACTCGTCACACGGGTTACACGGCAACTGTCACTATCACTGCTGTGTAGTAAAACTTAATAGAAGTTGATTAACTACGCACTGATGCACTGGTGCATGTTGTTAAATTTTATACTCTTGTTCTCCGCCTCCACTAACGGAAGTTAACTGGGGTTAGGGTGAATTGTCATGATGCCCTATTCTGTTTGGTCTCACGATACCTCCGAGTTACGTTCCCATTCGACGAAACAGTTGATCGGTCTGGTTTTGAATTTCATCTCGTCGGCTCATCATGATGCTTTGTTGTACTAGGCCAGTTCAAAATCTTACATTCTTTGAAGGCCCATAGACTTCATAATAGTGAACTAAATAGAGTAATTTCGTTATTAGTTATTTTTCTCGTAGCTTTTTCGTGTCCACATTTCCCCTTGGTACTGGACAGACGTGCGTTTTTTCACGCATTGGATTGCCTGTCCACCGTTCACTTGCTCATCTACCCTATGTTACGTTACTTTCTCCAACCTGTTAGGCGGAATCGTGTGTTGCATTTTAATTCGCATCTTGGCCTCGTGCCTGTGTCCACTGCCTCTAGCACAGCAACTAGATCCCGGATGCCGGCCAATGAAATCTTTGGTTTTGCCATTACACGAAAGCCCGAACGCAAGATTTCGGCCGTGAGAACTTTTAGCATGTGAAGATATTGGGGGTTTGATGCAGGAGAGAGGTGGGGGAGCGCACAAGGTTTGTGTACAGGAGTTAGGTATTTACGGTGGTGGTCACTGCGACCCCACATTGTTTTGTCGTCTTACTCTGTCTTCGCGTCCACAACGAGATGGCTCACTCACAAGGTATGGTGAAATCGATGTGATTTGCATCCACTTTGAATAGCAAGAGGGTCATACCAATACTTGGTTGGGGCATTTGTTGGGGTGGAGGCAGGTATTCACCTGCGCGTCGCACGACCTGACGGTTGGTGAGTCAGCCTCAGTGATTGCAGGATGCATCCTTTGGGGTCTTATCACTCTTAGTCAGAATGACTGAGAAGAAGAATAGCAATTGATCGGTGTTGCATCCTATCCTCATCAGTGTTCAGCTGCTCACTGGAGCATCGGTTTGCTCACTCTTCCAGCGGTTATGCTTCTGCGCTCCGATCATTCGGCTGAGCCAAGCTCGTAAAAGACAAAATGAACATTGTGTAATCGCACCTAACCGACATAGAAACATATCACCGCGGAAACTGACGATAGTTGGCTACTAGAGAGATCTATAAAGTTATTTGATTTGTTACAGGAGATCGGGAAAAATGACAGGAGAGGCCTAGAGCCAATAATGTAAAACACGAAAATACCAAACATTTTTTAAGATTCATGGGTGTGGAGTGAAATTGAGATGCAAAATATAATTTTTGCAAAAGCCTGGTTCACACACTGTCACGCGTAGGTACTTCAGTTAGTCTTGGTAATTCAGTTGCCCCCCAATAATTGGTGTTAGATTGCAAGCGTCATTAAAAAACGAACATTTTAGACCTTTCGTGAAGTTTAATAAAATACTTTTCTCATTGATTATTCTGAAAGTTCCGTGATGTAATTTTGGTTAGCCGAAAACGAGGGGTCACAGGAATACGGGAGATCAAGAAGTACGTCATCGGCGTACTTGGTAAGAAGTTCATGGTCGTGGGTTGAAATGATACGTTGGTTGAAAAAGAAACGGGGATAGCAAAAGATCTTGAGGAACTCCTGGGTTAGGGAGAACATAGTGCAAGCGGTCCTATTGTGACGGGTGAATTGTTGTCGGCTGCGAAAATAATCACTCAGGGGAGAACTAAGGGAAGTTTCTCTACCTGAATAGGAAAGGAACTGGACAACTTGATCATAGCGACGCAAATAAAATCATTATAGTCGAGGTAGCCGATCCTAACTGCTTTGGTCCTGTCGTTCAATTCCAAAAAATGTGGTATTTCAGGGTGACTAGGGTGTCAGGTTTGGACCTGGGGGTTCGGAATGCCAATTGATGGGGGCCAAAAATGTTTGGAGAAGACAAGATGTGGGGGAATTAGTTTTTCCAAAACTTTTAAAGTTACTGGAGTACAGGCACTAAAAGGGAACTTGGAGGAACCCTTCTTAGGTGTTCCTCCAGTGGTCAACAATTTTATTGCCAAGCAGGCATTTATTAAACGGTTCAGAGAATATAAGGATGGTGTCCGCATACTCCTTGAGGACTTTGGGGCTAAAACCATCCGGTCTACATGACTTTTTAGAATTTAGAAGCAGCTTTTATGCGCATCTAGGTAAAAATAGATGAAAGCATCGGTAACAACTTTCTTGTCGAGAAGTCTTTTGAGAGTATCACTATCCACGGAAACATACTCGCGCACAGGTGAACCTCATAAGTAACCTGTGTCTTTTGTACTCCAGTAGATTACATGTATAGAAGTATTTCAGTCGGGATAGCTTCTTAATTCATCTTGTTAATCGCTTGACTGTTACGTGATTCCTTCCTCTGAAAGCTCGTTCTTTCCAACGATGAAGTCGTCCGAGACAAGAGAATGAGAAGAGATTGGAGCGTATGTAGAATCTCGATAGGACAGCAGAGGTTAAGGAAAAAATTAAGATGAGTTGTAGGATGCTCTCAGGACACAGTTGCCAATGTCTGAAAATAATTTTTGTCTGGCTTATTATCTTATTCAGCCGGCGGTGGCCAAGCGGCTAAGGTCGTGACGTTTGCACATGAAGGTAGCGGGTTCGGGTCCTCCCATCACCGGTCAACTTCCCCACTTGGCAGCCCTCTGTTGGTCGCGGCCCCCTTCCTAAATTTTATGTACATTGTTGTTTCGTTAATAAAGGAAGTAAACTATAAGGGCATCATGACGTTTTGCGAACAAATCTGCATCTTGCGAGTTCTACGGTCACGGTTTTGGGGAAAATGTCGGCAGTTGGTGTGACTGTAGATCTAGAGCAGAACCTTGATTGTAACGTGATCGGACGAATCAATAGGGAATCGGCATGAAGTGAAAAGAAAATATCGAGGGAAGAGGTCCGTTCTACTGGAAGAGGTGACAATGATTTTGGGACCGAAAGGACTAATAGACCAAACGTCGGGGTGGTTAAAATCATCAGCAACTATGCGTGAGGAATTTTCTGCATAATTTATCAAGAAAATCTTGGTAGCTATCACTAAGACATTTAGGTGAAATTCATACCTTAAGTAGGAAAAATCGATCGGCATTCATTAACGGAGGAACTAACGTACTCAAAACAGGCTTGACGTGTAGACGCCCTTGGTTATTGATGTATATCATGACACCGCCATCTCTTTTCCATTCATGAAACAGGACGGCCAATGAAACCGCTAAGTGCAAACACTTCACTATCGATGTCACCGTGAAGCCGCGTTTTCTGGACCCAGCCGAGAGTATTTGTTGATCTTGACGAGGTCAAGCAACACGGACAAGTTACGCAATAAGGAACGTGGTACTTCTGGTCATCACAGGGAGATACAGGCCTTTTACGAAATTCAGCCATCTCTGTGCCTTTCAAAATCCTTTCCCGATTGTTCTTTTTCGTCTTAGCAAAGGAATCCAGGCAGCCAAGCAAGGTTCTTTTGAAGGATGTCAGCATTTCTCAAAAATATGTTTTCCTGGATGGCATTACTTCCCTGGAACAACCGAGGTTTCCAATCAAGGTCGAAAATCAGTACAGCGAGACAGAGAATGTGTAGGCGGTTGTGATAAGTTTCGGAGATGTTACATTGGCAGGGTCACATTCAAAAGCCTCACCAAAGCAAAGCATTATGACATTATCGGTTATCCACCAAGACCCTTGGTTCGTCAGTGGACCTGATATTAATCGATTCTTCAAATCGAAGTAGGTGATCTACAACGAGCTTCTGGTCAGAGGGTCTAACCTCCAGTGCAGTAGGATTATCTGTTGGTATTTAACCCTTTGAGGTCTGTTGATCGATTGCTCAGCTTATACGCTCTTCGGATGGACTTTAATATCCTGGATGCCATGTGCATCCCTCCGCCACAAATGTCGGTGAGCATAGTGTTCTATGCTCTTTGCATTGACCTAGTTTCTTTAGGAATCACGGTTTGACCGTATCCTCTAGAGTAAATATCAGTCATCTTGATGAAGGGCTCCGAGTATTCGCCTTGGAGTGGCATTAGGTTACATGTGACATTAGTTGATATAACGTCAAGCGATAGAGTTGTCGTGTGCAGCCGAAGTGCCCCACAGTGGTGTGATGGACGCGAAGTATCTGTCTGTGATTCGTTTTGCTGCAGATTCGGTTGCTTCGTTATTTTGGAATAACGAGGTCTGGTTCGAATGCAACTTCAATCTACGTGTCTATACACGTGTCTAGAGACAGTTGACGTTATCCATCTCCGCCTCCTAATGGCGCTAATCACGGGAGGTGGACATTGAAATTGATCTGAATTGAATTAAACTCCCTCCAAGTTCTCAATTTTTTGGTTCTCAGCCCACGTAGCCTTATTATTCTTCGTTACAATTTTCGTTTTCTTACTACCATAGCACGAGGTTACGTTACCTGGCTAACGCAGCATTGCCTTTTCTCAAGTGGAGATTGCGGAGTGGTGGGTCAGTGGTGCAAAATTGTTGATGCACATAGATCCATATGAATAGATACCCAGGCACGCTACCCTCCGTTGCGGGTGCCAGTGGTGTCCTCGTAGCTCCCCCCCTACCGTCTGATTCCGCTTAACTTATTGTTGTTGTTACTTGGTCGTGATTATTCCGACTAGCGACCCATGTCTAACTGCGGGTCTTGGTGACAAATCACTTGGCACACTTAGTCTTATTTGCACGCGTTCTTTGAAGTTACTTTTTCTGTAATAAAGCTTAGACCAGGAAAACACTACCTCACAACTCATGGGTATAGACGCACTTGTAAACTTCTTGCACAAGGTCAAGGTCATTAACCAAATTCATGTATCTCTTGTTTACCATACACTTATTCAAACAAGTACTGACTGTGTAGTACACTATCAGTCGCCTGTGTTATACCATCCAATACTTATTTTGTTGTTGTCTTCGGTTTTCTCATTTCTTTGTTTATCATACAGTCCATTGTGTGACGGACACCACCGTTTTTTTGTACGTACGTATGCATGCACACATGTGTATCCATGTGTATGAGCTACCCTAGTAGAAATGCGTCTACAGTGCGTAGTTCAGATCCGTGCAGTGTGCTGCACTTTTCCTCCACTTAGTCAGTCTTTTAATCCACATTCCTCCATCGAATGTCATCAGTAAACACTGACGCACGATTCCTGAGTGCAAATGTATTAAAAAAACGTCGAAAAGTCAGTTTATCTACCCATTTTAACTTCTCAAACCGTTCCATATGATTTACTTTGCAATATTTCTCATCACCGAATCCAGATAGTTGTTCCTTTCCTGAGTTGAGTGTATCTAGTTTGAATTCTATGTAGAACAAAGTTATAAACAGTCCTCTAACTGAGTTATTCATGTCCCCCAACGCGATCCACGTCTTCTTGTCAGTAACAGATTCTGATGAGTCTATGCTGTTGTCTGTTCGATCGCCTTCTGCCTTAGGCACAGATTATAATGCGAAGCTTTTGCATGTTGATGCAGGTTTTTGATGGTCGTTGCTCCTGCTGCTGCTGCTGATGGGGAGGGCAAAACTCAAGCTCTATAAATGTCTGTTAACTAAGGGTTGCATAATTCAAGCTTCCCACAATACCCACATTATTGATACTAGACAGGAATCCGACATAGCCGATCGCAGTCTTGTGTCTGTCTATTCTCATTACATCAGGATGAGTTTTTTTGCTCCCCTTGATGGTGCATTTGGCCTTTAAGGTAGTGGACTATATGCCCTCTTTAAGAGCATTGTTAAGTAAGCATAATAAAGTAACTGAGTATCCTACCACCCTATCAATAGCGTCTCTTCTTTAACTTTGATCTCCGTCCTCCTCCCAACCAACTGAGGATGAGTGGTCTTGATAAAAGGAACGTCAGGTGAACGTACACAATTGTGATGTGGGAAATCGACTGCTAATTTTTCGGAATTAAGAATACATCCCACCTTATGCAACCCAAACTTTCACAGTTGAATGGCGAATTTGGTTTTAGTCATGGTCATATCACTTAGTTTTTAATTAGTGAATGCCCATGCTTATTTTCAGTTTTCGAAGTAGACGTTTTCAATCACGCGCATGGTTTGCTAGGTAGCCAGTGCTTTGCCAATTTAAAGCGTTTTTCTCATTACCATTCCAGGAACTATTAGGAAAAGGTTCAATAAACCAGCCGCCGCGGTTCGAGCACGTATGGCTCAGAAATGCAAAGATGAGCGTCGATTCGGTCGTCTTACTGTAACCGGTAATGGACCAATCTACACAGTAGACGGCTCACACGAGCACCTAGGTGGATCGAGTCCGGTTGCCGCTATCTCGGTTAAGCACAGCGGTGGCTCACGTCGAGCTCGAAAGCGCCCAGCTACAAACACTGGAATTAGTTCTCGGTCGGGTAACACTTCCTATGGCACGCGACCACCGAAGTCGTCGCAGAGCAGTTCACCACTCCAGTCATCATCCGACTTCGCTTCGACTCCGGGTTATCAACCTACGGCCTACCTGGATGACGCGTGCTCATCAACCACCGATTCCAATCAACTTCCCGCCTTAGCCTTGTCACCCACATCAACTGTACCACCGGGACATCCAGCTGATGCCGACGAGGATTTTTTGTACGCTCGTCCTTTGGACGATTGTCTTTCTCTCTCCTCCAGTTCTGCTTTAGGCCAGGCACAGTCAGTGTGTGCCAGCGTTCCACCGACATCGCTGTCCATGATGCTGATGGTACCTAGTAATGGCGGTAGTACCAGCAGTTGTAGCAGCACTCCAAACAGTGGTGTTGGCATTTGCGGTCACTTGGATCCGATTCACATCAGTTCATCTACAGATTCGTCAACAATGACTGCCACAACCACGTGTCATCGCTCATCATCGCAATCCGAAGAGTTAACCAGCTGATCCGATCTCTTCTGCTTCATTTGTCTTGGTTTTTGTTTTACGTCCAACAGCAACAACCAGAACAACGAACCGCGGACCACGAATTTTGAGGCCTCAATGTCACTTGGTTATAGTCTACCTATCCCAACCTCCATTGTTTTTTTCTCTCAACTCCTTCACTCTATTTAAATTTGATCTTGTTTGTTTCTTCTACAAATATTCTTCATATTATTTGTCTTTTTCTATGTTAATCTGTTTGTGCATTATCCGGGCTCTTCCAATCTCGATGCAATTCCACGCCTTTCCCTCAAATTTGTATGTGTACTTTTGTGTGTATTGTTTCCTCAAGCGTTTCCCACTGACCCAGGCTTTATTGACCCATCTCAAACATAGTTATTGTCCATTTTTCGTTGGCTCTTTGCTCTTCATCATCCCGCTTCACCAAGTGCCGGTTCTGCCGGTATACATTTGATGTACCGTAGGACACGTTCATGTGGTGAGTTGGCTCATACATTTCCGTCCACATCACGGCAACTTATCCTTATCAACTATGAATATTTCTACGTGCACACAATCACTTACTAGCATTAATTGCCATCAGTTTTGATCTATCAATTAATAGTAGCCACACTGCACAATAAGCTTCCTTATAGCACTGTGGAAACCGGAGTCGTTCTTCCTGTGTAAACAGAACAGAAAACGACACTCGCACCTGACTGTGCGCGAAATGTATAGCCACGGGACTGCGGTTTTGGGGATTTCTGTTCTAAGCTGTGTCTTAACCATCTCACCTCGCCCATGCATTCACCTGTTTCTGTCCGCCTATCGTTATTCTGACAAAATCTATTCTTTGTTTCTCTACCTGAATCTTGTGTTAGTTTTACTATGCCGTCGCCTTTTTGATGTGTTGCTCGTGTTCGTTCCGTTTTTTAATGCACGGGATCCATTCGGATTTTGACTTTCACTTTTTTGTCACGACTTTCCGCCTTATACGGATGGGCACTGTGCTTTCCTTTGACGCCTTTTTCAGTATTTGTTACGCCTGTCCTAGTTATTTTTCTCTAGCATACGTACGCGTTTGTTCGCCCACTCCACACGGGATCGCATGATGCCTTGATTGTTTTTGTTCCGTCGCTTTTTTAGAACCTTCGTGTTTGTCCAGGCCCAGTGGTCCACTTACTTTTCTCGATTTTGTTCGGCATATATTCAGTTTGGAAAAGTTGTGACTTCTGCCGCTGTTGCTGTCTTTTCCTTCGCTTCCTGTATTTTTACACCCCGTTTCCCCATCTCATTTATTCATCGTCCGTTACCGTACTGATGTATGTCAATCTCATTGCCAGCACGCGGCAGAATCCTGTTCTTTACAATCTACGGTATACTCAACTTGCGTACCGTGTGTTGCTGGTGCCTAGTGTCAAAATCGACAGTATCTGCGATCCACTTACACACACACACACACACACACACACACAACACTCTATACACTCCTACACAAACTGTTGACATTGAAGAGGTCATTCATATTCTCTCATTCTGTTTGCCTTTGATTCTTTATATCTATGGTAATCGAGCTTTGCTGTTCGTTCCTATCCTGGTGATCCTCCCGTGTGTGTTCTTACTGCCGGTCGATCTATTTGTTTTTTATGATGCCACCCTGTTCATTTATTACCCACATATATCTTTCTATGTCAGTTCTCCTTCCACATAGGCCATAATAAGGAAAATGTTCACCAAATGTATTCATGTGTGATTTCAACACAGTTTTCATCACCGTCCGTCTCGTGTACGGGAAACAATGTATCCTTTCCCCTCGTAGTTCGTATTCAACCGCTGACTGCTCGTACCAATTGGACATTCCTTGCAATTTGGACATGTTGCACTGTTCCATCACTTAGTATGGGTTGAGAACCGGACAGTGATTTTTTCCTTTTTTAATATTAAACATTTGTCTACGATTAAACCGTGCTTCCGGAACCTAATCCCTCTTTTTTGTCTCTTTCAACATACTAGACACATGCGCACATCTTTCCAACCTTCCGACCCTCACCTAAGCACGTCAGTGCTATTGCTGTTTGTATTCCGTTTTGTGAACTTTCGGTTTTTATGTGCCACTCATTACAGCCCATCTGATTCAGTACCATCTTTTCCATATGTCCGCCCTGTGAGACTTACTTGACTGAATATTCTCTTACTGCTGTCGAAACAAATCTCCCTTTCCTTTTGTTAGACTGAAGACCAAATGCGACAGCAGTTGCCACCGTTCCTATCATTGGTACTTAAATGCTTTTCTTAATGTCTTTTGATACAGCCGATATCATAACAGAAACAACGACGACTGTTATTCCTATTAATGCTATTGTTCTCAGTGCCGCTGCTGCTTCTGCTGCTGCTATTTTCACCACTATCTCGCAGGATATTTGTTTTTTGTCGGCTCCTTCTGCGCGTCGTCACGCAGAGCTCATGCTCGAAATATATACTTTGTCATTTTCTACCGGTATCCGTCTTGTCCGAAATGAGTAGTTGCAAACCTCCTCCATTTGAGGACTTAGACACAACTGTTCCTAGTCATTGGATTCAGTTTTACATTTGCATCCACACGATCCACTGTTGCGCTGAGTGCTATGCTCACTGGGTTGATGCTTTATGCTATTCACGTATCATTTTTCGACTTTTTAACCAAACTAACTAGATGCAACTAACTGAGGTACCTATTTGTGTAGAATAGAAAACCTTTTGCCGCCGGTTGGAACCTTCACTATTCCCGCATACGTGAAGGAAACAACTTGAAGGTCACGAACTACCACAGAATAAAACCAAGCGAAAATTTCGCTAGTGGTTGGTTGGGAACGTGTAAGACGACGAATCCCTCGCTAGAATTTTGTAATTGAAAATTTCGTTCCTGTCCTTCATGGTCGACGAAGTTACTGCTTACCATGTATGGGTAACCTGTCTTCATCTGCTGTCTTTCACTCCGAGCCCTTTCATAAAAGGCCTGGCTTGGATTCCGCAAGTTAACCCTATAGAGGCGAAGAAACATGTCTGCCTATAGCGATGTACAATCGAGACAGTATAGAAACGCCCATGGGCTAACGTGTGATCCCTAGGTGAATCCACGTTTCAAGAAGTACTGGCTATGAACGCATACATAAATATGCATATATGGAAGCAGCAAGTAGTATAGTATGTGGATGCGTGAACGAGATTTGTCCGTGAGCACACGACCGGTTTGGCGGTTATTGTCGCTCGTCAGATATG
>LUCM01002233.1:20402-44318 GCA_008360955.1 Fasciolopsis buskii | reverse complement strand
CATGACCACGCGGCAACGAGGTGTGGTTGAATGGAAGTCTATCTATTTGGATTAATTATTCTTCCACTTATTTTCCCGACTGAGTTGTGAGCTGATATCAACTTTCTCTCGAGAGGACCAGAAGGCTACTTCGTCAGACCTCCACTTACAGACCTTCCAGGTATGATTGGATCTTCAGCTTGAGATATGCCATCATGTGTAACAGGTTGTGTGGTGGAGCCACGCTTGCCGTCACACCAGGTCGAGCTGCAATCTCGTCCTGACTACACACGGCGTCTGCAAATTCTGCAGTACAATTGTCTTCCAAGCGCCCAAAATGTGTTTCTTTTGCTACCCAGTCTCCATTCCTTATGGTGATCTACCCTGGAAGCAATGGCTTTGTAATTTGTGAGAAAATTCTTTTTTTTTCGTTGATAATAATTCACACTTCATCCTTCGTTTTAAATTTTGTTTCCCCTTGAAAATTCCAGTTTGGCGCAGTGTCTAATTGGAACTCTAGGTGTTGTACATTACAATTGCTGTTGGCTTTGTCGGATTAGTAAATTTTGTGTAAACATCACTGCTTTGGTGCCATTGCCGGGATCTTCATCGATCTCAGCATCAAGTTTGTCATTCGACCTCTCTTCGATTCAGATGCGGCGGAAAATCTACCGAGCGTTTTCGATCGTGTGTGAATTTTTTTGCCTTTTCTACTATCTTCGCAATACTTTTTTGTTGAGAGAACTCCCACAGATTCATTTTCAGTAGTCTGCCCGTTTAAATCGTGTTCACAGACAAGGAACTGTTTAGGCGAAAACCCGGTGAACTGTCTTGATTAGTTCATCGTTCTTTGCCAGCATCACAGAGCTACAGAACAGTAACTTTATCTCCCGGCTGTCTTAACTATGATCATAACGTAGTTTGCTGATTTCCACTCATTACTGCAGATCACTTTAAAAATATGCAATAAAAGGGTACATGACGCACTGCATATTATGGCTTGGTTTAACCATCATCTAGTTTTGAAGAACTTTGGAAACGTTAGCTTTGTTCCATGACATACCCGATTTGCCGTCCATTAATCTAGCTAACTGTCCCTCCAATTTATTTCCCTTCTTCGCAATAATCTCAGCTAACCTGGCAATGGATGGCTTGGAGAAATCTCAATTTCGACGACCTCTTGCTGGACCGCTGGAGTTGCCCTATTATTCGTTGAATTCCTTAATGGCAAACTCAATCTCCTCTCGCATTCCGACAACTCTCTCCGCATATCCAAGAAGTTTTCAAGTACTTTTTCCTACATATGTTCTTCTATTTTTTAAAGTTGTACAGAATTTGTGTAATTCTCAAATACCTCCCGTGCAGCATCACTGCTCAACGCACAGTTTCGTTCTTGTCAGGAACCGTCATCGATCGAGAACCTGTCTGACCGGCGTGACGGGTAAGGGATTTGGTTCGCAATCGTTCGTCCGGCGTCCGCATTTCAGCTTGGGAACAGTTAGTATGCACTGTTGACTGGGATGAAACATCCGTACAATACTCCCATGGTTCCTTTACTGTGTTGAGCGTTGGAGTTGCATTATGAATCTTTTGGATTTGTCTTTTTATCCCGTTTTTTATGGTTCTACAGGACTGAGCACTGGAATTAAATCTGTTGCCCCTTACTTGGGTTCGAGTTTGCTAGTTGTCACAGTGAGTATCAAACATGTGATTGTCCAAGAACAACCTTTAACTGGAACCGAATGCCACGACATATTCTAGTGGTCTCAGGGCTAGCTATTTCTATGGCATGCATACCTGTTAATACAACGAGAGGGTCATGCCACATGAATGCAGATGTTCGTTGCAATTTGACAGAAAGCCGAAACCTGTAATCATGAAATTTGGAATGTCAGGAGACCAGAAAAAATTTCAATAATTCAAGTGTAGTGATGAGCAGGGTTGCAACTGATTACCGTCTACTACCAAATTGGCTAGCTTTTTGGTGGCTTTTGATTTCCTGGACCTCGAAGCGATGCACATGTAATCCCTTTGATCGCATCGATTCATATAGCATGTTATAATCTATGATTTACTTCAAATTCCGAGGTAATGATTGCACAAAGAGCTTTAGAGATTATGCACGTCCTGCAAAGTTTTCCTTCGTTAATTACAATTAGCGGTTTCCTTTCTTACTCCTGCTGATCGTCCATGGTGACGTTATTTTGTGGACAGTTGAAGACGTGAATAATTCGTATTTTTTCATTTAGCGATTCGTTAGTCTTCCTCAGTGAGTGAAAGAATCACTGCCGTGCTCCATTCTTGTCCGTAGTTTACGAGCCAAATGCTAAGCTTAGCACCCTAGCGTTGTATATAAATTAAAGAACTTTTCCCCTAAGGTGGCCCATCACAACAGCATGCTTCGGCTTCATTTGGTAAGCATCATTGCCCTCGTCAACCGATTAGCCGTTCCTAACTCCTGTTCCATTCGCACATACGCATTTGGCTGTCTATAGAAAACTGGCCATAAAACGAAATTTTTCGACGGTAAACCATATTGAAAATGGAAGGATCAAGTAGGCACAAATCCACAACCGATCTGGGTTCCATGGATGATTACTGTCTTGGGTAGATAGGTATTCATCTGCCTCTACTTGAACCGATTTGCCACGTACGAAGCTCCAGTTTCCAGATACATCTTGAACAGCTCATACATCTGTTTCGTCGGCAAGTCTTTCATTCTGTTTTCTCAAACTGACTCACCCTTTCCACAACACCTGTAGTTAAAACTTTACATTTCATTTATCACCTTGGATGTTTCCCTAGATAGATTTTATCGCAGTGCATTTCAAATCGCTTTCTGTTTTTTGTTCGTGCATCTTGACATTAATTCAAATCATTGCCTTGCTCCGTCCACTCCATTCAACACCCGCTTTCTACACTATCCTAGGAGCTACTTAGTAGCTTGTTTAACTGGACGAAGGCCGTATGGGACCAAGTCGCACAGCTACAGCAGCTGTACCAAACAGATTCACATCTGATTAAACAGTTGTATGTAACCACCAATATCCGCGAGGCAAAACACGTTGAATGCCGGTCAAGTGAGTCATTTTTGTGCACTTGCAAATTTTCGTCTTAGTCAAAGCGATACGCCAATGACAGTTTTACTAGCAGAAATTGAAATGCAATTATCAAATAATTCATTATATCGCGTCCGCTCTGAGCTTTCCGAAATAACGTGACGGCCATAATATTTGTGCTGGTCAGTTTGTACAACCACTAACTTCTAGTTGTGGTTTCTACAGCATCATCTGCTCAAATAAAAAAGAACAGGGGATAGTGAAAGATTCAACACAAAAGTTCAGGAACTATAAAGAATGCAAGAACGCTACTGACTGCTGCACTGAACCATATCACTAGTTGTTTCCAACCCTCGCTTCGCTGGATCGCGTGGATCCAAACCGGTTAGAGCTTTCATACATTTTACCCATATCATCAAATGGCCATTCCATACTATTTTCCAACCGCTAACTGCCCGGCAGAACAAAGTGCAACGAGGCAAGCGTTATGTGGACATGCGCAAAACATGTCCCAACCACCTTAACCTATTCTGATTCAGTGCCTGTTCTAAATACTGGAACCCTGAAATCTAATACCTCACGCCGATCTTCTGAGCTACTCACAAGATCGGCGTGAGGTATTAGATTTCAGGGTTCCAGTATTTAGAACAGGCACTGAATCAGAATAGGTTAAGGTGGTTGGGACATGTTTTGCGCATGTCCACATAACGCTTGCCTCGTTGCACTTTGTTCTGCCGGGCAGTTAGCGGTTGGAAAATAGTATGGAATGGCCATTTGATGATATGGGTAAAATGTATGAAAGCTCTAACCGGTTTGGATCCACGCGATCCAGCGAAGCGAGGGTTGGAAACAACTAGTGATATGGTTCAGTGCAGCAGTCAGTAGCGTTCTTGCATTCTTTATAGTTCCTGAACTTTTGTGTTGAATCTTTCACTATCCCCTGTTCTTTTTTATTTGAGCAGATGATGCTGTAGAAACCACAACTAGAAGTTAGTGGTTGTACAAACTGACCAGCACAAATATTATGGCCGTCACGTTATTTCGGAAAGCTCAGAGCGGACGCGATATAATGAATTATTTGATAATTGCATTTCAATTTCTGCTAGTAAAACTGTCATTGGCGTATCGCTTTGACTAAGACGAAAATTTGCAAGTGCACAAAAATGACTCACTTGACCGGCATTCAACGTGTTTTGCCTCGCGGATATTGGTGGTTACATACAACTGTTTAATCAGATGTGAATCTGTTTGGTACAGCTGCTGTAGCTGTGCGACTTGGTCCCATACGGCCTTCGTCCAGTTAAACAAGCTACTAAGTAGCTCCTAGGATAGTGTAGAAAGCGGGTGTTGAATGGAGTGGACGGAGCAAGGCAATGATTTGAATTAATGTCAAGATGCACGAACAAAAAACAGAAAGCGATTTGAAATGCACTGCGATAAAATCTATCTAGGGAAACATCCAAGGTGATAAATGAAATGTAAAGTTTTAACTACAGGTGTTGTGGAAAGGGTGAGTCAGTTTGAGAAAACAGAATGAAAGACTTGCCGACGAAACAGATGTATGAGCTGTTCAAGATGTATCTGGAAACTGGAGCTTCGTACGTGGCAAATCGGTTCAAGTAGAGGCAGATGAATACCTATCTACCCAAGACAGTAATCATCCATGGAACCCAGATCGGTTGTGGATTTGTGCCTACTTGATCCTTCCATTTTCAATATGGTTTACCGTCGAAAAATTTCGTTTTATGGCCAGTTTTCTATAGACAGCCAAATGCGTATGTGCGAATGGAACAGGAGTTAGGAACGGCTAATCGGTTGACGAGGGCAATGATGCTTACCAAATNNNGCTTCTGCGTACCAGTATTCCCAATGTTCCGTGTTCCGACGAGGAAGGAAACGATCCTGTCATGGCGCTAAACAACATGAAGGAATATTTCCTGAGAAAGTCAAACGAAACGTCCCGGCTCATTCAGTGTTCTAATGAACAGTGCAAAAGTAAAACTGCGGGTGATAGTACGTGTTTGGACATCAGAAATCCTACAAAAGAACTTTTGAACGAAATGAAAGACAGTAAAGCAAACGAGAATGTAGCCACAGAATCTCAAAATGGAACGTTGATTCAAAATTCTCGTATTTGCACTGATTTCAAGACCAGTTGTCCGTACGTCATATGGACTTCATTAATCTACGTATACGGAACTCAAAGACGATGCCTAGTGCCGGGAAAGTACTGTACCTGTCATGCGTTTTTTCTGACGAAAGGCGCGCAAACCAGTCGAGAAAACAGCTTCGGAGCGTAAGAACTTGATAGGAATAAAATGGCCAGAAGGGAAAACAGAGAAAGATTTCGGAGAAAAAAGTTAACAGTTTCGTGATTGGAAAGTATTCCCACGAAACCACAAGACCGAAGGAAGACCACTCACAGCCACAAAAGGAAAGATTTAAGGGGAGGCCACATGCGGATGCCCAAAGTGCAAGGCCACTTTGCTTTAGTGCGATGGGTCATACAGAGGTGAATTCAGACTACACTTGGAACAGATCTGACCACCGAGTTCCTCTGACGTCGCGTTAGCTTGGAATCGGCCCAACCTCAAGCCCGAAGGGAAGTACGGAGTCAGCTATTCACCTACTACGCGGACTGATTGAAAGTCGTCCGATTCGTGATTGCTCAGCGAAGGGAGTGGGAGTGGCATTCGTTATGAGAACGAAAGGATAGACAGTGAGCCCGTTAGATGGGATAAAATCGACTTATCAGCTCCATCCTGTATGGACTTATGCAAACTATTTTATTGTGACAAATGAACAAAAAGCCTGTCATGTTCAGCAACTAGAGACTGCTTAGTAATTCTCTCTTGATTAATCAGGATGGGATTGAACGAGAACAGAGAGGACCAACTGAAGGTGCTAGAGTTAGCGACCGCGATAAACAAGATTTGAAAACAACATCCACCTGGATTGGTTCACTTGCAGGCAGAAATGGATGACTCATTGTGGTTGTAGGTCAATTAGACTGCTCTCCAGTGCTCTGCACAGTGCACCAGCGGACGTTCCTGAAAGTGAATCTGTGAAGTCAAATTCCTTAATCATCCCGCTTACGTTTGGCTTCCGTAGACCGACATTCCTTATCAGTCGTCTAATGGTAAATCGTTCACAATCTACTTGCACGGCACAGTGAATTAACCCACCTCAGAGGTTTTCATGTGCGGTCTTGGAGTGCCTTTGTTTTTCACGGTCATGGTTGATTACCGTCACGCCAGTTCTCAGTTGCTGTTCGTTCATTCTGTCTTGCCGCAGAGGTTAAATTTCCAGTCAATTTCATTACTATAGCAAATGAATACGTAGCGATTGTAGTGACAAGTTCTGCACTAACTGGCGAGCTATACTCCTTTGCATGATAACTCTTCCTTAACGTCACTGTTTTTGAATCCTGATCACGGTGTTTCTCATCGAATTATGTAAGAAATCCATTTTGATGATGCTCTGGTTGCAAATCTTTGCACCCTTGTATTTGGTATTTTGCTTCAATAAAAGACGTATTTTGGAGACACGAAGCCCTCTTAGTTCCGTGTTTTAATTTCTCAAGGGTTAGCCTTTCTAGTGAAATCAACTCGACGCGTCTGTAAGCTTGAGGCACACATTACGCACACACGAAAGCAGTCTCGCGTGATTTTCTATGGCAAGCTGTTGATAGTTAAAGATCAGAGGTCCGTTTTCACGGTGGTCAGTAGTCTCTGTCGCTCGACCCAGTACCGAATCACATTTTTGGTAACTTGATGTGTTTCCCCGCTACTATCGATCGTGGTTTCCAGTTTTTCAAATCTTTTGATTATGGACCTACCATGGCGTCCAGAAACACTCATCATCTATATGACGAAATCATGATCGTTGTATCTACGCCCTCTACACAATCCCAATGTTTCCATATCTTCCCCGTTTGCTCTTTTATCCCGAAAAGATTTTCACGTAATAAAGGTGTTGTCTATTAAGTTGACATATGGCCGGGAGCGACTGAGTGGAAGCCCATCTTGAATCAGTTATTCTTCTACTCAATTTTCCGATTGCGTTGGCATTTCGAATCACCCTCGCAAGGGGAGAATCAGGAGACTTAGTTGTCAGTCCTATATCCCCAGACCCTCCAGTTTCGACCGGATCTTCGGCTTGAGATAAGCCATCATGTATAGATGGCTGGATCATGCGGGCATCCAAGCCGTCACACCATGTCAAAGCGCAGTCTCATTGTGACAGTATGATATTTGACTCAATCGTTCGCCCCAAGTTTGTCTCCCGGTTCAGGCGCGATTAAGATACACTACTGACGATCCCTAACAAGAATGGAATGTCTGTGTTGAGCTTTCATATTGCCCAGTGGTGCGTTGGGCGTTGACGTTGCATGTTGAATTATCTGGACGTAAACGACGGTCAACGCTCATACAACATTTCAAGGTAGCCATTTGGGTTCATAATGCCACTGCGTAACTTGAATTCGGAAGTTAATTTGTTCGGTTCATTGACTTTTATGGGTTAAATTGTAGACATTTGTGAGTTAAAAAAATGATATTCTAAACTAGAAAGAAAAAGCCGAATGGCAGTCATTAGCGCATGAGTTCAATCGCCGGAGTTCACATTGTGATTTCCACAACTCTGAATTCTCTCTTACTTTCCAAGGCATAATTTGAGTGTAACGTGAGAGACTCCCATGGGGATTCGTACGAATGAATGAATGACTGCCTTATGCACATCAGTGTATCCAATTACTTTTAATCTGCTTTGTTGATGGTCTCAGGTTCGTCGCTTTGTTTTCAGATTCTCTCTCTCTCTAGGTTCTTACTATTTGTTAACGATCTGTCAGCGAATGTGGTCGCCGTGTATGACCTGTGGTCTTGATTAGCATGCCCCTGGTTTACGATTGGAGTGAAACGGCAATCGTCGTAGCCCATGTCATGCACTGCACTCGGAAGGTGGCTTTTAATCTGCATCCAGAAGCTTGAAGTCTTAGAGGGTCAAGTTGTAACAGAATGTCTTAAAATCCTAATAATATGTGAATTCTCTGTAGTATGTATGCAGTTCGAAAAGTTTCCATTTCATTTATGTTATTATTGTTCTATTCAATTTATCTGCGACTCACCCGCTAGTTTTTCCTGCCTGGGTGCATTCGAAGAAGTGTCTGGGCGGTGCGTACTTGACCGCCGAATACCAGACTTCGATCATCAATGAGAAGGTTCACGCAATGTGCCTCCAGAACACTGCCAAATCAGATGAGTTATTGGATGCTTTGGTCCATGAGGCAATTGCAGCAGCTTGTGGTCGGTCCGACGAGTCATCTGCATCACGTGGTAAATGGACTCAATATGGCCTCCAACTTGAAGCCCTGGTCAGGTATGTATCGACTGTAGTCTTTTCATCGCAGGTAATAATAACAATGCGCGTATTATCCTCCATTCAAATGAGAATGAACAGACAAACGTTTCAGGACGGTTCCGTAAAACTGATCGGTTGGCAACAGAGCACCACAGCTGGTAATGTGTATGCTATATTGTAGCGTAGGTAACTTCTTTTCAATAATTCGAATCCCGCCTCGTTCACCGACTTTTCTCATTTGGATCTAATCAAGCCTATTGTTAGTTCAGTGACGTTTTCACAATTCTTAACCCCTGTATTGATGTGCCCTGGTTCTGGTTGCCGCCTCACCACGCCGTATGCTCAAAAGAGAAATTAATGAAGAGTAGTGAATGAACGATAACAAATTGATGATTAGTCGCTACACTAAGATATTGTATAAAAGAGCGCAACTTTCTGTGTCGTTATTTAGCTGCTTCTACGATCGTGACGGAAATCGAAATCTGGCTATCCTTAAGGCCTCTTGGAAACCCAGCTTTGATTTTTAGTTTCGCACAATTTCTGAGAATGGTCAAGTCGGTTCACCGCATTGACAGGAGGCTGTTTCGCAAGGTACAGGGTCGAGTTTCATCGCCCAAGCCGACGTTTAGCCGAGGACTGAATCAACGGTTGCATTAGCTTATTTGCCAGGCGCTCTTCAAACGGTTTGCAAAAACAACAAATCGGTTTTCTTTGTGAATATCTCAATAATGTTGCCTTTCTCTTAACCGTTTCAACCCTTAGATAGTTTTCGATTTTAACCCAGCTTGGGTTACAGCTGCGCATACTGATCATGTGGACATCGCAGATGTGTGTATTTCAGGCATAACGCCAATCCAAAGACAATAGTGATTAAAGAAGAAAAATTGCATTAGAGAGAAAAGTTTAAACGACGGTATCCGCCTTTCTTTTCTACATTATTGTCTCGCTTGCCTGTAATACAGTGTGCTACGTACTCAGTGCGAAATTCGGTTTGTATGTGTTAATCTCCCCCCCCCCACACTCCACAGTAATTTGATCAGCCTGTCTGCCGAAGCATCCATATCGGGAACGCTGTATCCGTCTCCGTCGAAGTCCGAAGCGGTTGAATCGGTGAAAGCCGTTGGTATGCAATGTTTCGAACAGCTCTGCCAAAATCTTTCGGGTCCTTTGCTGAATTTTCCAGTTTCAAAAAGAATGCTTGCTGAATGCATTCGACAACTTGGTAAGTTGCTGCATTTTTATTTTTCTGCTTCTTAAGAAGGGACGACACATTTGTTTGCCGGTAGTAAATAAGGTCGTTTTAAATGCTCTTGTACAATTTTTATCTTGATTTGCAAATAACTTTTTGATTTCAAGTACACGTCTAGTGATCGCAATCTCGCACGTCATTCTTGTCATATAAGAAACACTGTCTGGTGAATTTAACCCGCAATTCGTCGAACTCACTTACGTAAGTATGCCGATTTTTTTCTTTTCTTTAGCTGAAGAATTTCTTACTTCAATCTCTGCTGCTCATGAACGTGTTTTGGATTTAATGGTTGCTTTACCTCATCTTTCTGGAGTACTGGCACCTACTTTCGTCCCACCCAAGCCTATAACTTCCGTGAATCCGGATGAACCGCACCCGTTAACTTCTGTTTTCGAGAGACTGATGGACGTACACAATCGATGTGGTGCTGAAGCGGCTCTGAGTGTTTTGAAACAGGTGAGACTCGTGGAGTTCTAACTCCCGTGATAAGAGCTTCATCCTCAATGGTTTCCATCCGCTTAGATCGAACAGTCCAGTAAAGAGGCGAATGCTAGCATTTCGTATTTATTTCCTCATCCGAATACCTCAAACAGTATAAAAAGTATACGGCATTTATTTATCAACGTAGCAGACGGTCATGAGAGTCATGTTCTGTATTGCGAAGACAACGTCGTCTTCTTGAGTAACGAAGTCCGTGCCAACAGATTCCAAGAACAAAGAACTCAAACTAGGAACTCGATATCCTAGCTGGAAGTTGAGTTCTTAGGTCACTATTCCTAACAAATGTCAAAATGTTCAAAATATCAGCGACGCAAAACGTTGCCACCACAAATTTCATTATCAACGACCGCTGGAGATCAACCCGTTATATTTTCTGAAACCCATTTCGCCAACCACCTGCAATGTGTTTTGACATTGTTCATGAGTGTTCCGCAGATGAAGGCTTTTTTCTCTCGGAAAGCCGCGCTTGTATGCGATTGGTGTATGTACCCATTCGATTGCCCCGTTAGCTTTGTCTTAAAAGGTAAACGACGACTAACCTTTCTCATGGGGTTCTGATGGCTGAGCTTGGTGTTTTTATCGCAACAGTTCCATCACCAGTCGTGGCGACATCGTCAGTGTAAGTGCGCAGTCTTTGGGGATTCCTCTCCATTTATGGGGTTTCCATTGGCCCTGACCTTGAATTTCTTCGACGGCCTTGACTTCGAAATTATGCGTCTGTTTTCCACTTAATCTCTGTTGGTTTGACCTTCAACCTTAGGAGGTTGGCATTCGGCCTGAAAAGTTTGATACGTTTGGATGTGTGCGGTTATTTTTATTTCGAGTATGCGAATATTGCGTAATTCAGTTCCGTAGACAGACCAGTATTAATGACTCCGATTCGTGATGATAGGTATGGATGACTTGAATTCTGGCTCTCTCAATTAGTTGTTTGCCTCTCATCCGAATATGCAGGTGATCCAATTTGATGTGTCTGTTCATTTAATTATTTGAAGAATATCAGACTTTTAAAACTCCCTTGTGTGCCTCGTAGTTGGTTGATCCAGGATCTCAACAGTATCCAGATTTAATTTGTGACCTTGATCTCCGTGGGCGAATATGTGTGTGTGTGTGTGTGTGAGAGAGCGAGAGAGAGAGAGCGGGAGAGAATGGGTCGTGTCTTCCTGCAGCTAGTTTGTGCTCGTACATTCGAGTAGTCACTTTCCTCCCGGTTTGACTGATATAGCACTTGTCGCAGTTTATGCATTTGACTTTGTTCTTTCCCCTGTTTCCAGTCGCTCTTTTGGTTTTGATATAAGTCTTTCCAAAGTTCAGGACAGTCTATGACGAACTGTGATTCCTTTAGGTTGGAGTAGTCTTGCGGTTAAATCAGATACATTTTTGACGTATGGGAGAACGACCCTACTGTTACTCTGTTTCTTTCTGTTCCTTTTCTTTGTTCTTTGCGTGCACAGTTCTTTTTACAAGGCCCCTTGGATATCCGTTTTTCTCGAACATCTTGAAAAGATAGGTTTCTTTTTGTTTTCTTAAACCCTCTGTGCTGCAGTGAGTTTTAGCTCTTAAATAAAGCTCGAATGCATGACCGTTTATGATAGTTTGGGTGGTTGTTGTGGCAGTTAATTAGTTGATCCGTATGCATTTGTTTGCGATTCACCCTTGTCTGCTGTTTGCCGTTGGCGTTCCTTTTAACCGACACTTCCAGAAATGCCAGCTTTCCATTTTTCCCCGATTCTATGGTGAATTTGATTTCTTTGAATATGTTGATTGTTTTGTTCGTGATCAATAACCATTAGGCGACGAAAATATTCCCTACGCAAATTCCACTTCTCTCAGCCATACCACAGAAGCGACCGTATAGTGAATATATGCACAGGGCATTCCAACTTCAATGAAATATCTGGCCGATGCCACAAGTGCTTCATTTCGGCCTGTACCACTTGAGCGTCTAAAATACGCGTACTCAACTTCACTGCCATGCTACCATCCTTCGTCGCCCATGTGCTGCCTCTATTTTTCCGATAACAATTTCATATTGTCTCTTTTCTGATTGATATTCATTACTCATTTTAATTGTTAAATTTTCTGGTTTTCGACTATTTTTTTATACGAAATATTCGAGAATTCTGGGTGGGCCGATCCGGACCTCTGAACAGTTTTTTTCAAAATCAACAGTATCACATTGTCCTTAAATGTTGTCACAAACTGGTTTGACTCTCTCTATTGGATGTCTTGGATGACTGATCATGATTACCCTTCGTTTTTACACTGTTGCTCCATGTTTTCCTATGTCTTCGCATTTTAGATCGATATTAATATCTGGTGTGTTGATCAATCTAATCCGGGCTGTCCACCTCCAACCGGATCGCTAAAACTGTCCAAGTCGTTTTTGACTGCATTGTATGGTTGTTTAAAACAAACATCTCCGTGCAGCCCAGAGAGAACGACACACGATGTGAAATTACACGAGGTAAGTGGAAGCTGATCACTTGTTGCTTAGTCCCAGTTTCTCACTGAGTCGTGTATGAACCGGCTCGTATACATCATACTTCACTTTTCTCCTTATTCATGACGTCATCAGATGTCCTTAAAGTCGACCTGTTATCCAAACAGCAATTCAGTTTTTGTTAGTCCTTCTTGTTTCACAAATCTGGATCGTATATGTGAATTTTCTTGTTTTGCTTCGTCTCGTCTAAGCTTGTCGCAGGCCTAGTTGGTGATGCTCGCATTATTTAACGATCAATCCCATCGGAAACTTGCTTGATCGTCACCTTATGTTGTTCTTCTTGTAACCTGAGGGAGTAAATCAGTAGAGTTGATCAAAGCGTGCAAGGCTCCTTAGCAGATAAGAGTGACCTAGAGTTATTTGATCTCTGCCTTTGGACACGAGAGAGACACTAGAGCAAGCTTCACTGAATCAGCTGCGTGTCCCAGTATATTGTGGCTCTAAAATCGACGAGACTGCACCTTGAAGTGGTGTAAAAGCTAGCGTGGCTCCATCACACAATCTGCTATACACGATAGCTTATCTCAAGCTGAAGATCCAATCATGTCTGGAAGGTCAATGGCTAGCAGTTTGACAAAGAAGTCCCCTGGTCCCATCAATCAAGAATTGATCTCAGCTCACAACTCAGTCGGGAAAATAAGTGGAAGAATAATTAATCCAAATAGATAGACTTCCATTCAACCACACCTCGTTGCCGCGTGGTCATGTTCTTAGTAGAACCAAGGGCTGTTTGAGAACTCTAAACATTCTTCTGCTTAGTGGCTGGACTCCCCAGCAGTAGCCCTCCATCAACCCCCACGAGTTCCACGCCTACAAATAATGCCATACTCAATCGGTCGTCGCGTAGGATAATCAGGATCGCCCTGCCCATTCCATCAGAGGGATGGGTAGTGATAAGTGTGCTATTTCCCAGAGTTCTCTCTATTATTCAACCTATCTCTTCTGTCCCCAACTAAATCACTTCGTCCACTCTACCTAAACATAATGCCCTGACTGACAACACGGCTGATACTCGCAAGAGTTTATTGTCATATAACATTGTGAGTAGTTTTCAACCAGCTAGCTCACATTTTCTCAAGCTTCGTCAGTTTCTGAATCTCGACTCCCTCAATGTGCGCACTCTCATGCAGGCTGACCAACGGGCGGACTCGACACTGAAAATGAACTCACTTTCCGATGATGTCTGCTGTGGCAATGAAACACAAATCCAAGATTTGAGTAGTGTAATTTGGCCAACTGCGCCAAATGTCCCGTCAACAAATTCCTTGCACACTTTCGGAGAAGAAGCAGCTCACACTGTGCGTCAACACAGTGTAGGAATAGACTTGAATGCGACGGCTGAATTAGCCCTTTTAGATTGGATCTCTGTTAACGGTCACTTTTACGCCCTAAGACTGCAGAGATCAGTCGACGTCCAGAAGGATAGCTGCGTTATCGCTACCCGTTCGTTAACGTACACATAATGGAGTAAGCCTTCGCCAATTTTGTGCAGACAATAACTTATACTTGTCTAGTTCTCGTCGCAAGGCGACATGGTGCTCTAACTAGACAGGTAACCTGAGTCAGGTTGGCCATATTGCAGTAAATTACCGTTGGTTCGGCTCTGTACAGAACTGTGGATCCCACTGGACCACGTACATCCAATCGAACCATGCGTGGGTTTCAATGTGATTTTTGCTGCATCTCAACGGCCATCGACACAGACCACAAATCCGACTGGCCATCGTACATATGTCTGATTCGATTGTTCGTAACATGTATGAACAGAAACTATCCAACGAACTAAGAACCTCGACGAGCAGCAATGTAGACGAGCGCTTGGACCAAATCAAACAGGCGATATATTTGGCGGCACGCTTCGTCCCTGGTCCCAGATCGAACGTCCATCAAAGACACTGGATCTCGCAAGGATCGCTGGGTCTAATTGAGCAAAAACGCCGGATGCGAAACTAGGAAGTGAATAAGGCGCGCCGACAGCTGCAGCGTCAGTCGACGGCAAGCCCTAAAAATGACGGTGAAAACTGGTGAATTAAGGTAGCCCAAGAACTGGAAGCAGCGGCCACTTCAGGAAACAGTCAAAGACTGTTTAAGCTCATTCGCGACACCGGTGGGCGGCGAACATCAGTTAGTAAAGTCGTGTGCGATAGAAATGGAGAACTCATTCATGTGTGCATTCTTTTCTTTTTAGATGTCACTGCTGAGCGCGTACGTAGCCTACTGGTTAAGAAGGTACAGCGTCTACTGTTTGATTTTGATGCATCATTCTGATCTGTGACGGTTCCACTGCTTCATTCTTACGTCTAGCAATTCACAAATATCAAACGACATGGGAATTGATTCACGATCTTTTTTGCAGTTGTACTTCAAATTCCTGAAGTCAGTACTTCGGAATCGGCTGTCCGAATCTTTACCTCTCGTAATGGAAGTCCTCATCGACGGTAAGCTTGCAGAGATAGTTGCCTCCTAACGACTATGTTCGTTTTCAGATTTTTGCGTTCAAAAAAGTCAACCTCTTTGGGTCATCATTAATGAGCTTCTATTGGATGAAAAACGCGAGTTTGGCAAATGTACCCTGTCTGTCGAAAAAGTGAGTTTTTAGCATGCAAAAGTTTTATGACCCAGACTTTCCAAAAATTACCACAACTTAGTTCTTTATTTCTGCTGGTTTGGTATTCCACTAAATGAGTTAAACACCGAAACAGGAGCACAGTACCCTAAGGCTAACTGCCGCTGCAGATGTCACAGTAAGTTCCAAGCCGGTCAAACTTGACAAACGTTAGGTGGTTTTGATACCCATTGTTCCGTCAGATCCTCGCAGTTCTGTTCGTCTGAAATTCGCGTTCAATGAGATATGTGAATCGCCGTTATATTGATCAAGCAGTAGCTTGCGAATTGGTCGCTAGCTGTCATGGAAAAACGGCTGCAACATTTATGGATTCACTAGATTTATTAATCCACAAAAACCCTTTGCAGGCAAGGGAGTCAAGGAATCTGACGGCCTGTGATTCGCTCACACGATTCCTCTGGAGTGCCGGGCGGACATTTTCATCTGATTCATTTCCGTGATGGACTTTCCCATAATATCTGCAGGTGAAACATCAGGAACGGAGGTTATCTTAGGGATGTATTCTAGAAAAATCCATAAATCAACTGAACAGAATAAGCTATCGCCATTTCCGAGAATTTTTTCGAAAGACAATTCGTGCGCTGATTTAAAGTTTTTTCTTCATAGAATATTTGATTAAGTTGGGTGGAATCCCATGTGTCACAGTAAATATACAGCAGTGTATTCATCTGGTTTGAACATTTTACCCTTGTAGAACGCTAGCTTGTCCATTAATCTGCGTGCATCTTTTCGTAATTTATATTTCATCGTGTATCGGTGTAGCTCTAGAGTAAATTTCCTTATATGATGTCATATGTTTTGCTTATAAGCCGCTTAATTTGATTTGATATCCACCTCTGCAAAATAACGTCTCAGTAATTTTCCATTGAAATTCACTTACCATTCACCGTACCTTTCGGCTATCCTCTACTGCAACTCTGACGTCTTTCTTCTAACTTTCACTCTAGCTCCTTGTAGTGCTAAATGCCATATCGGCTCAGATGGCGAAACTTTCTCAAAAAGCTAACAGTCCTTCGGTAAATGTTACTGATGAATTTCTCCTCCTGTCATCTGAATATGTGGAAACGGTGCTGACTGTCTTCCAAACTTTGCTCACTGAACTTAGCAGGAAATTGGGTTGTTGTGTGCGTGAAAAGCACACAACTTCGGCCTGCGGTGAGTGATCACTATCCGAGTCAGTTTTCTCCATGCGTGAATTTGCAGTCAGTTAACCAACAAATGTACATATAGATTGTGTAAATTTTCCTCATTAAATGTTGACATCAGTCCTTCCTATTTTTCCTGGTGGATTTTTCTATTGGTTTGTCGAAAATCAAAGATCCGTAAAAAAATTAAAAACAAAATTACCATGGCATTTTTCACAAAGTGTATTTTTCGTGAACCCTGGTCGAATTCTTCACCTGTTAGAATATTAATAATGCACCGTTGTTGCCATATTTTATAAGTCGCCAACCATAGCCGTTCGAAAAACAAGGTGAATTCCGACAAGGATTTACTTGTTTATTCCTCCGAATTTTTTATCCCCCTACGTTTCCTTTTCTTTCAGCCGTCCCTCCGCTGGTGGAAAATGTGATTGGCGTTTTGGGTCGGATTCTCATCAGGAGTTGTAGTCTAGCCTGTTCCGGCGATTCCAATATCGAACAGCGAGGAAATTCCTTAGTTTCTGCGGTTCTTGTTTCCATCTCTGAAGTCTTGCTCGGAGCTGATGAAGGTATTTTGAAAACGAATCGTCATTACTTGATCATTTTTGGATTCTCCTGTTTTACGAACACGATAATGACATTTTGCATCTTCCGTCGGCCTGGTTGGTTTTAGCTTGCATATCGTAAGAAATGGTCAATAACGTTACTACACAACTGCTCATTTTAATAAACAGCAGTGCGTACTTATTCCGCGCTTACTAGGACACGATTATCATCACATTTCAACAACAGACAGCAGGGCAAGCCCCACTGGACACCGCCTTTTTCTCAATGTTTTACGTTGCTGTTGAGACAATGAATAGCCAAAGGGGGACAGGAAAATTGCCGTAGTAGCCACACATGGAATACGGTTCAACGCCAAAAATCAGTTGCTCCATTGTGATGGTTCGATGGAATATGACAACGTGATCGTTGTCGTCCACGGTTGAGACCAGGGCTCATTGTTGCTCTTGGCCGCGAAAGTAATGATCAACTGTTGTTATCATTATCATCATCATCGTTCAGCGTTATACAGCAACGCAAGCCTCATTGACCGATGCCTTTTCTCCAATGTCTATAAACAGTGAATATCCAGGGGGAACAGGGGGTGGTTCTACACAGGTGGGAAAACATAGGGTGCAGCTGCAGCCAACACACGGAACACAGTCTAACTGTACAAACGCACTCTTTCAATCATTCTGATTCGATAGAAAATAACAACACGATCGTCACTGTTGGCGGTTTATTGCCGTATCCTTCAGTGCTTTCAGCCAGGTAGGTGACGAGTCTTTCGGACTCCAACCACGAAGATGGGCGACACCTACTTAAAATGGGTTCGCTGTGCACTTTCTCATTCCACGTTGCCATGTCATCTGTTGACCTCCGCATGGCGTACTCCACTCCTTGGTGGGATGCAAAATAGGTGACTTTATAGTTGAGTGTTCGTTATATGCAACACGTGACCCAGTTAGCGTAGTCTAATGAGTCTCATACGCTGAGATAAGGTACTTTCTGAACCGCCACCCAATACTAGACTGTTAACACCTACATTATTCAACCGGTCACTTACTTCTAATCCTGACGATACTATGTAGACATTGGTGATCGAAAACCTTTAAACGACAAACGTCCCGGACATGCATACTCAAGGTCTCGCAAGCATGCCGCAGAAATGATCACCTTGAAGCAGAGCCCAAACAACTTTACAAGTTCAGGCTCAAACCCTACATCCTGCAGATCATCTAGGGCAAACTCCATTACCTCATCCACCATGAAGTTAAACAAGAATGGACGGATGATACACTCATGTCGGAAACCGTTGGACGGTAAGAATGAACTTGATAATTTATGGTGCGCGCGATTATAACTAGACAAGTACAATGCCCACAGGAAGCTCATGAATTTTACTGACATTGAGTACCACAGTCGGGTCAACTGAGTCGAACGCGCCTTTCAAGTCTAAAAAGACTACGATCGTGGGGCGGTGTGGTGTGTGTGGTGCGTTTCGGGTAACTGCCGGAAAGTGAGTATCTGGTCGATGCAACCTCGACCTCGACGAAATCCGGCCTGCTGTTCGCTGATATTACTCTCGTGAATCGGTGTCAAACGATGCAGCATTATCGAAGCCAACACCTTAGTAACTATCGGAATTGAACTACTCCCACGTTGATTGCTACAGTAACCTCGTGTGCCCTTCTTGAAGATGGGTACAATTAATAACTCACTCCACGATAACGGAAAATGTTCTTCCTTCCAAATACCATGATGCGAGGCGGTAACTTATTTTATCAGTTTTTCCATCCAGTTTGAAAAACCTGAGGGGAGTTCCTCCGAATCCTTCTTTAGAAGTCGAATATTCGACTCCACTTCCAATTCCGTTGGGGAAGTAGTGGTGAAAAGACTCCTTCCAAGGATTCGCAGCCTCAGACGTCGGCCTAAATACGTTATCGTGCGGCCAGCCAAACTGATCCTTGAAGTACTCTGCTCAACGGTCCAGCTTTGTTGTTTGCCATGAATGAGTTCTCCATTTCTATCGCACACGACTTTACTAACTGATGTTCGCCGCCCACCGGTGTCGCGAATGAGCTTAAACAGTCTTTGACTGTTTCCTGAAGTGGCCGCTGCTTCCAGTTCTTGGGCTACCTTAATTCACCAGTTTTCACCGTCATTTTTAGGGCTTGCCGTCGACTGACGCTGCAGCTGTCGGCGCGCCTTATTCACTTCCTAGTTTCGCATCCGGCGTTTTTGCTCAATTAGACCCAGCGATCCTTGCGAGATCCAGTGTCTTTGATGGACGTTCGATCTGGGACCAGGGACGAAGCGTGCCGCCAAATATATCGCCTGTTTGATTTGGTCCAAGCGCTCGTCTACATTGCTGCTCGTCGAGGTTCTTAGTTCGTTGGATAGTTTCTGTTCATACATGTTACGAACAATCGAATCAGACATATGTACGATGGCCAGTCGGATTTGTGGTCTGTGTCGATGGCCGTTGAGATGCAGCAAAAATCACATTGAAACCCACGCATGGTTCGATTGGATGTACGTGGTCCAGTGGGATCCACAGTTCTGTACAGAGCCGAACCAACGGTAATTTACTGCAATATGGCCAACCTGACTCAGGTTACCTGTCTAGTTAGAGCACCATGTCGCCTTGCGACGAGAACTAGACAAGTATAAGTTATTGTCTGCACAAAATTGACGAAGCCTTTCTCCGGTTTGTTTTCGCTGAGGAGGCGAAGTCCAGGACCCATCCGGAGAGGTTTCTCTTGGGTTAAGTTTTCCAACTTTTGCATTTAAATCGCCTGTTGCCACTATAATGTCAGAGCCTTTGCTCTTCCGAACGAGGGTGACGAGTTCGCCTTAAATATCGTCTTTTCCATGTCAGTCCTGCATGCTTAAATGAAAAACAAGTTGCGATGACGCAGTTGTCCTTCCGAACCCCAGTTGATCTACGGAGGCTTACTATATTTCAAAAACTGTTCAACTAGTTCTTGTTTTTGGAGGCCGCTTGGACTTTTTCAATCTGGATTGTTCTTTTACCGTGTTCACCCAAAGCTTGAGTTGTATCGTCTCCTGAGGTGTGCAGGAGACATTAAGCACAGTAAGCTTAATTACGCGTTTCAGTATTGCAACATATATCAATAGCCAGTGAGTCCCTTGTCAGCGTTGTTCACTTGTTGCCCGTCCTGCATGAGAATGTGGTCACTGAAAGAGCCGAGATTAAAAAGCTGACGAAGCTCGAGAAAATGTGACCTTTCTATTTGGAAATCACTTACGACACTATCTGACAATGAGCCGCCGCAAATATTGGAATGTTAGCAACGGGTCCCGGTAAGTAGGCAGGAGTTGAATGGGAATAGTTCGTAATAAATATCTCCCTACCCTATCTGCAGCAAATGCTCCCTAACCGTCTATGCCCTTGTTTCCTCGTCTGTGTCTTATTGCGTGCTAGTCAATCTTTACTCAGTGACATGACTACGTCCTACTAATCGGAGGACTTATTCACCTAACATCTGCTCCCTACCTTCTCACTTACAACAATAATGTGTGGTTAACAACTGTGAGACCGGAGTTGACTGTCAGTCTCCAATAATGGCGAAAGAAATGAACTTCATCACTTGGCTTTCAGTTGCTTTACACGTTTTCGTCGACACTCGGTGTAGCTTTGCTTGTAGCCTATGCCAAATTCCATCGGGTCCTACTGAGACCTTATATGGTTCTGCGCCATTCCAAATCCCAGCATCTCGGTTGCCGGCTTCCCCCCTCCCCCATGTAGTTGGTCCTAGTGCCTATGGAGCAAGCCCCTTCTGCTATACACTCATGCGTGAATCATGTCACAAAAAATGAACACAACCCAGATAGAGTGACTTTTCTCATGCATTTCTTTGTTAGCGAGTTTCACACAGAAATCTAAAGTTTTTTTCATGTATATTCAAGGCTTTTTTCAGGGGATTCTGATGGAATAGTGAACATCTTCCCTTGTACTATACTTTCCTAATCTATTTATCATTCCTCATTTGTAATGCCACCCTGTAAATATGTCCTACAGATTACGATGAACTCCCTTGGTCGTCCCACCTGACGAACAGTCTTATCCAGTGGATCCTGCTAGCCCAGTGTCCTGCATCCAACTCCGAACGCAATGTCAGACCCGAATTGAGAGTTGTGCCCTTGGTGCTCCGATTGTGTGCTCCAAAGTCAGGAAATTTGATATCGGATGCAGATATTCTGTCCTCTTTGCATCTGCCATGGTCATCATGGCGTCCGAATACTCACACTTTGAATTCCATGATCACCGTAAGTTTAAATCTGTTTGTATTCTTCTCGTGAACCCCTCGCTGTTACCGAGCTTTCAGTTCCAACTCTTCTAATTAGCTTAGGTATGATGTTGCAATAACCGTTCTCGCATTCTATATCATTCCAAGATTTGGTCTAGGAGAAATATCATTTGGGCAAAGAATTATGGGTGGAAATTGGGAAATCATGTTTAATTTCATAAAGGGAATTCGGCACTGGTTCAGCTCCCATATTGGCATCCGACGACGACTGATCGAGGTTCCCAACACATCAGTGGTCACCCGAACCATAAATCATTTGAACTAAAGACAAGGCCGTCCCACCTTTACATGGTCCTCTTGACGGGTGACGCTTAACCAGGTAGACACCCTAGTCCACCATCGGTAATGTGGGTTACCGTATTGAGTGGGCCATATGCCAGCCAAACTAGTAATAGCCCCTTTCCTTTTTGAAAATAAATTATGGCTTTTCAGTTCCACTATGAATTCGCATTTCAATGTGATTCTTTTGCGGAACCCAGTCTTAAAATGTTATGGAGTCTTTTGATTGTTGGCGCTTTCTCGTTTATTATTTAAACGCTTGACTGCCAACTCCCATCGCCATCAGCACGTGGAGCGATGGAGTTGCGGGTTCCCTGTGCATCACTTGAGACTATGTTGCTACTGATCAAATCAAAAGAAGCCAAGGTACAAAAACCAAACGTTCACGTGAGGCGGTCTTTTTCGTTTCCCACTTTTTTGCTTCATGGTTCGCCGTTCACCAACTACGTCTTCTGGATATTATTACATCATGCTACAAGATATTCCCATTTACCGTAATGTTTTAGGGTCAAACCTTTTTTCCATAGCGTTTCTGTTAAAAAACCGGCCTTAGCGGTCGTGTGTGATATCTCTTCACGCTGTTTTGATGAGAATCAGCAATTTCATCAAACTAAACAATAATGATCCTCCGCTATGTGGAGTCCCTTTGAACTTGCTGGTTTGACCTATTAGTGATTCGATTGTTGCTCAAGCTTACATAGTCTTTTGGTGGTGATTGGAGTTGGACATCTGTCTCATTGGGTTCTTGTGGATACGAGTTCTTCCAACGTCTATTATATCATGCTGGAAGATTGTTCACCACCTTTCTAAAATTTTTGATTTTGAAAAATTTTGTACTTGTTTTTTTACCCAAATATGAATCACTGTGAGGCACTGAATGACATATGTCAAGTAATATGGCTGTGATCTTTTCGCTAATCTGCCTCACCGCTGCTTGAATTCTTTCGTCTTTTTTTAATCCTAATTTGGTTAGGTGCTTAACTGGAGCTCTGGACCCGGCCGTGAGCTGCACATTGAACAGCCGTTGGCCTCGTTTGTCCTATTCTGTCTTCGTCAGGTGCATTGGGAGAGCAGAATGTATGAGGACAACTCGTGGACCTACATCCTCACAGACCTAATAGCTCTACCGCAATGGTACCCCACGGATTCAACGCGAGAACCGGAATGCGTTAAGTACTTGGGTTCTTTAAGTTTCCTTTGTGTCCTGCTTGTGCAGTTCTTGCGTGAATCCCATGCTCAGGTGAGTTTTGCAGCCCGTAAGCCTTTATTCATGCAGTTATGCATTCCGTTGCGCAATAAAATATTCCCTCTACATTTTCTAATGTGAATTGATTATCCATTAGTCTGCCGCTCTCCCGTCCTCGTCTCCCTTACAGACAAGACAATCGCTGCAAAGTTTGCTCGAAACCATACTGAGCACGTTTGATGTTTCTCAGATCGATGAGCGTTGTTATACCCATATTATTTCAAATTTGGACATCCTGCGGTTTCCAGCTCATACTGTGCTAATGCCACCGACTAGTTTGGAAGGTCGGTTATTTGGGTAAGTGCGAAATGGGAAATTCCCGTTCTGTTAAACCGCATCGGTTGAGTCAGAAGCATGAACACAAATTTATTCCTGATGTTTTGTCGAACATGGTGCATTTGAAAACAGTGGTCATTTGATGTGGTTTGTATGTCACTTTTAATGCACGTTGGCAGTGATAGACAATAGATTCTATATGTGACCTCAGATTCCTTTGTCTGTTTGAATTCTGTTAGAGCCCTGGTAATTATATTGTTACATAGTGGCAGTTGTTGTTTTTTTGTTGTCTTTGTTGATATATATATATATATATATGTATATGTATTACGTATATAAAAATTATATTGTATTGTATAGGCTTTCGCCTACAAAAGATGATGTCTCCTTTCAGTCATCATGTAAAAAGATGAAAAAACTCACGAGGAATAATCATAGCACGTTATGATAGTTTGCTCAAGGATTCGGCTGAAACTCGGTCACGGTTTATCGAAATCCGTGATAAGTATGGGACAGTGGAGATCTTATAGATATTGATTCCAGAAGGCATGGAACGATAAGTGGATCGTGTTAAAATATTAGAGCGGCACTTTGAAAGACTATTGTACAGAGGACGTGTAGGATCTGAAAGAATTTTGCGAGCAAATTTTTCTCATGCTAATAAGTGCTGGGCACATAAGTTGAAGGACAACTCAGTTAGTGGTATGAAAGACACACGGCTACTAATCGGTATACCTGGCGAAGAATTTTAAACTCTTTTAAGTAAACCTGGAAAAATCACAGGAGAACAGTAAAAAAGGACTGGAAAAGCACAGTGATGT
>LUCM01002233.1:0-19521 GCA_008360955.1 Fasciolopsis buskii | reverse complement strand
GCTAGATTTTGGGATGGGAATAATAGTGACGGGTCTCCAACAGTCAGGGATGGAAGATTAATGATGAGTTAATTAGAGAAGTAAATGCATCGGTCAGAGCCACAGCACCATGGCTTAAAAGAGCTGAAGACAGACTGTCAGGACCAACCCATGTGGTAATTTTAGTGGTGTGCAAAAGGTCGAATGTCTATTCCCTAGAAAAACTTGTAACCGTCAAATCATCACCCCATCCAAATATGACTAGGGTATAAGTGAAGGGATGAATGAAGTTTGATTGATGTTGTCGACATTTGCAGAACATTTCACGTCTCTTTTACCTCTCACACAACAGTCAAATGCCTTGGAATAAGGATCAGTTATTGTTACCACTCAAGAGTTGGCTGGCGAATGTAGTGTCGATGCGTTTGATTTAAGCTTTTATTAGGTTGGAAATATGCCGCACGCTTGAGTTACTACGTGATTTGTAGAACTGCTCGTTGCGTCTTTCTAGAGATTTCAGTTTCTGAGTGGAGATACGGCTGTTTCAGACGCGTAGTTTTTCAGAGGGGCAGCAGAATTTAAAGATCGCTTTGGCCGTCTCTGTGAAACGTTTGACATTGTCATTGAGCAGGATTTCAAAAGAGAAACAGGCAGATGCGACCATTGGGGACTAAGGAAATTTGAGGAAATGGAAGAAGCTCCAGCCATCGTCGGTTGCCCCAATCCTTACTCTCAAAATTCTGTTCTTCAGGAAATGCAAATAATTTATGGTTATGGTGTGCGAAATGAAAATCTCCGTCAGTGTTAGCTATTGATTTATGCAGTCCGCTGCCCTGATCAAATGGTCTTGCTAAAATATACCAATCAGAAAATGGTATTGATGCAGTAAAAAGAAACCAAATCCTACACATTTTTCCTGTTTTGGAACCACAATCTCTTTGATCGCCGGCGGATAAATTTGTCCGAGGTGGTCAATGCTTTTCTGTGGTCCGCAGCTGTATTTCCATATCTGCCTGTCTCTTGCGAATCCACTTTGGTCATCTGTTCTGCACTGTCGTATCCCTCTGATTTTCTTAAATGAGCTCTATTCTTGCCAGACGACCTCTGAGCTGCAACATACAATTTTTTGCTGCACGTGAAATCAACTCTCTTTTCGCCCAAGATTTTTTCGTCGGTTCTAGTTGTTGGATCCAAACCGTCACTTGAACTATCCGGTTCATTTGAAACGACTAGCGGGGTTCGAAAAGTGTGTGCCATCTCTCCATTCCTGTCCAACTTCGTCATGAACGAGGTGATGGAGGATGCTTCAGGAGGTCTCCAAGATGTAGGAATCCAACTAGGAAATGGAGGGAAGCTATGCGACCTAGATCACGCAGATGACGTCGTGTATCTGTTCGAATCCGCAGACTATGCATAACGTGCACAAGACAGACTCTCGAGGTCTGATATTCCGTTTGGCATGTGCTTTGCATCTTCAAAGTGTAAAGTGGTGTTGCAGGGCTGAACGACAGTAGTCTGATACTGGATGAAGAAGAACCAACGATTGTGGACCGTTTCACTTACCTTGGTAGCTGCAATGTCGAACGATAGTAGTTCGGCAGTAGAGGTAAATATGCTAATATCGAAGGCTCGAGCAGCTTACGCTGGACTGAAGCACTTATGGCGTCGGTCTGATATTTCACTGAAGTTGAAAGATCGTGTGTACTGTACCCCAATGCGCTCAGTTCTGTTCCATGCCTGCGAGACATGGAGTATCCGTATCCGGAATGTTCGTCGCTTGGAGGTTTTGGACCACCGATTTCTACGTAGTAACGCTGGATGGAGTGACCGGGTGAGGAATCTAGTACTAGGTGCCAATTCTGAGAATACCTTATCTCAGCGTATGAAACGCAGTAGACTACGATCATGTGTTGCGTATGAGAAACATTCGTCTACCATGCAGTCTCCCGTTTTTTATTCCTTCCACTGAATGGAAGAAAATACGTGAAAGTCAACAGATGACGTGGCAATGTGGAATGAGAAAATGTACAGCGAACTTAGGTAAAGTAAGTGCCTCAAGTCTTTGTGGTTGGGGTCCGAAAGACTTGTAAACTAGGTGGGTGGAGATACTGGAGGATATGACATTGAATCGCGAACAGTGGCGATCGTGTTGTCATTTTCTATCGAATAAGAATGATTGGAAAAGTACGTTTGTACAGTTAGACTGTGTTCCGTGTGTTAGCTACAGCAGCCTTCTAATCTTTTCCCGTCTGTGTAGCTCCACTTCCCGTTTGCCTTGGATATTCACTCTCTTTATAGACATGTAATGTTGTAGAGAAGGCAACGGTCAATGAGGCTTGTGTTGCTGTTTAACGCTTCACGATTATGATGTCCTGATTCGGATTGTGCTGGAAACGAAAGGAAAATTCTCAACGCGGCATGGAGCAATTTACCTTCAGTATGCGAGACTTTCTTATGGTCAAGATAACGGTTCATAGCCTAATTTCGCTTGTAGACCTTATTCCAGCTGCAGATAGAAGTTCAGTTTAGGATCATGAAGCACTGTGTGACTTTCACCTGTAGGGCTCAGTATTTGAGGGATTAGAGTTTATTTTGCCGCAGCATAAGATCTAATCCGTTATTGGGTAGATTTATAGCGCATCACTCGGATCATTTGGTAGTCTATGCGAAACCCTCTTATGACTGTGTTTAGTCATTTCCCTACAAACTATTGTCCCCATTTTCTCTTGATTACAGTCTTCTGGCTTCCGCAGGTGGTATGATGTCCTCGTCTTCTAATGTGCCCACTGCTGTGGAGCAATCACTGCAGTCATCTGGAGACCGTTTGTACCCGGATTTACATCAACTGGTGCCTAAGACCACGTGTGCCCTAAAGCAAAAACGCTTATGCTATTTGAACAAGTTGATCAGTCTTCTTCACTACACTATTCTGTGTGGCCAGATCCCGGCACAAGAATTGGAAGCACTTAAGACTGGACCACTTGCACTAAACATCGTTCAATCCTCCTCGGACTCTGGTGAACCGCATACAGAATCGCTGATAAGCCGTCTGCTTACCCAGCCGGTTGGTAATCTGTTTAAGCGAATAGTTAATGTAACGACCAGTTCAAAGTCAGTTGTCAAACATGAAAAGGAGGATCGAGACCGTATGCTTACCATCTTGGTTTGCTTGCGCATAGGCAATCTTCTGTCGGAGCTGGAGGCGGTAGCCGCATCATCCGCCTGGGGTAAGAATAAACGTTTTTGTCCTTTACCGCTTAATATATTCCAATATTTTTTTCTTATTTACACTTTCCACGAAAGCCACGAGAAATGAGATTTCCCAATACATTTCAACTAATCCGGCACCACGATTTTTGAGATCGCTAAATGTACTTCACACGTCAGTGCCTGCTCATCTTCGAAATCGTTCACGTTTTTGTCCCGTGGACAATGGAAAGTTAGGACGAAATCATTCGCCAATTGCTATCGGCATATCTTTTGATCATTGGTGATACGAGCAAGATTGTTTTAAGTTTCGCGATATGAAGCCGAAATCTCAATTTACTACTGACAATGTTGTCGGTAGTGAAAATTTGATAGATTCCATTAGGTTAATGCTAATAATGACCGAGTCACAGTTCAACTCTTCCGAACCTAGACAGGCATGTACACGACCAATGGTACGATGTTACAGTGAAAGTAGTCCGCACGGTTGGAACGTCACAAAAGGTGGTGGACAGAACCGAACGCACATACACACACACACACACACACACACACACACAAGCCCACGACAATGTCGAGGCCAGGATTCTATTGCTTGAATACGACTCCAGTTTCGTCATATACCAAAACCTTTTTGCCGTTCGCATGGTCCAATTGCTTATGGCGGTATGACACTTCCACCTTTCCCCAGCCTTTGTTTAATTATGTGGATGGCCTCGGTCGATCCGGGTGGCACGCCTGAAGTTCTTTGCCATGCTCCCCGCAAATTTAAGCCTCTAAACCTCAGTATCGCGCGCCCAGGTACTTTCGTAACCGACCAGCCATTTGTAATAACGAAATGAGAATGCATGACAATTGTTTTTATTTCATCTTTACTTCATCAATGTGCTCACACATGCGGTCTCTTCAGGTTCTGCCCACTCTGTCCGAGACCAACTAATATCCATTTGTTGGGCCTAATCTGAAGGTTCACGCTAGTTTTTTTACAGCCCCACATCCCCGTTGCCTTTTGGTGTGCTAGGTGACATGTCAGCGACGAGCCACGTATCACCGCGCGATGTCTCATGTGCTTACTGACCAGAGCTTAAACAATATTTTTTGCTTATTTCGCTTATGGTGGCCAGTTTATACGTGGATACATGATCTAAGCACAACTGTATCACTCGAAAGCAAAACGGCCTATGGCGGTGTGTGCAAATCACTGAACTTCAGATCTCAAATTCCGTCTCCACTCTGGTCGACACACATCCCGACTCAAATCAAATGAGTCACTGTGCGAAAATTTTGGCATATGCCTTCAATATTCCGTGGATTTATGTACGTGCTTTTGGCTTTCTCATTTTGTGACGTGCCAGTCCTACGGACTACCGACGGTTGTGTGTGTATGTGTGCGTTTATGAGACTCGTTACTACGTCTGACCTATCGACTTTATGTTTGTATGTTTCGGGATCAATCTTGCTAACACTCACCATGAATCCAGTTGACCTTGAAGGCAAGGGATACGTCTCTTCCACTGAGCGCGTACTATGAAGCTGCTTTGAATGTCTGCTTAAATATCAAAGGTTTTTGTTGTTTATGAGTTTTTGGGGCTTTCTTATGTTTTGCAAATGTGTGCAAAAAATCAAGTTCTTTGGATTTCCTGTATACCTAAACCACTAACAGAAATATTTTGATTACAAGGAATTTTCCGCTACACACAGCTAGCATACTTTCATTTTGAGACAGTAGTCGGAAGTCATTGGTTTCTTCATTAACTTGAGTTGTACCCAGTTTGGAATCGCTTTTTCACGTTTTATTCATTGTGAACGTTTTCAACAATTAGGCCTGGGGCTTTTCAGTTCAATATTCTAGCCAACTAAATCTTGATATGACCTACTTTTCACATCTATCCACGTCGTTTCTGGCAAAGCTGACCCTCAAGCCGGGGAATTCGAAGCGTTGTATGGGCTGTGCACGGAGGTCATGCGTTTAATTCAAGCAAACGCCCAACAACCCGTAGCATCCGAACAGAAAATATATGCCGAAAGGAACGCCGCGGAGCACCGTATCAATCTTGTTTCTAGTGCTATGATCTTTTGGATTCTTGGCGAACAGGCCACGGAAACTAGTGGCATCAACCCTTCGAATGTCTCCCAAGTCACGGTTATGCCTCGCTCTATTCACGCTGGGTTATCCAGGCCCATATGCCATGCAATACTGATGCAAAACACGCCACCAGATCTTATGTGTGTTTCAGCCATGGTGCGAATACTTGAAGCCTGCATTTGGTCGATTCTCACTCTTGGTAAGTGGCGTATTGTGACTAAATCGAATCCTGAAACAACAGAAGGATTTATCCTTCCGTATTTGTTCATTTCCTTTGCTAATTATATAGCAAAGCATTTCGAGGAAGGGGATCGCGGCCAATTAGAAGCTGTCAAATTGGAAATCGACCGTCCCGTCACGTTTGACGAGTCGTAGTTTGGATCGAAACGTCAAGATAAACGTATTAACTCAGTGTACGCCTTCTCAACTCTAATATAATTATATATATATATAATCGCTCACAAGCGAGAAGCAGCAAAATCTGGTATCACCATGTAGCGGATAAGGAATTGATTTCAAATCATCGGTCGACTTCAAATTTTCTATTTAAACTTTTCCAGTACTCCAAACCAAATAAGATCACCGTTTGTATTATAGTAAACAGATAAACTCTGTCAAGGGCATAACTGTCATGGCCAAAATCAATCATATGCAAAAGTGACCACACAGTTATTTGTATTAAAATCTCACGATGTAATTTCCTTTCTCTAATCCTGTCGCATATTATTATCGATATTTCATGCACCATGGACCAGATAGACCTGAATACCATTTGAATGCTCCAAGTTTCCCCAGATATGTTGCACTGAATTAATCGCAAAGCAAAACAGGGAATATAATTATCTTGTGCAATATTAGAAAATTTGGATCACCTCAATCAATGGACTCGTTCACATTGCTATTGGATACATAGCATACGATGACCTGAAATACATTTACAAAATTGGCAACTCTGAAAGGAAATTCTCGGACAAAGTCGTCCCGGTTTCTTATTCCCATCCAAATTGTTCACTCTCAGCCGAATACAAATAGAGCATCCTTACCAACGGATAAAAAGAGAATGTGCTCCGGATATGGGTAATTTTGCCGTTATGGTAACGGAGATATTTCTTCCATTCCAAGAAAGTATCTAGTATAAAAAGACGGCACTCTGTCTCTGAAGAAAGTCTATTGGTTCATTCTATCAAAATTTACTAAACAAGTTATCTGGAGAAAAGCAATTTTCGTTCAGTTTGACGTAAATCGGATAAAACCACACTTGGGTGGAACACATGCTTCATATAAAATCCTACTCTGGTCTGAATCTTGATTCTGTCTATAATATATTTCGTGTCTTGGAGTGATAATTAAGGGAGGTTTCCTGACCAACGGATATTGGCTTATAAATTCTAAAGCTTCTTGAAGTATGAAGTAAAAGCAATTCCATTTTGGAGTTGCTGGATGCTACATTGAAAAGATCAATTGCCGGCACTCGGCTCTCTTCGTTCAGCTTCCACCGTTATTTGACGGGTCCAGCCAAAGATTCCTCTACCCGTTTTAACCCACGACCATTGTTGAACCCAACCTGTTCCGCAAGGTATATAGCCTCTCCTTTTTATTCTTTAGGCATAGAAAGCCATAAATATCCTGTAAACTTCTATTTGTTGGTTTATGACTTCTCACTCTCGAGCTTTACTGTGCCTTTGTTTGAAAGAGAAGAATTTCGACCTTGTCATAAAGTATCTGGAACTGCTTCTACGTTTCAGCGGAATTAACGCAGATGTACTTGCAGATTTCATTACTGGGAGGCATTTTCATGCTTGTAGTACATTTTCAAAGTTTTCTATCCAAAACTAGCCATCGTCTACACACGACATTCTCCAAGACTCTCTCATTCTTCAACTTGTTTCTTATTTAGGTTCATCCCCTCTCGTACATCCACCCACAGAAACAGCTTTATTCCCCATCTCGTTCATTTACGCATAAATCGCCGGCTGGCAATCTCAAAGCTTATCTCAACTGACAGCCCACTTAGTATTCGTCTGTCGCCATTCCCTTTTACTGATTTATCACGCCGCTCACTTTATTCCAGCATGTACTGGTTTGTGTCTGTTTCCCCTTTCCTCTATTTGTCTTGTGCTTTGTGTGTTTGAGCCGAAAATCCGCTCTCACCTGAGAGCGCGCAGAAATACTTGGCTTGACTTGAGTCCAAAGTTATGGTATCATGTTTGTGATTTATATAAAGACGGTCTGTCAAAAAGATTGCTGGCCTAACAGTCAGTCTACTTTCGTTTTCAGTCCCCAATTCTATGTCGTTCATGGTTCGATTTGGAAAGGTGGAAAATGTCTTTACCCAATCCTTGGTGCAGAATTCAACTGAGTCATTCGTGGTTTCCAACAGTTTTGTTTATGGATGTTTACGAGAAGCCAGTTTGCTTTCACTCTTCTGTCTTGCCGTTGCTCGAGCCAAACGCTTCAGTATGGTCGGTGTAACTGAAGATGACCCGCAAATCCTCCTCGCCGATATATTCCACTGGTTAACCACAACGGATTGGAAGTAAGTTTGGTTTCTCCCTCATCCACTTCCGTCAAAATCGGAAGATAACTTTTAAAAATACTGATTTTCTCGGTTTATCCACAGGTTCTTAACCGCTGAAAATCCGGCGAAAATCAGTGGGTTACTGCTGTTGTTGTCTTTCATTGCTCACTCACTGGGACAGAAAATTGCCGCTAACAGCAGTGCCGTTGGTTGTTGTGATTGGCATCCGGCTTGGAAATATCAGTCCTCCGCCGACACCGTACCACAGATAAAATGCGCCGCCGCACCATTCGCCAAACAATTTATCAGTGTTTTAGCCGAAATCCGAAGGGCACTGGGATCGTCGAAAATGTCAAGCAGGGCGACGGACGAGGATTCAGAACACTTTGCTCGGTAGGTGTTCAGAACCCATGTTGATTCCTTTGAAAATACATTGAGATATGGCTTTCATAACGCTGTTCTTGTGATTTGTCCATTTTTCTACTCTAGATTTACAGATAATGGTGAAAAAAATGAAATGGACGAAGTATTATTCTCTGTGCTCTTAAAATTTAGGGTTTTCCGGGGAGTGAGTTGCGGCGCGCACTTCGCTCCGACATACATTATATATATATATATATAATGTATAAATACTATATATATATATATCGGAGTGAAGTGTGCGTCGCATCAGAGCTATGGCGGAAGAAGAAAAATGAGGGACAAAGTGATTGAAATAATTCCCAGAGTTCACCGTCCATGCCAGGCTCTTCCAGTCCCACTCTCCACGTTACCGGATATCCATAGGAATCCGTGTTTGCTCCGCGAGATTGGTTCTGCCCGGTTTCTCTAGCTGAAGTGGAGGGTTGGTCTAAAGTACCCCACGCCATGACTTACATTTGTATCTCTATAAGAAGTAATCTTAATTTACATACTAGTCATTTAATCGCAAAAAATGCATTAACTTTGTGTGGCATCAGTGACTGAGGAAATTATCAGCGGCTCCTTATCATACCTAATTTTGTTTTTCACTTCAGTTCATCACAGACAATGCCAAGAAATACATTCTTTTCTACATTTTGTACAAATCTAAGTGTAGATCGCTTGCAATCGGAATCTCGGCGAAATACAAAAACAAAGAGCAAGAAAGATGAAAAAAGCAATGTGCAAAGTTCATCCTCACCATCATCATCATTCAGTGCTAAACAGCAAGGCAAGCCTCGCTAATCGCTGCCTTTTTCCGAGAGTTACACATCTCTATAAAAAGAGTGAATATCCAAGGCGAACAGGGAATGGACACTCACAAGCGGTTAAAGATAAAAAGCTGTTGCAACCAACACACGGAACACAGTCTAACTGTACAAACGTACTTTTCCAATCATTCTTATTCGATAGAAAATGACAACACGATCGCCACTGTTCGCGATTCAATGTCATATCCTTCAGTATCTCCACCCACCTAGTTTACAAGTCTTTCGGACCCCAACCACAAAGACTTGAGGCACTTACTTTACCTAAGTTCGCTGTACATTTTCTCATCCCGCGTTGCCATGTCACTTGCTGGCCTCTATTCCGTGGGTGGAACGCAAAATAGGAGACTGTATGACTGACAAGTGTTCGCCATACGCAACACGTGACCCAGTTAGTGTAGTCTACCGAGTTTCATACGCTCCAGACGTCGGCCTAAATACGTTAGCGTGTGGCCAGCTAAACTGATCCTTGAAGTACTCAGCCCAAAAGTCCAGCCTTTGTTGCCTACTGTGCATGAGCCCTCTCCATTTCTGTTGTACACGACTTCATTAACCGAAGTTCGCTGCCCACCGCTGTCGCGTATAAGCTTAAGCAGTCTTTGACTGTTACCTGAAGTGGACGCCACTTCCATCTCTTCGGCTACCTTAACCCACCAGCTTTCGCGGTCATTCCTAAGGCTTATGGTCAACTGACGCTGCAACTGCCGACGCATCTTATTCACCTCCTTGCAGTTGGGGACCTGGCGTGTTTGCCCCGTTAGACTGTGCGACCGTTGCGAGGTCCAATGTATTTGCTGAACACTAGACTTAGAACCACAGGCGAGGTCGCTTGCCAGATGCATCACCCGTCTGATCGCACTGCTTGTCTACATTGCTGCTCGTCGAGGTTCTTAGTTTTTGGGATGGTTTCTTTTCGTAGCTGTTGCGAACAGCCAAATCAGACATATGTACGACGGCCAATCGGATTTGTGGCCTGTGTCGATGGCCGTTGAGATGCAGCAAAAATCACATTGAAACTCATGCATGGTCCGATTAAGATGTACGTGGTCCAGTGGGACCTCCAATTCACCATTCATGATAGTCTTTTCATCCCTTTTCTTCACGTCATTGGCGATCCTTAATTGGGCTTCATTCTACCGGGATACCAATTTCGGTGCCAAAATTGTCTTCTACCTCCCCTTTTTTCCAGTTTTTAAATAGGCTATTTTAATAGGGGTTTGTCCTCGTAAAATGCAGTGTTACTACTTGTTCAGAATGTATACTGTCTGAAAATTCGGTACCTTCGGGGGAATTTTTCATTCAGAATGAAAGCCTTTTTTGGTAGCTCTTCAGCTTTTTCCGACATGTTTTGCACCTTAGGATTGTGCAATTATCCTGGAACACTGATTTGACCGTAAACCAAACCTCCCTCTAATTTGATGGGCCTTGGACCAACTCCACTTTTTTACCTGGGATAGTTATATGTCACCTGGTGTTTCGCTATCAGTACGTGTTCTTGCTATTAAAGAGGGCACGTCGGTTTATTTTCTTGTGATTCTGTGGTCTATTATAGAAATGAAAAGGGTCTTTAGGCTATCCTCTATGCCCCTGGAAAAAAGGAGTGCACTTACACAACTTTAGGATTGCTGTCCTGCTTCAGCCCTCGCTTTTTCAGCTCATGGTGATCTATCTGGTTCATTATGACTGCTTCCTTCACTCGTTTGCTTGATTCAACTTTAACACTAAATTAATTCGATCCACTACTTATTTTGCACAGATTCCTCAGCTTCGTGAATTGCATAGGAAGCCTTGTATGTTCATGGGTTGGTGCGGATCCTGATGAAGCCCAATCTTTGTTCGAACCCCTGAGCGGTCTTCCACTCCAATCTGACCAAAGCGGGGAACCATCCTGTTTCGTGCGCATATCGCTCGTCCCGGCACTTCTGGCACGACTGCCTAACTTCACATTGGTCCAAGCGGTCAATTATGTGTCCAATCAGTTTTGGCCCGATTTGCATCCGTGTATCAGGGAAATTCGCAGCTTCCTCGAACATTGAACGCGTTTGTGCGATCGGACCTACTGCGAACCGTTTTCTGTTACCCAATGTCTTTCTCATGAAGGACCCCCCCCTCATTGTTTGATCCCATTTTACCGAGTCCATTTGATCTGTTCATTTGACTTTTCTCATGAACGTATGCAGATCTCTTTCTATTCCTCTATTCATCGGGTCACTATTTTTTTGGCCGGCAAACTTATTTCATGTCTCAATTTCTCCCGTCATTCCGAGCCAGTGTTCCTTAGTTCACAAGTGACCTCGTCAGTTGGCCTTCATCTTAAGAAACGGATTTTTTAATCACCGTGTTTGCAATTTTCTGCTTTTCGTACATTATATCTGACTTTCGATTTTTCGACGCAGTTTATATATGAGAAAGCCATTATCTGATGACGGAGATGTCTGCATAGATTTTCCGCCCGAAGTTGTCTGGGAAAACGGGGGTGCTCCTCTTGAAAAGCCTCAAGTGAGCGATCTTCACCTGAATTCATTAAATAACGTCGTCTCTTTTTGAAGCTGTTTAAGCCAATTAAACATCGTGGTTAGCACGTAGGTGTTGGTCGAAAGGAAAGTGACTAGATGCATGTAAAGATTTATGCTTACATTTGCATCAGCCAGAAAACTGCTCCATCCAGTGAATATCGATCCGCAACCATCTCTTTAATAAAATATAATCAGCATTGTTGCGAACCCTCCCTATAACGCGTGCAGCATTTATGTTCCTGTTTGATTATTCGCTTTTGTCCATAAGTTCACTTGTGCGGCATTTTACTTGTGGTGACTACCCAATATATGTTCGTCACAGAAATGCATATAAAATCATATCATATCGTATCCTCCACTCATCATCCTCACCCTCTTGACATAATTACTATGGTAACTTGATATTTTTACCGCAGTTTGAGCCTCATGATGGAATAAAGTCCGCCGATTTGCCGTGAGTCGTCTCATATGCTTTCCAAAATATGATGCGACGTTCCCTCGTACTTTCTTTTGTCTTCAGTGTTGTTGATTTTTCGCCTCAGTAGAACGATCGCTCACCGGCACTCATCGGATAGAACAGTCTTCCAGCTCAGGAACAAATGAACATTAAAAATTTCAGACATCATAGCTTTTTCCAGCCAACATCCGTATGTTGGGTTGACGTATACAGAGACAAGCTGGCCCATTCAGTTCAATTCGGGTCTTCTCAGTCAGCGGCCTTCGAGAGGAACACTTTTTTGAACGACTATGTGCTGAATCTCTGCGATCATCTTCGTGGTCTGGCGGTGAACTCCGCGCACACTGGTAGATACACAAGCGATTTAATTGGCGCGATTACGTGTGGGGCCAAGCGAGTAGATTTTCAGTCTACGTAAAACCACTTAAATAAAACGCCCAAAACCAGTTCTTGATTTTGTACACCAAAAATTGTACTCAATGGCCTGACAGATTCTAATAATATTCCACTCAATAAACGGATACGTGTAAAAGTACCTCATTTGAATGAGCATCCCGTGGTATGATGCTTAATGGTTGAATCTCCGTCAAGTTTAGTTCAACAATGAATATTTTGCATAAATCTGAATACAGATAGTATGCCATCGGAATCACGATGAAGGATGAAAACAACGAGCGTAAAAGGAGAAAAAGAAACCATGTGTAGGGTTCACAACACATACCAGTTCTTCTATTCTCCATATCATCGGCCATCTGTCGAGATCAATGAGTCCTCTGCGGGCTTGTTACTACTAGGTTGCCGAAGCCGAAATAGAGGGGTGACTTAGGGGACCTCACCCCGAGTCTTTGACCAAATGGTCTAGCCCACAAGACAGCAGGAAGATCTGATGGTCACATAACGCAATGGGGGGCGGTAAGCGATTGTTCAGTTCATGTGCCCTTCAGATGGGGCTAAGCATCCTGGATGCTCAGCACACCCCCTCACCACGGACTCCGGTGAGCACACAGCCGTGTGCTTCTAATGCCACCTGTGGCTGGTTTGGGATCAGGGTTTTAGCCAACTCCTCTAGATTGGTTATCAAACGTTCGGATGTCTCTTTTGACGAGGATTACCGAGATTTCCACGCTCGTACTCAAGCTTACAGGAATATCGTCCTCGCTGAAGCGATTTACGGAGCGCTGTCAAGAATGAAGGCGTATTTGACGACCAACTCCTAAATCAAGCAAAATATGGCGGCAATAACCGCAAAACTGGTCGTGTGCTTCCGGGGGAGTTTTGTTCATCCACCTTTATGCAAAACATGCTACCGAGAAGAAAAATTCAGCTTTCTATAAATGTAGTTATAGAAACACAGGTACATACTAGTCATCATATATGGAGTTTACGGAAAACTCGCCGCTTCTTCAATTATCCACCTCCACGTCTCGGATTGTCCATGGCTCGTCCAAGAGCGTGATACTATCCTGTTACCCAAACTGAAATAGAGGCTAGACATTGTAGACCCATGACTCATTTTTCTGACCAATGCACAAGTGTTTCCGATAACACGGCGTATTGCGGCAATCCGTAACAACAAATTCGTCACTTCTTCCTTATTTTATTTATTATTTGCGCATCCACTGATTTTATCTCCCGCTAATTCCACCGAAAGCTAACGAAGACCGGGGTACACAAAAGTTCGTTGATCGGCAGGTTCAACCGGAGTTAGTCTTAAGTACGGTCGCACATGGTCTCTTGAAGAGCCTAAATAGTGACTTAGGGAAACCATAGATAAGTCAGGATCCATGCTCCATTGACTCAGCCGACTACAGTTAGACCAGAATTTTATTCGATGTGATATCTTAAGTACCTCTATGGCGCAGTGAGCTATGCATGACGAGCTTTTCAAGCCCTAAATAGTCATATCTGATGGGCTATTGCACCAAAGTTCCGTAGATTCTAACCTCAGAATAGAGAGCTTCTGGTCCCATATGTTCAAACAGCAAATCTAAAAAACAATCCAGCGGATCGTCACAAGACAAACAGTTTATTGGTCATAAACCTATGGGTGAACAGGGTGGCTAAATCCTTTTGGACCTTACAGTATTTTGCCGTATATCTACCACCCAGAGAGGCTAAGTAAAAAACGTGGTTAAGTGACAGCTGCATCCACGTGTTGATTCGGCTAGGCGGTAGGCTTCCTTCATAGGTCATATACAGTTGCATGGAGATTTTAAAGTGACCTGCACCTCTGCAGTGTGACCTGTTAAAGAGTTGGGTTTGGGTCTATACTATATGGTATTGTGGCGTTAGTAGTCTCGGAGAAAATCGGTGATTTTCAGCCGAGGAAAGTGCATCGTGGCGGTGTGATATCAAGCAAAGTTTTGTCGTGTGCAGAGAAACGGTTGTATCAACTAACTTCAGCGACCTAGACGTCAGTAGAATCAGGTTGTCTACCGAGTTACAAACGTCGTATTGGTCCACTCATCTAGCTCCAAAACGTGGCCACAGAGACTGTCAGCGCTTGAGCACCAGTATCGTTGCAGCATTCTATATTTACTCTGATTCTTTGATAAACGACACCGAGGTTAGGTCAGGGCTTTGGGAATTCTTGTAGTAGTTACGAGAACAAGCACCGAATTTAAACAGGTATCTGGGACATGGTACACATGCCTACGGGTAAACTCCCCCAACGCGCCGTTCTCTGCGACTGTTGGCGTCTAGATCACCACAACGTGTTATGCCTGACTGACGGGCCTGGCCAGGCTTAAGTCTTGGATGCGAGTTTCCTAAATGTAGCACATAACTAGAATGAATTGAACTCTCAAGATGTCCTGGGAGATCGTGAATAATGTGACTGGTGCTGCCATCAGTAGCTTTCTTGCAGTAGAGACTATCCATCGTGTAAATCATCGTCAATTGTAATCTTGTTTCCTGTTCATCTAACAATATCGTTTATGTTTGTTTCATCCTTGAGTTCACAACATTATGGTGCACTAGCTAACACGAGGGCGGCAGTGTGATCAATGGTCAAAATTACTTGGGATGTAATAATCTTGAGGTTCTAAATGATCGCGATATGTACGACAATTTGCCATTCGACGGTCTCTAAACGATCATGGCATAGTACACAACTTAGACGTTTAAATTCAATATGCCAAGCCACCGGCCGAGGAGAAAAAAATGGGGCGAATGACCGTAAAATTCACAAGGGGAAATTGATTGGTGAAACTGTGAATGTAAGTGGATGATGAATCTTTGTACTTTACTGATTAAGAGTTACTGCAAATGCGGCGACATCGCGCTGGTTATTTCGGTCGATCAGCAGAGCAACAGTGTAAAAAGGTAAATGACGGACCAATCACTGAATACTAACCAAAGAAAGTGATTTATTTTTGGTCTGGAGAAAATTTGCCTGCTCGATCTGGTTTTTCTCACTAGATAGTGGAAACTTAAGATAGAGTCGATTGTCGAGACAAAACTAGAACATACGTCTTTCTCTTTGTCAGAGGAGACCATCCCACTTCCCGAACCATCGGATTTGATATACCTAAATCGATTTCTAAGACAATGGGAAAACTAAAGTTAGAAGTTTATACAATTTGTCACGTCTGTGAACTCATTTTTTGAGATAAGAGAATGCCAAGCGGCTATGCCACGTTACTGCCTTGATGAAATCTGACGAGCTCTATTCATCCTATCGTTTGGTTCCGATGAGGAAAGAAATGACCTTGTGTTGGTGTACACAAGCTGGAAGAATATATTCTGGGGAATTCAAAGGAAATATCTGAGCTGGCTTAGTATTTCAGTAAAAAACAACGTGCAAATGAAACCAAAGTTGAATACGCGTGTTTGCATAGCAGTGGCCCGAGAAAGTACTTTCTGGGAAAATAAAGGGAATCAGACGTAATAATGCCTCCACTGATGTCACCATGAAGCAGCAATCCAAAATCCATTTCTCATGAGGAGAAAACTTTCGATGAATGTAATACTGAACCCTAATGACCGATTGATGACACCTAATTCAATGGTGCTGATAATTTCAACCGATGAACTAGGCAGAAAACCGTATAAGTCAATAAACGACAACTAGCCGAACTAGCCAGCAAAGGAAACTAATATAAGCGATTTGCTTTTGCTCTAGAAAAGATTAACTTTGTTTGCTCGACTTAATTTTTCTCATTTGAGTAGTAGGGATTGGAGAGCGTCGATTGCCGATTGATGAGACGAGACCAGAGCAGACATCTTTCCTTTTAAGCGCTTCAAAATAATGGACTAACCAAGAATGACTTCTGAGAATTCCAAAGCGTTACTAATCAGAATGATTACAAACAGACTTTAGTCATTTGCCACCCACAAGTAACAACATTGCAGGAACACAGAGCTCTTCTAATGAGTTCGTTTCTGAAAGCTATTCAAAATATGGTATTCAGATACATACACGGCGTGTTGCTCATAGAAGGATGCCTAAATGCTATTCGACGTTGTAGAATGACTTCCGTAAACAGACAATCTTTAAATCATCGTTTAGCGTCAACCAGCGGGACAAGCCACACTGATCGTTCCCTTTCTCACCAAGTTACCCGTTGGAATACAAAGAACGAATACGCAAGACGGACAGACTGGGCCCACGGGGACAGGAGAAGGAAAAAACGCCACCGTAGCCAACACGATTTTCAACAGCTAATTCGACAGAAAGTGACAACATGACAGCCATTGTTCGTGGTTCGCTGCCATATACTTGTCTCCAGCCCCCCAGTTGACGGGTCTTTCGGACCCCAACCAACGAGGACACGAGACAATTACTTTGCCTAAGTTACCTGTATTTCTCATTTCCCGCCGCCACCTTATCTGCTGGACTCCATATGGCTTGTTGCACGTCGTGGGAAGAACGGACAATGGAGCACGGTGGTATAGACGGGTGTTCGCCATACGCACTACGCGTCCAAATCAACAAAGTCTACTGACTCTCAATTGAATCGTTAGGAGCGTGAGTGGATGATAAGTCCATTTAAGACTCACATGTTGATTCGTCGGAGGATTTTCGTCGGTTACGCAAGGTTAACATTCAGAAAGGAGGCACGAGGCCCGAAATTATTGGTTTTCTTCTCAGTAGTATGTTTCGCATACGGATGAATGAACAAAATTTCTCCGGAAGCGCAAGACCGGTTTCGCGCCTATTGCCGCTCTCCAGGTATGCGTATCCGGTATTTCCGTCCAACCATCCTCGTACTAGTGCGCTCCTCCGACGAATCACCATGTGCTACTTAAATGAACTTACCATCTGCTCATGCTTCTAACGATTTAAGCGCGATTATAGTGAGAAACTAAGAAGGGAGCGCACTAGTATAGGGATGGTTGGACAGAAGAATACCGGGTACGTATACCCGAAGAGCGGCAATAACCGCGAAACCGACAGTGTGCTTCCGGAGAAATTTTGTCCATTTATCCATATGCGAAACATACCGCTAAGAAGGAAAGGTTTACTGAACTTTGTACGCTTAGATAAGACGTTCTCAGAGCCGGCATCTAATACTAGATCCCTGTCCTGTACATCACTCACGCGCTCAATTCATCCAATCCCATTAACAATGCCCAAACATCGATGATCGACTACTTTATTTCACCAGCTTTCACGGTCCTTCTTAGTCTACCGTTACTCGACGCTGTAGATCCTGTTTTATCTCATTCAGCTGCTCACGGTTGGTGGGCTGATGTTTTTGTTCCATTAGACTCGAGAACACTCAAGAGATCCAGCGTTTTTTTTTTGGGGGGGGGGGCAATACTTTATTGGCCGCGTACGAAACCCACTCCCAAATGCACTCCACGCTTGCCCTGATCCCAGCACTCAGCTACAATGCGCTCGTCGGAGTTCTTAGGTCGTCCGATAGTTTCTGCTCGTAATTGGTGCGAACAGCCGAAACAGTCACGTTGCAAGGCCAAACCGGTTTGCGTCGAAGCCTCCTGAGCCGCAATAAAAATCGCATTAAGACTATGCCACGGTCGAATTCTACATACGTGGACCAACAGGGTGAACAGTTTTGGACAAAAGCACGCCAGTGGTAGCTTACTGTGACATGATCGATTTCCCTCCGGAGTTAGAACCTCCACGTTCGGGTTCATTCTAGCTCTTATGTCGTGGAGATCAATTATGCTTAATAGGCGGACCAGCTCCGTACGTATTTACAACTCGTTTCAGCTAGCATTTCGTGATGTGCATAAAGTTGGTTTTGTTTCGCGCCATGTTACTTTCATTTCAGCTCATCTTCCACTGTGCGAAGCTCAAATCCGCCCTTCGCTCGAATATTGCAGTCATCTGAGAGGTAGGGCTTCGTCTAATTTCTCTACTCTCGACTAGGTTTGACCCAACACCATCTGGATAACCAATGCCCCTTTTCTTAACATCTAACCTGCAGTCTTTTGTCCACTGCCAAGCGATTGCTCCATTGTTTCTCTTCTGTCACCGCAAACTGGCTTTCATTCTTCGGAGCTTGCCCCGTAAATACATGTACCTTTGACCTTCGTTTGCCTAACCCTTTATCAGACTTCAAGCCACCATTACCAATTTTCTGCCTAAAAGTGTCGTATATCAATCTTTCATTTAGAATGTTATCCTATAGCTGACAAACTGTAGAACATCCACACACACCCCACCCCAACCCCTCATAATCGCTTCGAAAGCAGAGTCAATAAAGTGGTTCTTACGTGAATTTTGCCGCATGTCCTTTACTCGCTATCCTGTAAATCACTTGATTAACAAAAATAATGCCACTACGTCGTGCAAACTGTCAGAATTTTGTATTGGACAAGAATAAATGATTGTATGCTCAAAATTTGAGAAACCTGCCCCGTTATCTGTAGGATGCACAAGCAAGGCGCAACTTTCCCCCAAAACAAGCTAGTGTATTAAAATCACCCTCTGGCGCCAAAATTTCAGAGTCATTCCTCTTGCGAACAAGGGCGACGAGTTCGCTATCAAACGTCTTTCTGCACATCAGAGCTACTGCCTGTTGCAGCGTATGCAGAGATGAAAAACAGCTTTTGCATAATACAGGTATCCCCACGAATGCCAACTGATCATTGGAGTTTTGCTGTGCATAAAAGCAAATAAATCGGAGTCAAGTCTGGGAGAGTTGTCTCAACCTCACCAATCAGGATTACTCCTATATTGCGCTGACCCACAGCACGAGCTGCTTCGTTTCCGGAGTTGTGCGGGGTACATGTTAGAGTGATAGCAAGTGGAGCTAGTTGAATTGAACTACTGAAATCCTGAATTCGTGCTAAGCTGAACCACCAGACATTAATAACTAGAGTCCAATAATAGCGCTAAACACGCTTGTTAAACGACCACACACACCAACGCCCCACGATCGCAGTCTTTCTGGACTTGAAAAATGCATTCGATCCAGCGGTTCGACCACCACTATTCAGTGCTCTCTCCTGGAAGGGTATGCCAACTAAGTTTGTGAACCTGTTGCGAGCATTGTACTCGCATATCTATGGTCGCGTGAGAGTACACGGTAAACTGTCACGTTCATTCGAAACAACTA
>LUCM01002232.1:74624-189052 GCA_008360955.1 Fasciolopsis buskii | reverse complement strand
TTTTTTTTTGTCAGCCTGAGTAAAGGCTAATATTTGCGAAATTGGCACAATCGTGATGACATCGAATCATAAGAAAAACACATTAATACTGCCATGCTGAATGCTGTTCAGCCACGGGAAAAATTTCCTCCTGAAATAAAAACTCACGGAAAAGGCATGTTTATACCTATGCTTTTAAGTATGCATACATGTATGCATACATGTGTGCCACTGCGACAACGTGTAAATGGAACTTCACAGTAAGTGGATAAACAAGGGGAAAATAATAATAAACCATGACAAGCCAACTGCTTTCCTGTGTGGTTTTACAGTATCCATTTTGTAGTCTTTGTTGTTTTCGAATGTTTTAAAGGGACGAGTTCTACCGGTAGGCCACGCAGTATTTGCACCACGGCCTTCGCTTCTCAGCCACATCTCTCAGCGTCTTCAATTAACAACAACCCTCACCTCTTGGGCCGCGACCACGAAGACTCGTAGCACCAATCGAGGACAAAGTCGAAGCCAAATTTTTCATATCTTTATGCCAAGTCATAGACTGACCGTCACGTCGCACATTTCAGCCTTGTACAACACGTGCACAAAGAGCACGAGAACGTAGGCGATGGGCAGGCCTACGCAATACGTGTCGAAGCCACGTAATGCAACGTGGGGCAATTATTTCAGTCACACAACCAACGCCTGCACCAAAAATACGACGAGGAACCTCGTCAATACTGCCACTTTAACGAGTTTCCCTACTGTCATCAGCAACTCACGCCAGAAACGTCTTTTGCGAATGACACATGATTCGAAACGTTTTCTCAAGGATCTTTTGAGAACTTCTTGGTGTCTAAGTCATACATGCTCGCGCGCTTCTGGAGTAGGACAGCCAAATACTGCTTCCTGGACCTACTTGCTATTTCTGGTATCTATAAAAGTTACAAATAGCTTCACGCCAATCAGTAAGGGGCTTTTTTACTTCCTTTATCCGCCACGACCACCTGTTGTAAATCATATCACCTGGTACAAAGAACTTCAGGCGATAGTTATTTCCCTTATACGACCGTTGTTGTCAGATCAGATTGGAGCCCTTCTCAGCTCGAAAGCGGCTTTCTTCCTCAGAGGCCAGGTTTTTAATTCGCATCGCACAATTACCTTGAAACTAACTTTAGTCTACCTCCGGAGCAAATTTGCATGACATCTGAAGCATAAAAAGACGGAGTGACATCGCGCTTTCGGCAGGGAAAATGAATCCCAAAGTAGGTCAGCTGAACTCAAATGGGACGTGTCTAGGGGTCTTCTTGGTCTCGATTTCCTTCGTTCTGGAAACGGGGACTTTTACTGAATTTGCACTCAGAACAACAGCCGTTTCTTGCCAGTATGAGCTTTAGACATGATGACAGCCGATACGCCATCTGGCGTCCTCCGCATTCGAGCCACTGGCTGATACAAATCGACTATATTACCACTTGCTACAGATGGAGGAGCTGTCTGTAAGACTACCCGACATGCTAAGTCACTGCTATCGAATTTGAATTCTCGTTAGTATACATTTAGCTGTCCATGTGATTCTATAGGCGCTCAAAACGCATGGAACAGCGTCGATCAGATTGCGACAAGCTATTTGATCCGACTAACCTGTCAATCTTTTTCGGCTAACTGGCTGAGAAGATAAGGCTAATTCCACATCGAAACGTCAGTGCGCACTGTCGCCTCTATCAAAAACACGTTGCATTCTGTTGCCTCAGTGAGTTATGGCCTGACCGGTCTTGTCGTGACACGCTGGATTTCTGCTGAGTCTCTGCGTCTTCTTGACGCACGCCACCCCAGCCTAGCTGGTAGCGGGCAAAATTAAACACAGATCGTAACGAGGTGTGAACTCAATGCTGGCTAGTATACAGATCGTGAGATCTAGTAGGCTCAACGAGCTTTCCATATGGAACATGCTGCCGCCATGGAAAAGTCTCGTAAGCCATTTCACTTCATTCTCACTACCGATAGGAAGGCATTAATTGTGGGCAAAACTATCCGTAAAACTGAAGGTTCGCCTATCCACAATTTGCAGCGCCATCTTGTACACTAAACGTAAAACTTTTAGACCGTTTAGTTGGCCCTCGGCGTCATTGTCTCCCGCAGCTATTTCGGCAAGCGTCCAGTGGCCTGTTGCAACAGATCTGCCAAATGAGGCGGAAATCTTCCGGGAATTCCGGGTTTTAGGATGCCACAAAGTGCCAAGATCCGATGGCCTTTCAACAGCTCTATAGAGTGGGACTGGTAAGAGAAATTTCAGTGTTGTTCGTGAACATCTGCAACCTCGTGGAAGTCCCCTTCATCATGTGATCGAGTAGGCGATCTTTATCCTCATCTTCAAAAGGACTTGTGCAGTCACTGCGCTAACCATGGGGGTACTAGGCTAATCCCAACAGCGTCAAAATTTCTCGCGTCCGTCAGTCTTCAAAAGTTATGCAACACGCGTGAAGGAGAAATTCATGAGGAACAGACCGGGTTTCACACTGGTCACGGATCCGTTGATCAAACCTTCAATTTCCAACTTGTGTTAAGGGACCTTTTTGCTTCACAAGGGATGAAGGTCACCATATTTCCGAACATTCGCACAGCCTTTGACTCTAGTGACAGGTCTGCAGTATGGCATTGTTTGTTGAGAAAAAGCGTATGGGAGAAGCATGTGTCTGTCTTCAAAGAGTTATACCGTCATACCTCGTGATGAGTTAGGGCTTATGGCTACCTTACGCCACTCTTCATCATCTCCAGTGGAGTACGGCGAAACTGCCCTATATCCCATTTCTTTTTAAGTTTTTCATGGACAATATTCTACAGAACGCTGCCTGATCTTCTACACGGTGGAGTTGCACTCCTCCCGGAGAACACAGTTTTGACTTGCAATAAACCAATGATATCACTTTGATGGGAATGACAATTAAAAACATTGTTTCGCAATTCCGCTATGGAAACTATGGATTACTCAATGGATGTGTCGACTTATCTAAGGAGCTTTCGATTCAAGTGTCCGGACGACCAGGCATCTCAATGTAAAGCCATGCCACCTGACTCTATGTGGATCTCCACTTCCAGACGCCACGACCTAATCCTCCAAACCCCCGCTGGTATGATTTGATGCCAGCCCATTTTCCCCCAGTTTCCTTCGTTTCAGCCCACATTCCTGATAATGAGGAGGCCATACAATAGTCGGGGTCTGCGGAGTTGGTCTTTCCTCCGCGAGCTAGGTAAATGAATGAATATTTGTTCGCTGCCGAGCGATCACTCTTCTCGACTAGATCTAGTAGGGGTATCTATACCTCCAAGCTTAGTTCAATCAGGACCGCTATAATCTATTAGTAGGCCCACTTTGAATGGAGTACAGGCTAGAAGCTCAATGCAAAGCCCTGCACAGGACGCGACGTTTGGGAGACCTACTTGACCCAAAACAGGGAAGTAACAGATATTCAGTGTGATTTGTGTGGCAAATGGCTCCACTGTCCATGTGGGGTGGGTGGAGAAGGACATTTATGAGCTGTGCTATCAATAAGTCAAGCTTTGCTGGGTTTGTCTAGCTTGCAAAATACTTGTATGAAGTGCTACTCTGGAAAACTTTCAAATAAGCCAACGACAAAACGCGTTGCGGTTAGATGAGTGGGAGGCGCATCGAGTCGGGTGGCACCGATTGCAAAGGGCTACTAAAAGGCGCAGAAGTTAAAGCTAAACATTCACTCGGCAAGGGATAAGGAGTTTTGGATCCGGCAGTAAAGGAGTTTACTAGGTTAAGCTCTACTGATAATATACGGCCTCATACAAAAGAAACCCTGGAGGATGTGCACATTGATCGCGATAAAACGGAAGTATTATCTCGGGGGAACAAAGACAAGAGAGAGGAGCAAACCAGGGGTAGAACAAGAGGCAAAAAGAGTCTCGTGTAGAGAGGCGCACAAACATAGGAACCCAAGAAGTGGCAAAGGTAACCAACCCGGCCATGAGGTACGCGGAAATAAGCGCAAGATTAAGGGGTGTAGAGCAAGCCCTGCATCAAATGAGCCAAGAGTTAAATGGCTTGCAAAATCCAGCGATATCGCACTGGGTAAAAATCCATGGCATCTCGGAGCCCTTTTTGAAGGAGGGGAAGCAGAGGAAAAGGGCGGCGATGCACCATACAGTAAATCTGCTCCGAACGGCGGAAATGCGGGAACATGTTATGTACCGATTAAATGTTCCCGTGTTGGTCCGGGTGAACTCGATCGGCGATTCACGGTGCCATTCGCAAATAAATAAACTTCCCACGAACTGAATAACACCATGAAGTCTTAAAGTAACGCGTAGCCCAAGTGCTGCAAAACCCAAGGGAGAACAAGACCGCCCTACAAACCCTGAGATATTTAGATAGTGAACCTCGGTTACTATCCACCCAAAAGTTAGCCGAATCAGGACAAAATCTGTCCCATAGCTCAATCAATTACAAAAGGTGCTGCACGCTTGCTCAGGTCCAGCAACACCTGCCTGAGCGTGGCGACCAGAAATCACTGTAAACGAACGAAACGTATACAGTCGAACCACATGAACGACAAAACGAAGTGGACGGTGACAAAACGATCCGCCCCAAGTCAAGTGACCCGCAACCATACCAAATGCCCGTGAAATAATTTCGAATAAAGAGCACAGGGACGGGACAGAGAGGGGTAATACGTCGAACCGAAAACAAACAACCACGAAAATCAGTTTCATTCACAACATGTTGGACGTGAAGAATTATGTAAAGAGAAAGGAGCGAAAAGGAGTGGAAAGGAATTTTCAACCAATCTGGATGTTGCATGTTGCCTAGGAAGGTGGCAAGGAGTCAGTGATTTGAGATGCCGAGATCGATGGCCAAAGCTGGTGGAATTCACTTATCCACGGCCTAGGTGCACATTCTTGACGTCAGCCGACAGACTCAAGGCGATCACCACAGCGGTGATATCCATAGAGCCGGATGACACTGCAATAAGCAAGATCAACGCCAAGGATGAAAAAGGGGCTCGCCATGATTCAATGCAGCGCAGCTGCAAGTCCTTAAACTGAGTAACCACAAGTTGGATGAAGGAGGGCAGCTGAATGCCATTCCGTGCAGCAGGGCTGGAGGTGAACGCAGTGGGCGGGTGCACCTTGGATCACTAAGTCTGGACCCAACACCCGTGACTGCCATAAGCCGGAAGAGCCAAAATAAGGAGGCTGAGTGCGGGGGCAAGGGTAGGGCAGTCGATTATTATGAGAAAAAACGGGTAAGGACCTCGGCAGCAAGTCCCGAGCGTGCGACAACTCATCCGCTCAGTGGCCAAAACGGTAGCAACAGAGAGAGAGATATAACGGTGATCTACACAAATGCTGCAGGGGTCAGTAATAAGTGGTCTCAGTTGCAATTGAGAACACCGGATGTAAATGTTTTGGCCGCCAGTGAGACTTGGTTGCGGCCTGCGGAGGGTGAAAATGATTCAATGGTGTGGGATTGTTCATTACTTAGAACGCATAGAGTGGATGGAGGAATGGGAGGCGGGACTTTGAGCCTAGTGACCGAAAAGCAGGATGCGTGGTAGGGTCACAAACTGCATGCCCTGAATATACAGGCTCTGGGAGCCAATATCGCAAATGGTGGTTCCAGGGTCTCAGTGGTAGATGTATGCCGAAGGTCGGGGCCAGCTCCAGCGGGGGATGAGGACTGTTTATTTTTCTCAGTGTGGTTACAGGATCTTCAGACAAACTTCTCATACTGGGAGATTTTAGCCCCCCCGAGATTGACCGCGGTTGTGAAACTGCCGCGGGGCACCTTTGGGCAGCACCTCCTGCAGTTCGCGCACGAGAGCGGGATGGTTTAATACGTGACCCAAGAGACCCGATGGAGATTCGGGCAAGTATCTCTAATCCTTCGCTTGGTGATAACGAGATTATGGAACGATATATGGAGCGGCCGCTGCAGGAGGTCTTGACGAAACCTTGCGCTCAGCTTTTTGAAGCATCGCCGGACATAGGGCGGCTTCTGGAAACCAACTGACAATGATAATTATACCGGTGCGTAAAGGCAGGGAGAGAAACAATTCTAGCAGCTACAGACCGGTGGGCTTGACATCCATCATGCTGAGAACGCTTGCAAGGGTCCTGTGCGAAGGAATAGTCAACCACCTGGAGGTGATCAAGCGAATGATGGTAGAACAACATGGTTTTTGGAACAAACGTCCAAGTCTGGCCAGCTTGATATGTTTCCTGAATTAAGTAGCAGGTTGGATTGCCGGGACCCCAATAGCAGAAATCTAATATGTTTACTTTCAGATGGACTTTGACTCCGTTAACCACAGGATTCTTGTTCAGAAAGTGCGGGCTGTCGGAGTGGATGCCAAGGTGAATAACTGAGCAGCGGACTCTGAAGCGTGGGTCTTTCAATGCGAGCCGAGAGGTGTCTATCGGATAGAGGATTGCTATACAGCGAGATGCCTCAGGGGTGTCTTAGGACCACTGCTCTTCTTGATGAATGTCAATGACAATCAGCGGACTGGAAATCCGTGACTTATGTTTGCAGATGACATCAAATCATTAGGAATAGCTAACAGTGAAATCTTATAGACGGGTGTGGATAAAGTTTACCGGTGGCCGGTAGGATGGGGTGTTCCGTTGAACCTGAACAAATGTCAGTGGCCCATGGAAGGAGTGGCTAATCTTGCACGTCACTTTTGTACCTGAGCATCTGGTGGCGATGGAAAAAACTCAGCAGGCCAGTTATCCCGGAATGTTGCTAAGTGTGGACTTCAAACCTTGTGTGCAACGTCAGAAAGCGATCAGGCAGGTATGCTGTAACTGTAGGATCCAGGAAGCCTGGCGTTCTTCTGCAGTTGTTTGAGGCTTTTCTCCAGGCATATGAAATCGCTGGAACAAGTTCAGCGTGGTTTTGCATGGTGGTTTGACATTTGAGGCACATTTGAATTGAGCAGATGCTCAGGGAGTTGAAATAGAGGAAACTTAATGCAGACCTTCAATGTCGGTAAGTGCCTGGCCGAGATAAGGATTCATCGTGGGCCCTACCTCCGATAAAGGAAAACGACACACTACGAAAAAACAGGAAAATAATTGTGCGGGAGCATGTGACCACCGGGTTGTGGAGCAAATCATTTGCCATAGGAGCGGTGAATTGCTCGAACAAGCCGACGGAGAATGTGGTTGAGGTGGAATCAGTGCGCGAATTCAAAGGGAGACTAGACAATGTGTGACTCTCTGTGTTTGGGGAGGACAGAGTGTGAATTGTGGGGCTGAGGAGATGGTCGAAAGCATCCCATTAATTGTTTCCCCTTGTAGGAACTGGAGAGGGTTTCCACCCTGAAGCATGGTCAGATCAAAGAAGCTCTTGATGCGAGAACCTGGACCATCAGGCTTCTCGCCGCATAGTCCTGCAATATAACTGTAACTGTAACTGAACTGAACTTACCTGGGGTGCTTTTATGAGGTTGCCTTCTCTTCCACGTACTTTTTGGCATGTGGTCTGTAGGCCGGGAAATCGGTACAACGAACAGTTGCTCGTTATACTGAGGAAGGTCAAAACCTAAGCTGTGAATTTATTGTATAAACCCAAAATCCTCGGTTGGACTTTTCACGTTCCACCAAAAGTTGGGATCTTATGGAATACGTGGTCAAACGCTTGCACTTTTCCGGGATTTCCTCTTGCGGTGGGTCTTTACTGTTAGAGCGGGTCCCTGCCTCTAAACCATGTACTTGTACTGGAATCCCTCAGGGCTTTGGCCTAGGCTGCGTTTCATTTTTAATTTGAATTAATGGTCTATCTAGGAACATTTTTGAGCATTGCAATGTTTGACCGCAGATTAAGTGTGCTGAACACTGCGAGGTTCCTGCCCGAAGGGCATAGGAAGAGCTCCTCAGGTGGCGGTTTACGGTATGCTGTAAAAAACTTGAGATATCTATCTCTGGCCGGATTTCGTCCAGGTTGAGGTTGCATCGACTAGATATTCACTCTTCAACAGTTACTGGAAACGCGCCACACTCCGCCACTCCAGGACCAGAGTCTTTCTCGACTTCAAAATGTGCGTTCGACTCAGTGGATCGGACAGCGCTACCCAATGCTCTCCACCCCGGGGGTATGCCTGCGATGTTCATGAACCTGCGAGCATTGTATTTGCATACCTAGGGTCGCGTTAGGGTATACGGTGGACTATCAAGTTCATTCAAAACGAATGGCGGCGTTCGACAAGAGCATCCCATCTCTCCATTCTTGTTAAACTTCGTCATAGATGGATGCTTTAGAAGGTCTCCAAGGTATAGGAATCTAACTGGGAAATGGTGAGCTGTGTGATCTAGAGTACACAGACTATATCGTGTGCCTAGTGGAATCCGCGGACCATGCACAACATGCACTAGACACTCTCGACAGCTGTGTCTCGTTTCGGCATGTGTTTTGCACCTTCAAAGTGTAAGTTGCTGCTACAAAACTGTAGGACAGTAGCCTCAACCCTGATACTAGGTAGGGAGGAGCTACCGATTGTGGACCATCTCATTTACCATGGTAGGTGCGTTTCAAGTGATAGTAGCTTGGCAGTGGAGGTAAACGCGTATATCGAAGGCTCGAGCAGCGTACGCTGGACTGAAGCATTTGTGGCGTCGGCCTGATATTTCTTTGAAGTGCCGTAGTGCGCTCAGTTTTGTTGTATGTTTGAGACATGGGGTATGCTTATGGGAGATGTTCGTCGTTTTGGGGGGTTTCGCTCACTGATTTCTACGTAGTATCGTCAGGATTGGATGGATTGACCGGGTGAGCAATGTTTTTGTTGGAGATCTTATACTGACTTAGTTCACAAAATATCCTGTTACAGAATATCATTCTTTGGCGACTTCGCTGATCGGGTCAGCCACTTGTCTTCGGATACTGGTGGATGTCATGGGGTCTGTGGTCAGTCGCGGTCGTGTTGTCATTTTCTGTCCAATGAAAATAGTTGGCAAAGTGTGCTTGTACATTTAGACTGTATTTCTTGTGTTTGCTACTGCGGTGTTCTTTTCTTTTCCGACCTATGTTGGCTCACCGCTTTCTCACCTTGCATGTTCGTTTGCGCTATTAGAGCGTGTAACGTGGTGAGACACCCAATGATCAGCGTTTCTGCCATTCTGTTTAACGCAGAGAGTGTTGTTAATGTTCATAAATATTTTGTTGTTTGTCCTGTTTTACTTCCCCCGGTGTCTAGTTCATCCGAGTGAAACGTTGTTTGCCACATTTTTATCGATGTGCGATTTTATTGGAAAGGCATCTATCTGTTTCGCGACCCTTGACTTGCAGTCTATGGGATGCTGTTTCTTTCTTTCTTTCCTACGGTCTAGCGGTCTTTAAAACCCAAGTTAGTTTATTTCGATGTTTTTCACAGCACTATCTCTTAACTTTAACCATCAAATAAAGGAGTTCAGTCACTTTGCTCCTTGTATGAATATGCATTCAATATTCACATTCAAAGTAACATCTTTTATTCTTTTCAGCCTCATGCACAGGAGTAATTTCGGTGCTCATCAGCACACTGATCGCTCCTCTGTTGGGAACAAATTTAATTCGTTTACTCCTAATTCCCAACCAACAGACTGGAATCATAATGATTTTATGTCAGAAGAAAATGACCGGCTCACGCATGAACTTACGGAAAAAGTGACTGGCCTGCGAAGTTTATCAATACGCATTGGTGATGAGCTGCGTGAGCAGAACTCACTACTTGGAGGCATGGCTGGTGCTTTTGATCGTTCTGAAGGAATGTTACGTTCGACCATGTCACGTGTTTTTGGTCTCGGAAAGCACAGCTCAAGTACGGCTTTGTATTGTTATCTCTTGTGCTTTGCATCTCTGGTCTTCTTTGTGTGTTGGCTTCTTTTAAAGTTTCGCTGGTGACTCACTTCTGATGCAAAAGCTGTATACACATTTTTTTGCTTGCGTCTAATGACGTGTCCCGGTCTTTCAGTTCAACAGTCTGATATGCAATTCTTTCTCTGAACTTTGTTTAAAGATAACCGAATAGTGTAAATACAGAATTCTCATTAAATCGTCGGGTTTTTTGATTAAACAAGTTATTTTGGTTTCCGAAGTTCTGCATGGGTTTGAATTTGTACCCAATAGAGAATGAATTGACTCGAGCTTGATCTCGGCCGCAAAGGGTAATAATGCTGGTGACGTTTGCAGCGCTTATCATAGTAATATTGATAATATACATCTGCGAACACCTGTCCTGACCAATAGTATGTTGTTTGTTTGTAAAACCTACCAGACTCCCATTTCCTAGTTAGCTACGGGCTATCTTTTGGCGACCATTGTCGGTGTACCAATAATCATTAAAATCAATCATATTAGAATAGTAGGTTTTTAGCATACAACATTGAAAATGATTAACGGGAATCTTGATTCATTGTCTACTTTAGCGTGCCCCATTTTGTATCCCTCACGGAATGGAGGAACCCTTGTGGAGGTCAACATGATATGGCAGCGTTAAATGAGAAAATGTTGGGCGAAATTAGGTAGGGTAGGTGCCTTGTTTCTCCGCATTTGGATTCCGAAACATCATCGTTCAGCGTCAAACAGCAAGGCAAGCCTCACTGACTGCTGCCTTTCCCCAGAGTTACACTTTTAATTAAAAAGAGTGAATATCCAAGGCGAACAGGGAGTGGACCTACGCAGGCGGGAAAAGATAAGATGCTGCAATTTTCAACACACGAAACGCAGTCTAACTGTACAAACGCACGTGTTTTCAATCATTCTGATTCGATAGAAAATGACAGGACGATCGCCACTGTTCACGGTTCACTGCCATATCCGTCAGTGTCTCCAGCCAGCAAGTCGACGAGTCTTTCGGACGCCAACCACGAAGGCGTGAGACACCTACTCTAGCTAAGTTCGCTGTACATTTTCCCATCCCACGTTGCTACGTCATCTGTTGGCCTTCACATGGCTTCTTCCATTCCCTAGGAGGAACACAAAATAGGGCACGACAGGGTATGGTAGACGAGTGTTTGTCATACGCAACATGTGACCCAACCAGCGTAGTCTACTAAGTTTTATACGATGAAACAAGCTATTTTCAGAAGTGGCACCCAATACCAGATTCCTAACCTCAATATTACTCACCCGGTCACTCCATCCAATCCTAGTCATACTGCGTAAACATCGGTTGTCGAAAACCTCCAACCGACGAACATCGCCCACACGCATACTCCACGTCTCCCAACCGTACAACAGAACTGAACGCACTGCAGCACAGTGCACACGACCTTTGAACTTCAGTGAAATATCAGACAGACGCCGCAGGTGCTTCAATCCAGCGTAAGCTGCGCGAGCCTTGGATATACGCATACTTACCTCCAATCCCGAGCTACCACCGTTAGACACGCAGCTACCAAGGTAGATGAAACGCTCCACCATTGTTATTTCCTCTCCATCCAGTATCAAGTTCGGCGCTGCTGTCGTCCAGCCCTGTAACAGTACTTCGAACGTGCAAAGCACATGCCAAATCGAGCAACCGATCTCGACAGTCTATCTAGTGCCCGTTGTGCATGGTCCACAGATTCGAAAAGGCACACGACGTCGTCTGCGTAATCTAGGTCGCATAGCTTCCCTGCACCTCCCAGTTCGACTCCTACATCCCCGGGGATCTCCTAAAGCATCTTCCATCACCTCGTCCATGACGAAGTTGAACAAGAATGGAGAGATGGGACACCCTTGTCGAACGTCACTAGTCGTTTCGAATGAACGTGACAGTTCACCGTATACCCTAACGCGACCATAGGTTTGCGAGTACAATGCTTGCAACAGGTTCACAAACTTCGTTGGCATACCCTTTCGGTGGAGAGCACTGAGTAGAGCTGGTCGATCCACGGAGTCGGAAACACCTTTCAAGTCGAGGAAGACTACGATCGTAGGGCGGCAATGTGTGCGTGTGGCGCGTTTCGAGTATCTGTCGGAGAGTGCATACCTGGTCGATGCAACCTCGACCTGACCGAAATCCGGCCTGCTGTTCGCGGATATTACTCTCGCGAATCAGTGTCAAACGGTGCAGCATTATCGAAGCTAACACTTTAGTAACTATCGGAATTAAACTAATCCCACGATGATTGCTGCAGTCACTCCGTGTACCCTTCTTGAAGATGGGTATAATCAGTGACTCACCCCACGATAGTGGGATACGCTCCTCATCCCAAATATCACGAAGCAAGGAGGTAAGTAAGTTCATCAGATCTTCTCCACCCAATTTGAAAAGAACTGGGGGAAGGTGATCGGGACCGGCAACTTTTCCCCTCTTCAGAAGCCGAATATTCGACTCCACTTCCACTTCCGTTGGGGGATCAAGTGACACCTCCCAAGGACTCACAGCTCCAGGCGTCGGACTAGATACGATAGCGTATGGCCAGTTAAACTGATCCTTGAAATGTTCTGCCCAACGGTCCAGTCTTTCCTGTCTACCATGGATGAGCTCTCCATTCTTATCGCACACGACTTCACTAACCGAAGTTCGCCGCCCACCGCTGTCGCGTATAAGCTTAAACAGTCTTTGACTGTTACCTGAAGCGGACGCCACTTCCATCTCTTCGGCTACCTTAACCCACCAGCTTTCGCGGTCATTCCTAAGGCTTATGGTCAACTAGACGCTGCAACTGCCGACGCATCTTATTAATTTCCTTGCAATTAGGTAGCTCGCGTTTTGCTCCATTAGACTTAGCGACGCTTGCGAGATCCAGTGTTTTTGATGAATGCAAGATCTGGGACCACAGGCGAAATTTGCTGCCAAATGCACAGCCTGCTTAATTTGATCCCACTGATCGTCTACATTGCTACTGGTCGCAGTTCTTAGTTCCTCGGACAGTTTCTGTTCGTAGCTGTTGCGAACAACCGAATCAAACAAACGTTCGACAGTCAATCGGGTTTGTGGCCTGCGTCGACGGCCATTCAGCTGCAGCAAAAATCGCATTAAAACTAACGCATGGTCCGATTCGACGTACGTGGTCCAGTATGATCTACAGTTCTGGACAGAACCGCGCCAACGGTAGCTAACTGCGATATGGTCAATCTGACTCAAAGTACCCGTCCAGCTAGAGCGCCATGTCGCAGTGCGACGCGAACTGTGTCGTAAATTCCTACTAGATAGGGATAAATGAGTATCTGCACAGAATTGGAGAAGTCTTTCCCCGTTGTCTGTTCTCTGTGCAGGCAAGGCGCATCGCCCGCCCGAGGAGGAGGCCAAAATAGGGCACTGTGTGGTAAGGCCGCTGTTCACCATACGCAACACGTGACCCAACCAGCGTAGCCTACTAAGCTTCATACGCTGAGATAAGGTATTCTCAGAATTGACATCTAGTACTGCGTTCCTCACCTTTATATTAATCATCCCTTCACGCCATCCAGTCCTGACGATACTACGTAGACATCCGTGGTCGAAAACCTCCAACCGACGAACATCTCCTGCAAGCATAATCCGTGTCTCACAACCATGCAACATAACTGAGCGCACTACGGCACATTACACACGGCTTTTCAACTTCAGTGAAATATCAAGTCAACGCCAAAAGTGCTTCAGTCTGGCGTAAGTTGCTCGAGCCTTGGATATACGCGTATTTACCTCTACTGCAGAGCCACCATTGTTCGACATGCACCCACTAAGGTAAGGTAAACGGCCCACAATCCTTAGTTCGTCTCCATCCAGTACGAAGTTCGGCGCTGCTGTCGTGTAGTCCTATAACAGCACTTTGCATTTTGAATCACATGCCTAACGGAGACACAGTGGTCGAGAGTCTGTCCAGTGCATGTTGTGCATGGTACGCGGATTCATCTAGACACACGACTTCATCTGCTTGATCTAGATCACGCCGCTCGTCCCCACTTGCCGGTTCGATGTCACAATAAACATCACAAACCAGTGTGCTCCTTCATATTTTTCCTTTTGCGCATATATATATACATATATATTTGTTTATGTCAAGATGACAAACTGGGTGCGCTTACCGCATCTTTCTTTTCTTACGCCAGCTGATTCCTCTAGCCTTACGGTGCATTGGCGGGTGTTAATCAGACCGCAGTCTAAGTGGGCTGCATCAGCCTTGCCAGCCGAGACTATTTCTTCACCGTGCGATCTGCAGCTTGAGCTGCTTCATCTGTTAAGGTGCACAGGAAATATCTTGATTAGGTATCGAGGGTGCTAGCCGAATCCTGAATTAGTGTTTCACCGATGCAGCAGATACCGATAGCGAATGAGTCCATTGCTATCGCTAAACATGCCTGTGGATCACCCCGTAAGAGGGTGTGCACGTTGAAAAAGTAGAGACTCAGAGGCTGACGAGGCTTGTGAAAATGGGGACTACCATTCTGGAAATTGCCTATCACTCTGTTTGGCGCTGAAGTTTTTCAGTTGTAGGTCATCTTTTCAATGGGAGCATTACGGATTGGCAGAGTCGACAAAAGGAGACCGTTGTGGACAAGAGGCAAGTTGAATTAAAGGGAGGAGCACGTAGCCTAGCTGGCGTTTAGTGTTTTATTGAAATCATTGGTCAATGTCCTTTATGCACTGGTCCCACTGTATTACTACTTGACAGCGAAATGGGATACTCTAGCTTCTCTGTCATTGCCTTCATGTGACTTCCTACGATCTTGTTCTTCATCTGACCAATTAAACGTGCCGTATATCCGTTTTCTAATACTTCCTTATGATTATCCTTGTTGTAAGTCTTTATTACTCCATCTGTAAGCCAATGGGTTAAGTCTATTTGTATCGTAAGCGGTACAAAGCTGCGGAAGTGGATGTGCTGTTGATTTCATGGTTGCTTTTTTCGCACTGTTCGCCATATCGAACCATTTTATGCTCGAGTTAGCCATGCGTCTAACAAGCCCAACGAATGCTCCATCTCATACTCTTGAGTGAAGCTTGTTCGGATAGACTGAGTAAGTGTGTGCAGCGGCGTATTTTTGGTCCCTTTTGACCTCTTGTGTGGAGAATTTCATTTGCATCCTTTGTACAGCGGGATTCCATTGATTCATTGTTGGAGAGCACCGTTTCTCAATGTTCAGTTCATTTCAATTTGTGCAAACAAACGTGCTCTGGGTTTGGTTACTACCTCACCGCACCATCTGTTCAAACAGAAAAACATTTAGGAATAGTGGAGGTCGACTGCAAAATAATAAGCTGAGGAGCCATACAGAGGACGTAAGGTCTCAAATACGGGGACGCTGCTAACTGCAGCGCCGACCCATACCACCTATTGTCTTCAACCATCGCTTGGCGGGATCTCATGGACCCCAACCCGGTAGCCTAACTGCACCTATATGAGTCAACGGGGCATGCTTCTTCCGCTACACTCATGCGTGGAGGATATTACTAAGAAGGATGTTCGGAGTACCTCGTGGACTCCATCTCAGTTGGAACCAATCAGGATCTTGATCCATCTCCCAGCCATTATCTCTCCTTGGAAGTAGTTCACCTCGAGGTACTCAATCCCTGGTTGTGTACTACGTCCCGACCCCTAGAACATGTTCAGATTCAGTGTCCGCTTGGTTGACTGAGCTCTGTGACTCAACCTCCTGCTTATCATCTCTGAGTTATCGAGGCAACTCCCGCCACATCCAGCCAGTACCAAGAAGACAACGTTACTCAAACACCGGAAGTTTTCGCGTATCTTCTGTCCTCATGGGCCATGTTTTTAAATGGTATAGCACGACTGACATTACTAAGGAGGTGTAAACTTGATTTTCGATCGATTGCCGGATGTCACACACACGCCTCAAATGTATCAAGTTGGAGAGTTTCAATCGGGCTTTCGGTACACACGACGACAGTTCATTCGATGTGCGAACGCAGGGTAGGGAGATTTAATTACGCAATTAACAAGACTTATCCATGTTTTATTACCCTGTACGTATGAAGCAGTTGGAGTGCGATGTTGTGTAGCCCGTTACACCGAGGGGACCATGAGATTTGGAGTGTCGTAAATTACATAGGGTCTTAGTAGGCCAGGCTCAGTCATGAGCTGGACAGCAGGAAATTGCCTTTGTAATGTGCACCCGGGGCATAGGTCTTCGACTGGTTCACATGGGTCACAGTCTGACGGAGACAACACAAAACGAGACAGACGTGAGCCCCAGCCCAGTAAGCGGTTCCACCAGCAGCAACATTTACACAACCGAATAGAACATAGAAGCGCCCAAACTGTCTGTTACACTGCCCTTTCCGACGAAAGAATACTGTTCACAGTCTTCCCTACTCCAACCATACAGCTCTTAGTATCTGACACGCCGGTACTGCACATCGTTTCCAGTGAACCAACAGGGTAATTCATGAATCTCACACCACTTCACCCGGTTACCAATCCTGGCCTCCCTGACTACTCAATCTCGCAGTGAGTGCCAGATTTGTAATATGCCTACCTCCCAGACTGGATAGCGCTTCTGAGTTTCACATGTCCTTAACGCGAAGAGGAATACAGGGGAATCAAAACGGATTGTTTATTGAAGGGCGAAACAATGAGCGAAGGGCCGCTGGGTGACTTCGTTCATTTTCCTTTCCCACTGACGAGTTTCTGCGAGTTTTCAAAACTTCGGTGCCATCACCGACTGTCCATCGACTCTGTCTCTTCTTGATAGCCTCTGCTATTGACCACAGAAAGGGAATCGGTGTCGACAAGCCTCCATACCCATATCCAAAAAATGACCGTTCCTTATTTATGTACTATACCTTCTATCACCAAAGTAACCGCTGGAATCGGGATCCGAACCTCTGATGCTTTCGGAAGCTTGACGCTTCACCCACCTGATCACTTTGTCCTGCGTCTCTTCTCCAGGACTTAGCTTCGGCTATGGACCCGAATGATACAACTGAATCAGGATCGGTTTGTGATCAATCTGATAAGACATCTTTAATTTCAAAGATCGGAGGATGATGTCTGCGTAGTTCTTTGGGGCTGATCATCATCATCTCTCAGCATTAGTCAACAGGGCGAACCCCACTGACCGCCACATTTTTCACATCTTTGGACGTTGCTATGGAAAGAATGAATGTGCAGGATGGACAGGGATTAGGTCTGTCTTGACGGGGAACGAATGTCATAGCAGCTAACCATCGGAACACGGTATAATTGTTCGGATGCACTGTTCCAATCGTTCTTGTGGGTTCATAATCTAGCTGTTAGTCATTCATGCATCGACTATCGAAAACATCGATCACTAAATAATTGTGAGGTGCAGCTTTTTGAAGAAGTACTCAACTCAAAATATCTCTGTGACTTCGAATTTCATCTATATTTTGAGTCAACAGTTTTTACGCACAGTGGTGGCTTCAATCTGTTAACCGATAATGCCTCACAAAAGGCCGACAATCTCGGTTTTATAGAGTCACTTGGAATGTTCAACAGGAGTTAATTTTGTGACCGAAGGTCATCAGATATTTCGCGATTGATGAGGCTGGGTTCCTCATGCTCGCTTTCTATTCTGGCGAAGGGTGGGTCATTTGTCTCACTAACCATTTGGGAACATGCTCTCTAGTCCATTGACCGAGGTAACGATCCTTTCTGCCTATACATTTGCCAGAACAGAAAGCGAGCCCAAGGAACCCAGCCTCATCAATCGCGAAACATCTCATGACCTTCGGTCACAAAGCAGACCCCGTCCAAGCGATTTTACGGAACCGTAACCCGAGACTGTTGGCGGTTTTATCTATATAGTTGTTATCGGATTAGATTGGTGGACGAATTGATTTTACAAATGAATCAGTGATTATTCCACAGTAGTTGTTATGATTAACGTTTGTTTCGGGCGTCGGTTGCGAAACCAGCGAGGCGTAAGCGAAAACGGGTGTGGCTGCGGTTACTATCGAGTTGAATCAAAATGCTCTCTTTGGACCAGAAGTTTTGAAAAACGCAGAAGAACGCAGTTACTCATAGAAGCTGTGATCCGGGAACGATTCAGTATTTTGGACATTGGTGTTGGTTTGGTCACCACGAGCCGCCTTTGGTCAGCTTTGGGCTTCTAGAGGCGACTATGCTATGAAGCGAATTAAATGAATCACGATGAATTTGTCTCTTGCCCCTCAGTTGTAAAGCTCACGACGGTGGCTCGGTTTCAAGGGTGGAAACTGGTGAATAATTGTTAGCAAGGGTGAAGGTGAGAAGTGCTTTACAAAAGTCTGTGTCAGATCTTCGAAGCCAGTGATATATTGTGGCTGTCGGCAGCACACAGACAGATATTTTTTTGGTTTCTATGATGGCCAGCAAGGAATGCGTGGTGGTCCGAGGCTCAAATTTAGTGAATGAACTTGTAAGAAAACCGTAGCTGAAACGCGGATAGACAGGATTTGTAATAAGTCAACATATGAAGTGGAGAAATAGGCAACACTATTCAATCACCGAGGTTCCTGCGCTGATCGTGGTATGAGATTATAATATGCTCGCCTTGGCTGGACCTGCGCCGAGCCCGAACTGTTTCAGTGGTTATCGATAGTTACAATGATTCATTACAATGAGCTTCCGCTTTCGCATCAAAACTGAATTGCGGCCATTTCCGGACATCACAGTCAAAAGCTGACAACCTCCAGCCATCATCATCGTTCAGCGTTAAACAGCAAGGCAAGCCTCACTGACCGCTGCCTTTCCCCAGAGTTACACTTTTAATTAAAAAGAGTGAATATCCAAGGCGAACAGGGAGTGGACCTACACAGGCGGGAAAAGATAAGATGCTGCAATTTTCAACACACGAAACGCAGTCTAACTGTACAAACGCACGTGTTTTCAATCATTCTGATTCGATAGAAAATGACAGGACGATCGCCACTGTTCACGGTTCACTGCCATATCCGTCAGTGTCTCCAGCCAGCAAGTCGACGAGTCTTTCGGACGCCAACCACGAAGGCGTGAGACACCTACTCTAGCTAAGTTCGCTGTACATTTTCCCATCCCACGTTGCTACGTCATCTGTTGGCCTTCACATGGCTTCTTCCATTCCCTAGGAGGAACACAAAATAGGGCACGACAGGGTATGGTAGACGAGTGTTTGTCATACGCAACATGTGACCCAACCAGCGTAGTCTACTAAGTTTTATACGATGAAACAAGCTATTTTCAGAAGTGGCACCCAATACCAGATTCCTAACCTCAATATTACTCACCCGGTCACTCCATCCAATCCTAGTCATACTGCGTAAACATCGGTTGTCGAAAACCTCCAACCGACGAACATCGCCCACACGCATACTCCACGTCTCCCAACCGTACAACAGAACTGAACGCACTGCAGCACAGTGCACACGACCTTTGAACTTCAGTGAAATATCAGACAGACGCCGCAGGTGCTTCAATCCAGCGTAAGCTGCGCGAGCCTTGGATATACGCATACTTACCTCCAATCCCGAGCTACCACCGTTAGACACGCAGCTACCAAGGTAGATGAAACGCTCCACCATTGTTATTTCCTCTCCATCCAGTATCAAGTTCGGCGCTGCTGTCGTCCAGCCCTGTAACAGTACTTCGAACGTGCAAAGCACATGCCAAATCGAGCAACCGATCTCGACAGTCTATCTAGTGCCCGTTGTGCATGGTCCACAGATTCGAAAAGGCACACGACGTCGTCTGCGTAATCTAGGTCGCATAGCTTCCCTGCACCTCCCAGTTCGACTCCTACATCCCCGGGGATCTCCTAAAGCATCTTCCATCACCTCGTCCATGACGAAGTTGAACAAGAATGGAGAGATGGGACACCCTTGTCGAACGTCACTAGTCGTTTCGAATGAACGTGACAGTTCACCGTATACCCTAACGCGACCATAGGTTTGCGAGTACAATGCTTGCAACAGGTTCACAAACTTCGTTGGCATACCCTTTCGGTGGAGAGCACTGAGTAGAGCTGGTCGATCCACGGAGTCGGAAACACCTTTCAAGTCGAGGAAGACTACGATCGTAGGGCGGCAATGTGTGCGTGTGGCGCGTTTCGAGTATCTGTCGAAGAGTGAATATTTGGTCGCGGATATTACTCTCGCGAATCGGTGTCAATCGGCGCAGCATTATCGAAGCTAACACTTTAGTAACTATCGGAATTAAACTAATCCCACGATGATTGCTGTAGTCACTCCGTGTACCCTTCTTGACGATGGGTATAATAAGTGACTCATCACAATACGTCAAATACTTGGCGAACAGCGTCAGCATCTATCATAGCGAATGAGCCATTGGTGTCTGCCGCCGACCGAACAGTTTGAATAGTCTTAATTTACAACGAAACAACTCCAGACACTTAGCAGCAAAAATTGACAAACTAGGCAAACCAGTCAGCAGATGGCTGCAAGCAAAACGACTAAAATCACCAGCAGTCATCCTCCGAATACCTCAGAGTTGTCGGGGACGAGTGTCTCAGGCTCTGATTTGGATATTCGTCCTGAACGCCTCTCGGAAAGCTCACAAATGGCCGACATCTCAAAAAGCCTCTGCTAAAGAAGTCCACTGCCCTACCTTCTCGTGGCGGAGGTGCTCGTACTAAAGTGCCAGGACGAAGGCGAACACCTGGCGCCCTCCATCGAGTTGGCTGATCATTGGTAATCCGTCTAGGAAGTTAGTTAGACCCTGATTCCAAACCAACCACAAGCGACGTACGAAGTACACGGCTGTGTGCTGACCGGCATTTGTGTCGAGGGGTTGTAGTGGGTACCCAGGATGTCTTGCCCCTCCGAAGGGGGGATTATCTGAGCAGTCAGTCGCCAGTCCCCAGTGGATTGCGTGACCCTCAGACCGTCCTACTGCCTTGTAAATTGGGCCATTGGGTCATTGGCTAGGGTGGGGTCCCCTAATCCAACCTTCTACTTGTTTGGGAAACCGAGTAGTACCAAGTCCGCAGAGGACTTGCGGATCCCGGTGGGTGGCCGGTGATGTGGAGATGGAGAACAGAAGAGGTAACATGTACTGTGAACTCCATGCACAGTTTTTTGCTCATTGTTTTCCTCCGCCGTGATTCCGATGTCATACTATTTGCATTCCAGTTTCTGCAAATTAAATAATAAAAACATTAATCATACGGGCTGTGATGTGCTCTTGCTTGTTATAGGTGCGGATTGCTTTTGATTAGTGGCTTAGATCCGTTAATAGGTTCACGTGGTCTTTCTTTTTAGTGTTGTTTGCAATGGACGATTTTAGACTACAGATAAATTCGTTCAGCGATTTAGGATGTGATATCGGTTAGAAGTTAAAATTTTCACGACAACTGCTGTGATTGTTTATTCCATTTGAGGATGCGGATTGGAACCCCGCGGTCGTTGGTCACTACGGTGAAGACCAATTAATTAGTGTACAACCTCTTTCGATCGTAAATCTGCCAATCCAAGCACCAGCATCAGTTGGTTGTATATCACAATCATGGTTTTCTGTTGTTATTTCCTTTATTTATCTTTAATCTTCCAAAAATAGCAACAATCGTCTCTCGTCAAGATATTTGCTGTATACTTTACAAGACGAAGCAGCTCAAGCTGTGGGTCAACGCGGTGTAGGAATAGTCTTAATTGAGAAGACTGAAGCGGCCTCTTTAGTTTGAATCCCAGTTAACAGTCGCTTGTGCACCGTAAGACTGCAAGGGTTAGTCGGCACCCGGAAGGATAGCTGTGGTAAGCGCAACTTGTTTGTCATCTCCCCATATGCCCCAACAGACTGCAGCGCTGAAGCACAAAAAATGAGTCTTAAGACGAACTCGTCACTTTTTTCGCAGGGGCAAAGAGTCTGACAGTAATGGTAGCAAGTGATTTTACTGCACAATTTAGAAAGCTTGTTTGTGTAGGCTTTGCGCCTTGCCTGCTCTGCGAACAAACAGTGGGGAAAGATTTCTCCAATTCTGTGCAGACAATCATTTATTCCGAAAGAGTTCGGGTTGTAAAGCGACATGGCGGTCTAACTTGAAAAGTAGTGTGAGTGAGGTCACCCATTTTGCAGTAGACTACCATCGGCGCGGTTCTGTCCAGAACTGTAAATCGTACTGGGCCACATATATGAAATTGAGCCTTGCGTTAGTTTTAATGTGATTTTTGCTTCAATTCAACAGTCATCAACGCAAACCACAATCCTGATTGGCCTTCAAATGCCTGTTTGATTCGGCTGTTCACACTGTTTACGAACAGAAACCATCAGAGGAATTAGTAATCCTGACGAACAGCAATGTGGATGAGCGCTGTGACGAAATCAAGCAGACGATGCTTTTGGAAGCAGGTTTCTCCTGTGGGTTTATCAAAGACAGAGGATCTCACAAGCGTCGCTGGTCCTAATGGAACAAAAACGCCAACTTCCTAATTTCATGATGACTAAGATGCGACGACAGTTGCAGTGTCACTTTACGAAAAGGCATAAGAATAACCCTGAAAACTGATGGGTTGAGGTAGCCGAAGAGATGGAGGAAGCGGCCGTTTCAGGTAACAGTCTAAGACTGTTTAATCCTCCACGTGACACCGGCGGCTAGTGGTGCGATAGGACTGAAGAGCGCATTCGTGGTAGGCGACAAGGACTTGACCGTTGGGTGGGGTACTTCAGGGCTCAGTTTAGCTGGCCGCACGCAAACGTATTTAGGCCGACGTCCGGATCTGCGAATCCTTGGAAAGCGTCCTAGCGTATGTGGAAGTTGAGTATGATATTCGATTTCTGAATACGGTGAAAGAAGCCAGTCCCGACGGATTTCCCCAGTTCTTTCCGAATTCTGTGGAGAAGCTCTTGCGAAATCAATTACCTCCCTAATTCGTGATGTTTAGAACGAGGAACGTATTCTATTGTGGGATGAGTGACTGATTGTACCCACCTTCAAGAAGGGTACACGAAGTGACTGTAGCAATCATTGTGGAATCAGTTTAACTCAGATATTTACTAGGGTCTTAGCTTGGATAATGTTGCATCGTTTGACACCTATCCGCGAGAGCAACATCTGCAAACAGCTGGCCGGGTTTCATTCAGGTCGAGGTTGCATCGACCATACATTCACTATTCGAGAGTTAATCAAAACGCGTTACACACATATACACACCGTCGTCCTAGGATCGCATTCGTTCTCGACTTGGAATGCACGTTATACACAGTGGATCATACATCGCTACTCAGTGCTCCACCGGGGAGGGGGTATGCCAACGAGGTTCGTAAACCTGTTGCGAGCATCATACTCGCATACCTATGGTCGCATGAAGATACACGGTGAACTGTCATGTCTACTCGAAATGACTTGTGGCTTTCGACAAGGGTGTCCCATCTCTCCATTGCTGTTCAACTTCATCATAAGCAAGGTGATGGAAGATGCTTTAGGAGATCCCCGGGGATGTAGGAATCGAACTGGGAAATGGAGGAAACCCGTGTGACCTGGATTACGCAGATGACGTCGTGTGTCTAGTCGAATCCGCGGACCATGCACAACATGCACCAGACAGACTCTCGACCACTGTGTCTCCGTTGGGCATGTGATTCAAAATGCAAGGTGCTATTACAGAACTGCACGACTGTAGTACCGAACTTGCTACTGCATAGAGTGGAAATAACGAGTGTGGGCCATTTCAATTACAATGGTAGTTCGGCAGTAGAGGTAAATACGCGTATATCCAAGGCTCGAGCAACTTACGCCAGACTGAAGCATTTTTGGCGTTGACTTGATATTTCACTGAAGTTGAAAAGCCGTGTGTAATGTGCCGTAGTGCGCTCAGTTATGTTGCATGGTTGTGAGACACGGATTATGCTTGTAGAAGATGTTCGTCGGTTGGAGGTTTTCGACCACGGATGTCTACGTAGTATCGTCAGGACTGGATGGCGTGAAGGGATGATTAATATAAAGGTGTGGAACGTAGTACTAGATGTCAATTCTGAGAATACCTTATCTCAGCGTATGAAGCTTAGTAGGCTACGCTGGTTGGGTCACGTGTTGCGTATGGTGAACAGCCGCCTACCATACATAACGTGACAACTTGGGATGAGAAAATGCACAGCGAACTTAGGTAAAGTAGGTGTCTTCGTGGTTAGTGTCTGAAAGCCTCGTCAACTAGGTGGCTGGAGACATTGAAGTATATGGCATTGAACCGTAAACAGTAGCGATCTCGTTGTCATTTTATATCGAATCAGAATGACCTAAAGTGTGTGCTTGTACAGTTAGACTGCGTTCTGTTTGTTGGTCACAACAGCGTTCTTATCTTTTCTCGCCTATGTAGGTCCTTTCCCTGTTCCTCTCGGATAATCACTCTTCTTATAGAAATAATTAATTTTGGTGAAAGTTGTCGGTTAGTGAGGCATGCCTTGCTGTTTAACGCTGACCGATGATGGTCATTAGGAGCGTAATTTGCCACACTGTGGCGATATCTGAGTGTTAATTTTCGTGTTCGTCGGTATTCGGCTTTCTATGTGTGTGAAACAGAATAAAGAATGATTGCAATTCTAAATGGTTGCTTCTATTCGTTTACCGTATCAGAATTGCATTTTACAAGAAAAGTGGATGTTCATGGATTTTTTTTCCCGCAGTGGGCTACAATAGCCTAGGAGTTGGAACCGCTGAAGCAGCAGAGAAATCACCCACGAATGCTGCCACCGCCCAGGATTTTTGGCTTCCATCACACTTTAGAAGGAGTTGCGGCTTATACTGAGCGGCAGTTGTCAGGTCGCTTAAACATCTACCACCCCGGAGAAAATCAGATTTGAATTCCAGATCCGCCGGTAACTTTGGCGATATATGATAGTTCGCTCACTCACGCCTGACCTGGTGAGGTCTTATGCGATTCCCTACCTATCTGGGTTTTCGGTCTATGGTTCCTCCTCACTCCGCGTAGTGGCTCCAGTAGTTATGGAGCGTGCCAGTTCCACCTCATTTATGCGTTAAGTATTCCATAAAAATGGATGTAAAATTACTGCAGATTAGAACGCTTCTGTTGGCAAACATCGATTTATATTCATGTGTTTTATACAGACGTTTTCCCGGCTTTTCGTTTTGTTTATCATGTTCCAACTTATCTAACGTCCCACGTGAACTCTGAAAATGAAATGGATGACTGAACTAACTAAATAATAATAATGCATGAAAGACTAGTAACTCTGAACAATATGGGTCAGTTGGTGAGTCCATTATTGGTGATTCCGAAATGACAGGTCTTGAAATCCTAGTCAGAGAGGGAGTATTTTGGGTATCGGTTCACCGGGTTGATGACAAGTTTTTAAAACGAATTTGTCTTGTTTCGTCCTGCTGGTAACTTAGTATTCTGTGCTGTCGCTCCGATCGTCATTATATTCATCATGTAGTCACAACACCCAGCTCACTGTTAAGGAACTATGGAGGTTTTGCACAGTGTGTTCAAGTGGCCCCATGATCAGTGAAGTCAATTAGATCGACCCTGGTGTGTCGTATTTCAGAATGCACTGCTATGTTTATCGTTAAGCAGATTAGTCAGATGTTCACCAAAATTCACGAGAAAACATGGGCTTGTGTTCTCCTGCTCGTGTTCAATTCGCTCAGCTCAATGAAGTCCGATAATTCACCGGATCAAAGATCGAATGTTCTGACGATCAGTGTTCACAACTCTGCGTCACATGACGTGGGCGCGCGGTTACCCACTACCGTGGCCACCAATGTGTTTTCGCGAGTCTGTGTGTTCGTGCATTTGCACGCGTATCGAACTCAGTACGCAACGAACACTAGAAGTTGTTTCAAATGCTCCCAAACAGAATACCATTGTTTTTGGCGTTACTCATCCCGCCCGGTCAAGCTCGATGCAGGGGATTAAAGGTAGACTGTACGCGGTGAAGTGTTCAGTTCACGGTTTATATTCAAGCTGATCAAGAGGCTAGTTTACCTAGTTCGCTTCTCTCTCCGCAGGTAGAACGAAGAAACGATTGAACCTCGTCGGTCGATCAGCATTTGAAGGATGTGACGCATTACTTAGAAAGTCTTGGAAGAGAGCACACGGAAGTATCAGTTATAGATAGGAGGTCGCAGCCTATAAAGTTCATGCGAACAGTTTCGAAGTCGAGTTGCTGACTTTTTCCAACCGAGATTATCACTCGAGCACCACTAATTTGCAAAGCATCTATTCCCGTCCATTGAGTTAAAAATCGTTCCCTCAGGCTGCACTCAAATCCAGGCTTTAACACCACATGTGTTCTACCAGCTGGATGAAGTGGCCTTGTCATTTTGGTTGCTCTCCCAACTAACGTTTGTATATGACATCTACCACAAGGAATTAATCCTAATTTGAAGGCCGTATTCCGATTGAGAAGTTCGGGTGGGATTTCAGTTGTCTATTTAAGGTTCAATGTTTGCACGAACTGCTTTCGAGCATCCCCGAAAACCTATCGAATCCCTTACGGACCCGAGTCATGGGTGTGAATCGCATCCCCCCAACCTATAATTTCGACCACCACCCGTTTCACACACAACGGTGGACACATTTTGACCACTGTAACTTATCATCACTCTCTTATTTGTAGTAAGTCATATATAGTGTTGTGTATTGACATGATTACGAATAACTGAACGCGAGCTTGTTCGTCGTACTGTGTTGTTTCTCAATGTGCTGTGTGGAATTATTCGGATATTTAAAGTTCCTCAAAACTCCAGAAAAATATTTCCTTTTGTTTTCTTTCTTTATCATGCATGTCTTTGTGCACATCCATGCCGGGAATAGATACTTTCGCAAGCGTTATTATCTGAACGATTATCTCGGTTTGGGCTGATCAGCAAAAGATATGACTAGTGTACAGTTTGTCGTTTACACTCGCCCAAGATCAACTGTAGTCCGAAAGAACAAAAGACACAAGGGGAAAAGACAGGAAATTCGATCGGACAGTTGGTTTGAGTTTGGTCTTAATCTCTAAGCGGGAATCGGATGCTGGTGCTTTCGTACACCTTCACTATGCGACGGAATGGTTAGCTCGAATTGTTGAGTGCATTGATGTATGATACTAGAATACCTTGTCTGCCCATAAATAACCCTTACAAGTAAAGAGTATGCAAGTGTAGAAAAAGCTTAGTCTGTGTAACTTACCGATCCAATACACCATTTCCTACGCCATTTCGGAACTTCGTCAAAATATTTGGAATCGGGTGAAAACATGTCTCACAAAAGCACATCGGATCTCGGGTTTTGGCGCTTTGCACAAAAAGTCACCTATGCACAAATGTGCCCAAATGAGTTGGATCGCGTTGCAGACCTATGCATACGAGATCGCAGTGAACCGGTTGGATGATATCTTCGAATAGGTCTGCGATAATTTCGAAGTGATGTAGGAGACGGTTTAGTAACCTCCGTTTTTCTTCCACAAGAATACCTTCATTAATAGCCTCCTGTAGTTTGTAACCCCCGGGATAGATTACGTTGGTCTATGATCAATGGTTTGTCGTCTGTCATTAGTACTATCACTAGTTATGACAAACTTCCTTGCTTACCGTTTCAGAATCAATTTCCCAGCACGAATTATTGGGCGCAAAATGGGCGATTCACAGTTGTTGTTGTGTTGCTTTTCATCTTGATTACTTCTCTGCTATATCAACAAGCGGTAAATCAAGCCGGAACTGCAGTTTCGACAATTTTTCGTCACAATGGGTATGTTTTTTTAATATTTTTTTTGCCGATTTAGCCATTCCAAGCATTAATCTTTATAGAACATGCGTCGATAATGCGGCTGTTTCTAAGTCATATTAAATACTTTGAAATTACTGATTTGACTCTTGTTAGTTATTTTGTCTGATTTGGCTAATCACGTGCGCAAACTGCACCTGCACGTGATGTGATATCCTCCCCGAATAATCGATTTTCAGCCATTCTTTTGCCTCTTTGATTGATCATGCAGTAAATGTTTAATAGTCATATAAAGTGACAGCTGTCGAATGGATAAATGACTGGCGATGGGAAGAATATTTGAACTCGCAACCTGCACATCCAAAAGCCACGGTCAATGGCTGTCATTAATTGATTAATCACTTGTGACTAGTTCTGCTTGTGCGCACAATCACTTTGACGGTCTGTGAATGGTCGCTATTTAGCTGGTCCCATTCCAACTCGTGGGACATTTGTTCATGCTTTAACTGAGATTCTTTCCGACTAGTTTGGTTATTCACACATTCACTTTGATACCTACTAACTCCTTCCTTGCGCGCCCCGCGACAGCATCGTTGTTTTACCAAGACAATTAACTACGTCTCATTTAGAGAAATCTTCAAATAAGCTTATCTACGATAGTATTTTCCGGCACTTTGCGTTTGCTTCGTTGTGTCAATGAGATCTAGGGCACTCTATGGCCTTATCGAAAACGGCTCCAGCATCCCTCAAAAAATAATACGTAAAATGACACCCGACGCTTCAGAAACCATTTTTTTACAAGTTTCGCCCACTGGACCTTTTAATTAGCCGATGGAATGAATAACCTGAGGTTTGAAGTTGTCAAGCTAATTGGCTTGTAAAAAAACTGTCAGTGGCTGTACTTATTTTTTGGTACTCAAAATGGGAACAGCCGAGTTCGCAGTTTTACGCAGTGGTCGATAATTTGTGCTCTGCTAAATGTGCTCATTCGAATGCCGTACTTTCATGATGCTAGTGCGCTTGACTGTACCTCATGATGGTTCTTTATACTCGCGCACACTCGCAAATCAATGCCCGCGGAGTGACATCTGTGACTGACGGGACATTGGGAATTACCGTGAGCGTGACTCATGGATAACCCAGCCTACGGGTTGTCACGTGCTAGGAGAAACGGGAAGAGCTTAGGACGCCAGGGTCGAAAGTCACGACTGGACATTTTACCAATAAGCATAAGTCACGAAACATAACTTCTGAGCCATAGTAGCTAAGAAGACTGTTTCAACTGAATCACAAAACTCCACATAGGAGCACTTTTATGAATTAGCAAGTCTCATCGGTAAAAGTTGTGTTATTGTTACTTTTACGTCATCCGTAGGCATGAGAATTCAAGTAGGTTTTAACTGAAACTGACACTCCACGATAGTCTAAATCGAAATGTTACGATAGACAAGTAAATAGACATGCAGAGTAAGACAGTTCAATAGGTACTAACTTAGCATACGAGGTAGGTGGTCTACACATAGCAGTCACTGCGCGATTCCACTAGTTCTCCTTCTTCTGTACTCTCCTTGGTCTAAACAATATTATTGTTCAGGGCAAATGTCTCAGCATGGCCGGGGATGGGCGTCTCAGGTTCCGAATTGGCTATTTATTGAACGTTCTTTCGAAATGCTCCCAAATGACCGGCATTTGATATAACCTCTTCTGAGGAAGTCCCGCTCCGTGACTTCTCGTGGCGGTGAACTGAACGATCATTCACAGGTCGTCACTGGGTTAGGTGAATCCCAGATCGTCCTGCCGCTTTGTAAGTTAGACCATTTGGTCCACACTCGGGTATGGCCCTTTAAGTCAATCCTCTACTTTAGTTTGGGCAGCTGGAAAGAACCAAGCAGTGGAATCACGAAACTTGATGGATGGCGGGTTACGTGACAACGGGAATAGAAGAACTATCATCTGTGGTGAAATCTTCACGTTTCTTTTTCGCTCGTTTTTCGTGCTAATCCGTGATTCCCGTGGGACACGGTTTGCAAGTGGATTTCTTATATATTTATATGTTTATATATATATATATATATATCTTACCAGAGTCGAATATGTAGCGACAGGAGTGTGCATGGAAGCTCCGTGTACGCATGAAATTTCGTCTGAAGGGAACATGTGCTTGCGCACCCTTGATGAACCAAATGCAACTAACGTTGAAAACTGTTTGCGCATTGCACGAATTTGGAAATGATTGAACAGGAGAGTACGGGAATTCGCAGTCCGACGGACGGCACCAGCCGTGATGCGGATCACTTACTTTTGGGAGATTGTTGTCCATTTGCCTGTTCATCTACCCCTAAGATAGCACTTGTTTCAAACAGAAAACTTCTCTTCTACTAATTACCTTTGTGTACAGTGTGCAAACTTAGTCACTAATCTGACCGATGGTAAGGGTTTTTCTATTAAGCATCTTTAACCTTTTATATAGCTTCCAGGCGGCTCTGCCTACGTAACTTATGGGAGACTAAGTGACACACGAGTAGGTGAACGTACAGGAAGCGAGTCACTTCCCGATTTGGTAGGTTACAGTTGAACAGTAGAAAAGGTAGCTTCCCTTGATAACATTCAACTTAACTTCGGAGACGACGAAAGTGGATTGTTATAACGGTGCGTAAGTAAAACGATAGATAAAGGTTTTTTTTGATGTCATACAACTTTTTCATCTTACCAATCGATTGAATACCTCAAAGAACTTCAAAGACAAATTGCCTTTCACGTTTGCTCATGCACAGTAAGCTTTGTGGGTATGACAGCGCGGCAACTATCCTAAACGATCGAAGAGTACAGTTTGATTTAGTCACAAATTGGTAAACGAAAGGTCGCTATCAGTGTGACTAGGGGGGGGGGCATTTCACTGATATTGGACGTCAGGCGAATGATGGATTCCGCAAGCTCGTCATCGTTCAGCGTTAAACAGTAAGTCAAGCCCCAGTGACCGCTGCTTTTCTTTCAGAGTTGAAAAAATGGTCCGCGATATCTATTTGGTCGCGGCGTAAACAGCTCACAGACAATGTTTGCCGATGGCAAATGCTGTAGCAACTGAGTCGAAGCGCTCTTGTAAGCGATTCGTTAGCGCTCCGTAGTTGGCCCTGTTATTACCCAGAATTGTTACCAGGGTATCAGTAGGACCCAAAAGTTAACCTCGACGTAAGAAGCGAAAACGTCGACAGTGATTGTCTTCCTAAAAAAATCGTCATTTCCATCTTCAGTTTGCAATACTCAGTCGCGTCTAGCGTTAATCGATAGTCATCCGTTCCCGTCACTTCTAGCGACAACACTCAGATCACGCGGACACAAATTTCGTTTTGCTACAGAAAAGCTTTTGGTCACATTTAGAAATAAGGCATGCTTATCCAGGTAGTTGTGACTACCGTATAGTTTTATCAGTTGTCCAAATCGCCTGACTGGTCTTCCTTGTTAGTTAGCTTTCAACTTCGACCTAGATCAAGGAGCCTTGTTGTGAAAACCGGGCTGCTCGAGTTTGGTGGTTGACACATTCACGATATAATTCATTCGATTTGCCTCTACTGTCCTCCTATCCATGACTCCGATCTCACCGGACGGTTTGTAGCCAGTTGGATAATGTGATCTTATTTTGCTCGTGTCGTCGAAACATACACAAGATTTGATACGGAAAAATTGCATGTGTTTGTATTTATCGATTGCAACGTCCCGATCTTGGTCGATCAAGACGAGGTCACTAGTAAACAATGAAATAGCTCTTTTTTGGCTTTGACACTGGCTATGCGATAACAACATCCCTTCCAGGACATTTTGGCTGGAATCAGAAATAGTCTTCTGTCAGAGATGAAACAAAATTATCCAATATCTTGTTTTTCCTGATGAAACTAATTAACTTAAGTAATCATTCAATCGTTTTCGCTACATAGACACTGTTTGTGACTTGGGCATCCCCCTCTTTCGATAAATGTATTGCAATTGGTGTTAGTGACCGTTTCACCGAAAATGAGCTCGTGGTTTTGTTCTGCACGATTAACGGGGATTAGTCACTGAACCTTCGTCATCATTATCATCATCGTTCAGCGTTAAACAGCAAGGCAAGCCTCACTGACCGCTCCCTTTTCCCAAAGTTACACTTTTAATTAAAATGAGTGAATATCCAAGGCGAACAGGGAGTGGACCTACACAGGCGGGAGAAGATAAGATGCTGCAGTTGTTAGCACACGGAACACAGTCTAACTGTACAAACGCACGTGTTTTCAATCATTCTGATTCGATAGAAAATGACAGCACGGTCGCCACTGTTCACGGTTCACTGCCATATCCGTCAGTGTCTCCAGCCAGCAAGTCGACGAGTCTTTCGGACGCCAACCACGAAGGCGTGAGACACCTACTCTAGCTAAGTTCGCTGTACATTTTCCCACCCCACGTTGCTACGTCATCTGTTGGCCTTCACATGGCTTCTTCCATTCCCTAGGAGGAACACAAAATAGGGCACGACAGGGTATGGTAGACGAGTGTTTGTCATACGTAACACGTGACCCAACCAGCGTAATGATTGTATCTGTCCCTTTGAGGACAACTAGTTGTGTGACTAATGCCGATAATTGTGTTGCGTAATAAAAGCCTTTTGCGTGGGAATGTATTTTTCAGTCGCAGTTATTCGAAGTTTGGATCTTTTTCGCCACGTTAACCAAACAGTTACGTGTAGAGTAATCAATAAAATGCGATTAGCACACTCCAAGTATTGATATGAAACTGTGTAGTCACTCGTGTTTGCTTTCGAGGGGTCTCGTTTTACTTTATTTTTTTCAATTTTTTCCATGTCCTATCTTTCCGTCTCGTTTCTTGTGCGTAGTGTGTTGTATCCGGACGGGGTTTTATTGGTTCACCTAGTCGTTGATGCGGATGTACTCATCCGACTGCTTCCCTACACAGGGGATCCAGACCTGTTTGCGGTTACCGGTGAGAACAGGGAGGTCCTAATCAATCGATTGAAGGAGGTAAGTTTTTCGCTTTTAGTGTACTGTAAGAAAGATTTAATCAATTATCCAAATTGGAATTGGTCGGATTAATGAAAAATTCAACTCTTCTGCATTCGACTTCGTTCACTCAGTTCCACACAAATCAAAACACACGTCATTGAACGATGTTTTTTGTCTTTTGACTTGACTATCATTGGTTGTTGCCTAGCGAAAGAACTTTCATTTGACAACCTTGTTTTCTACTGTTTTTTTTTACGTATTTGCCTCGATGATTGAAATGTGTTCTAAACATTATTGTCTCATGATTGTTGTACATGCATCACGTATGAGCATAGTTGAATAGTCATGCCTCATAACCGCTAGGGCCCACTATACAGATGGGTGATGGGAACCGGCAACCTTGATTCTAAAACCTGGAGATATCGTAACAAGCATGACGACTGCGGGTTGCCGTGGTCCACCAAAGTTGTCGGCTGATACGGGATTGGAACCTCTGACCTTCCTGGGGTGACATACACTTGGTCCACGTGACCACCGCCACCGCACCAGTTATACCTATTGGGTTCATTTTTGTGCGCTGCCAATAAGGCGGGTTGTTAGTTTTATCGCGTTCTTTTCAGCTAAAGCCAATTGAGGGCAACGTAAATCCAGAGCTGAGATTTGACCTAGTAGAGTATAGAAGCTAGTGAATGGTGAAGCTTTATTGATATCGACATTTCATTATGTTATCATCACTAGCTCTAAGTGAATACAAGTAGGTGGAACGTCATCGGGCACCAATGACGTTAAGCACAAGCCACATGCCGGCCGCCAGACGAGCCACAACGACATGTGGACCATGTTCAAATTCAACCAATCCGACGTCTAAACTCTTGATGAATGCCTTCATATTTCCTAGCTTTTACAACATTGGCAGAGAGATAGCGGACATGATTTTGAAAACCCAAATTATGCGAAGCCAAACAAAGCTTCACTAGAGCTTTTCAGCTGACCTAGAAGAAAATCGTACAATCTTGAATCACCTGCTTCTAACAGTTTACGAGCATCTGGCGCTGCTCTGCTGCCTTACAGGCCATCTCTTCCTACCAAAGGCTCAGTTTGAGGTGAAGTTAAACGAGCCGGGCACACATATTCATCGCCACGCGACCACTAGTCCTGTTGCACACAGCGACCACGTGTTATTGGAACGGGGGTCGTGGGACACTGAGTCTTCTCTTAGCTGTTCTTCTTTCGTGAGGTGTGCCAGTGATAGATCAGTGGTAAAAGTCTCTACTCGTAAGCGAAAGGTCACCATTTCAATTCTGACAGGGGTCTTGTACTCAAGGATGAGTAATATGTTAATGGATTTTCCTGTTTCAATAAAATATTTATGCATCAAAGGGTCAACACGTAAACGCCTGCACAAGTGGAGTAGGGAAATCACCACTGGATTTGAAAACGCCCACTGGAATATATTGTCATATAAAACAGTACTGCATCAGTCAAGATATATGCAAACATATCAAAAACTCTCTGGCTTTATATAATCATGGTTCTTTAGTTATTCTCAACCTTCAGATTTGGGAGAAAGCGATGTTTTAAAACGTTTTGCTTTCTGATGGATGCGGCTGTTTATATTTCACATTACACCCTCAGGTATGGGTGTATCATTTCCAAGCAAGCGAGTTAGTCAATTATGCTGATAGTGAGATCGAACCAGTTAAGTTTTCTGATTCCTTTTTATAACGTTTTGTATTTGAGTATTCAATACCCATCCATATCGCATTCTGCGCAGTACCATGTTCAAACAGATACATACTGCTAGGTCTGCTTGAGACTGCTATTGGTGGATAATTGGTGTGGCGATGCGCAAGCTTTTATGTTGTCCCCAATCGTTGTCTCATTGGCTGTCCAGTTCCTAATGAGAAATAAGCACGAGATAGCGCGGAAAATTTATTCAAATTAGGCCAGAACTCTATAGCTTATACAACGTGGAAAGGGAACAGATGGTCATATATGTCATTGGTATTGATTATCCAGCCTAATGGTTGAGTATGATTGGCTGATTTGGACAAGGACCTGTCGATGGCGGATTGGTTTGGATAGTAGGCGGTTTGTTATCAGTCATTGGTAGACGATTGGCCCATGGACACATGCATTGTGACTGCCCTCCTGTGGGGAATATGCGAACTTGTCATTGCCTTGGGTTGGTGGATTGGTGATTGGCATTTTGTTGATTTTTGTCTCCTTGCCAGATTTGTGCTGTTGCTTAGCGTACACTTGGGCCATACACGTACCTGTTCATACTTAAGGGCTTTTGTTCATCTTGCCAATTTCTAAATTAAGGTATTGCTTGCCGGGGAATGCAGCAGCAGACATGTTAGTGAGAAGTTTTTTCGGCTTTCGAACTTAATGACGAACGAGTTCTATATCCATGCAGTGTTCGTATGAATCAATCCATTTCGATCTCCAATAGCGATAAACTCAGCTCAATTTAATTCAGTTCATATCTCGCACCATTGTGTTCCGTTTTTGTTTGTCAATTTACAACATAATTTTGGACGGTGAGAAAAAAACCATGCGCGTGCCAAAACATCTGAAGCAGATATGCTACTGAACACGTCGCCGAGCTATTGCGTGTAATTTCTTCAAAGATCGCCTTATAGATGTCAGCCTGAAATTCGAGCTCGTTTCACCCGAATCAATTCATATTTGTCAACATTTTCTAATGTTTTTCCGCATTTTCGACTGACCGCTTTGCTTCATCCGTCAAACACTGTCTATCCCATGGAACAGTGTCTGTCTGTGTGTTGTTCGTCTACCCCGTGGGCTTGTCTAACCTGTTTCGGCGAGCTCGCCAGATTTGGATTCAGCGTCTGTCTCGAATATTATACTGTGTACCTCAGTAATTTGAATCTAATCTTAGGATCACTGGTTAAATGTGTCCACTACATTTGAGCAGCACAACAAGAGAATGGATGCTCAAACCTGTTAGTCTTTCTGTGTCTTCCATCCAGTCGTTTTTATTGTCGCATTGTGCAGTCGGCTTTCTGTGCGTAAATGGATACCGCCTAACATTAATCAATCTAGGAGACACGATTAAACTCTGATTCCAAACCAACCACAGACAGCTTTCGAAGCTGACGGCCTCATGCTGACAGGCATTTGTGCCGACGGGTCGTATTGGGCACCCAAGACGTGTAGCGTGGTCCATAGGGCATATGAACGGAACGATCATTCACGGGTCGTCATTGGGTTAGGTGAACCTCAGATCGTCTTGCTGCTTTATGGACTGGACCCTTTAGCCAAAGGTTCAGGAGTAGTCCGTCATCATCCTTCGGAGTTAAACAGCCGGTAAACTCCATTGATCGCTGCCTTTTCCTCAGAGTTATATGCTGCTATAGGAAGAATGAATATGGAAGAAGGACAGAGTGTGAACCGACTGAGACAGGAAAGGAAAAGGACCCCGTGGTGGCTAATACATGGAACACAGCCTAACTGTACAAACGTTTTTCCAAACTATAGGGTTCGAGGGAAATGAATTGATATCCACTGTTCGAATTCCGCTACCATATCTTTCAGTATCTCTGATCAGTTAGTTGACGAGTTTTTGGACGCCAACCGTGAAGACATGAGAAACCTGCTTTACTTCACTTCGCTTTACATTTTCTCATTCCACATTACCACTTCATCTGCTGACCTTCGCATGACTTCTTCCACTTCGTGAGAGGGACGGAAAATAGGGCAGGGTTTGGTAGACGGGTGTTCGCTGTGTGCAATAGCTGACCGAGACAACGGAGTCTGTAGGCTGGATACGCTGTGATAATATGTTCACAGAGTAGGTTCCACTAAATCAACCGTATTCTTCGGTTTGGTCAACCGGGTATTATCATAGCCACAGAGGCGTTATGGCTCCCGACGGATAACTTATGGAAATGGGAAACGGGAGAACTAGTATATGTTGAACTGTGTTCATTATTTCTTCTTCTTCCCTTTTTCTCGATCGTTGTTGTCATCCTTCGTGATGATTCCGAAGTCATAGGATGTGGTCTGGATGAGTGAACAAAATTTTCCCGGGAGCACACGACCGGCTTCGCGGTTATTGTCGCTCGTCAGGTCTGCGTGCCCGGTACTCTCTTGTCCAAACATCCTTATACTTGTACACTCCGAATTGGTATGTCTCACCAGAATCGAATTTGTGGCATCAGGAGTGTGCATAGACGCTCTTCGTCGAAGAGTCCACAGAAGAACCACAACTGTAATTCGTTGATAATTCTTTGTCAGTTGGGCTGAGCCAACCTTATATATATGTGTATATATCGGATATATATTTATATCCATAAGTTACTTTGTCTATGTGACTCGAAACTCAATCCAGTGCTGAAACAAATCAGCACGTTGTTGTGTAGGTTTGTGTTACGTGAATCTCGGTTTTGTTTACTGTCACGGGCTGTGGTTATATGAAACTGAACACGGATTGCTCATAAAACGAAAATACATTAAAGTCCAACCGAAAGTTTGCGGACATGTGAGTGTGAGTGTGTGTGTGTGTGTTTGTGGAAAGTTTGGCTTATCGGATAGAGTTCAAGAAAGCATTCTAGACCATCATTGAGTCCAATAAAAACATCGTGAGTTGTTTTGTTCCTGCATCCACTTTTGTATCTCATAATTTACTCGTGGTATCTATTCAAGTCCTAACCTTATTTTCTATCCTGATGTTTTGATACTACAATGAAACACGGAAGTGTCACATGTGGGGTGTATCTGGGATATGCAAAACCTATTTCCTTGATCCATCTGAATGGGATTAGAAAAAGTAAATGAACATGAATTGTGATGACCACTAGGTGAAAGGATACAGAAAGTTGGCGGGTTATTTGAAGGTTTTTCAAACAAATCTGAATTGTAACAATGATGATGTCTAATTTCAGTTTGTACCACGATAATCTCGTCCCTGGATAGTTTCTCGGTGTCACTGTCGAGCTACGGGACACGATCGACAAGATACGGAGTTAGATACGTCGTTGGTAACTGTAATAGTTAGTGAGCTCACTTATTTACCAACCATTTAGAAGTTGATTCGATGGTCTGGTTTTTATCTGTACAGACGTCCATTTACGCCGATGAACAGTCTTTACGAGTCGTGTCAGCGGCCAATACACTTGTCTGACAGCATACTAACAAATAAAACGTTGGATGATACGATTTTTTACTTACTGGATTTGTGCACCTTTTAGTTCCGACTTACGGACATTAAATCAGGTGCCGTTCGGTACACCCTCCAGTTGATCAATGCGCGTCAATTGATATCTTTCTCACTGTGTTCACACCTAGCCTCATGTTCCCGAGATTTTACGGATGAAATCAGTTTACCTATTGAACACGTCATGGGATAATCTGATCAATCCCATCGCACCGGATGATGTCTACCAGTTGTTCTCCTATCAGTCAGCCACAACGGATGTGGAGGAATTCGTTGTGCAGTCTCATCAACCGGACAGCGGACACCAAATATCCGGACCACAACCTATACTGATCGCAGTTCGTCCCTATCCACATCCAACAGACAAATGTGAATTCTTGATCGAGGTAACCCGGGGCGTGTTTCTGTCTTGCTTTTTGTTAATATGGTCTCGGTAAGACAACTCTTTCCTGTTGACGTTCCTTTTTGATTGATTTTCATTGTCGAACAATTTGTTTTCATAGAGCTTATTCTGAACGTCCCGATTTCTTTGTTTGTTTGTCTGGCTGGCAATCATCATCATCATCATTATCGTCGTAAAATTTCAAACAACAACGTAAGGTTCGCAGGCTGCTGCCATTCTTATTTTGTTATAGGTTCCAAAAAAGGAAAGAATATACGTGATGAGCAAGAAGTAGACCCAAAAGCTCAAATATATATATATATATATATATATATATATATATATAAATCACGTGAACAACACCAGTTGTACTCAAAAACTCGGGGTTCCTAAAGCTACTGACTACCTCCGATCAGCACAAAGGATCAGAGTAAGCACGGGAACGGAAAAAGGACAGAATGCCCTAGTATCCGGGTCAACGAGTGCCGATTGTAACTGCATAAATGCCTCTAACCTGTCAAATATGTCAGCTACCTCCTGGTTAGGGCCCAAGAAATCGTTCACCTAGCATCCACACAAAGTTCCACAGTCACATACATTTTTCACTTATCTGATACTACAATTCACAGTTTCCTCTGTTTTATTCGTAACTGGTTATTTTTCTCGTTTCCAGTTTTAAATTTTTGCCTTCTTTTTTTAAATTCTTCCACTCAGGTTTTTCCACATTCCATGCAAAGTGAAAATAGCGACCAGGCGGAACCCAACTATGAACAACTCATAAGTCAATCTGTCATTCCTTCCAATCTCATGGAATTGGAAGAATTGACTAGGTCTTCTGTCGTTGACAATGCAGACTTGTCGAAACTTGCGCGAATCGAGAAATTGAAACTACCGGAATCTCGAGTGAAAATAGTTTGGACCATGATTGTAGATTGTTTGAACACGTTGTCTCCTTTGTTTTTCTCAATTTTGGAGGGAATTTTCGATATTCTTATTCAATAGATACTCAGCGTATTTTGTATTATATATTGGCGAATGTTTTTGTGATCATTTATTTTCTTCTAGCTTGCATGCAAAACACATTTGGCGTAATTTGATCCGGTCTTATGCCGGTGATTTCAGTTCGATGTCCTAGCCATTTGTAAACGAATGGAGTTGGTTTGCTCGTAGTGGATGGTGGATTGTCCAGTGCTGATTGGATTCATCGACCAGTCGATTTCTTCACAGCCATCCGGAAACATCCGTTTGTAAATGAAACAACTTTCTTTCATGCCCGTTTTTTGGTGATTCAGTTTGGTCACGAATTTCCTATGCGAACAAAACGAAGTTTCGATGGCATCTTTCGCATGTTTTCCTTTACCCCGGCCTTCCACTGCCTTTTCAAAGTCTTCAAGAAATGCACTGAAGCGTTAGGATCTGAAACTGCTTTACTTGTCCTGTGTTTATTGTTGTTATCGTAGAAAAGAGAAAAAATAAGGTAAGAAAACGTTTTCAACTTATTCTTTGTTTGACAATTTCATTTTATGGTATGGGAAATGCTTCATTATCACAGTCCAGTGCTTGATATGTTCGTTCATACTCATCGACCAGGCCACTATCGAACAGTTCGTCTGGGTGCCAGGTGATATATTTTCTTTGGACTGTTTCATCTGCGTTCGACAAGGCCTCATTAGCTGATAACCACTGGTGGGCTTTTGTATTCCATTCGCGCATGACCACTCTCCACCATGGTCGTCCCAGTCGACTGAGATATTGGCGATGTTCATCTTGAGCCAACTTGGCTATCGGCTGGATACGACATCGGAAAGGTTCAACATCGAATTTGTTGTTTTTTGAACGGCATCGATTCGCTACCGCACGGGCCAGTCGGGATTGACCTTCCACGCTCGGTTTGTCCAATTCTGTGGGTTCGCTCAACAGCAGTTCGGCGTCCGTAGCGATACGAGCCAAATTGGCACGTCGTGTTTCATCCTACGTCGTTGACGTTTAGGGGGAAATGACTGAGATCTCAAAGTAAGCTTCAAAGTGCACGACAATGATGTGCAATCTTTCAGCCTGAACATTTCAGATTGTCCTATTATTTTAGTAGCCTCCGGCTCTCGTTTAGTATTTTCATGTTACCTTTTGGCACCCTCTGCCTCAGGCAGACCACACTCATCCTGTTTGGAAAACGCGTACCTCAAGTTAGCACATTACTTGTGCGAATCGCCTGATCCAGTCGCGTAGCCTGACAGCCTAATGTGTATTTCGTCGGTAGCCGTGTCCAGTGAAGGACGGTTTGATTATTCCAACTTCGGTCATGACTGCCCTATTACGGTCTGAGGCTAATGAAGAAGAACCAGATTGCATCGAACGATGGAATGACTTGTAGAAGGACGAGGTCCTTGGAAACCGCATCTGTCATAAGTCCGACTAAACTGCCCTACGGAAGTCATTCTGATATTACCTTAAAGCTCTTTTGACTCCACTGTACCTCGACTTGAGACATTTTTTCTGTAAATAATTGATATCCGCCACCATGTCGATAAAACGAAACAGTAACTCATTTCTTAGAGAAAACCTGCGGATTTTGTTCAACAAAGGTACAATTGACAGTCATCAACGTCTATCTCTTCTAACCCGAGTCGCACGATATCAGTTCCCATCAAACAAAGATGCCATGGAACAAATCCTACCAAATGTGGCTCGTTAATGTTATCATGTTTTTTTCTTCTCATTTGATATCCAGTATTTGATGTCGAATTATCTGGCTTGTTTAACATTTATGTAATAAATTGCTGTTTTTAATGACCCCTACTGTTTACTATCTGTGACATAGCAGTTGAGTCTGTTCACCCACCCTGCAGTTGCTAATGAAGACCCCCCAGACTGATGGCGCTCCGTTTCAGAATTACTTTGGCACGAAATAACCTTTTAAGGTCACAGGGAAAGGTGCGTACAGGTATCCGGTATTAATGTCCTTGTGTGTTCCTGATGGTGTACGGCTTGTCAAATTTTATCAGACAGGAGGAGCATGCAGTTAGCAAAAGTCACGGAATTATGAAACAAAAAGAATATTTCCTAGTTCTTACTGTTAGTCAGAATGACTGTTTTGTCATCCTCGTGTGAGTTGTGAACTGTCATTCGGAGACGACAAGTAGACAGATGAGGCTGTCTTGATGCTCGGTTTTGACAGGTATCATCGTTTAGGATAATTTTGACCATTTTTTCGACCTACACTTTTTCGAGGCAACAAAGAGGAAAACTACGAAGGTTAAAAAATAACGCTCTAATGATTGAGTCGAAATGAAGTGGTTCATTGTTTCCGAATCGTTTAAATCCCTTCTAGGCACCGATGTGTGTTTCGTTTCTTTTCATTTGACTTATGGTTTGGGAACTCGAAGTTCCCAATCATTCGCGACCAACAGAGACTAAAAAACCAAAGACGAGTGAACTTACAAAGACCGGAGTAACCGAATGCATGCCAAAACAAATTTGCTCCTTTAGCTGTGCGCATAAATGAAATTTTGTCAACTCGCACTCAACATTAGATATTAGGCTGCGAGCATTGAGAGATACACGACCAATCTGTTCGAAATCTCAACCAACGGGACTGAGAGAGAGAGAGAGACTACGATCGATCGAACAATTGTTCTGTCGGCTGACTGGTTGTTGGTGGTGAACAAACGGGACACAATCAAAATTGGAAAATGTATGATAACAATATCTTCTCGGGTGAATTGATTTTTAATTTCGTACTTTTTTGCGTTCTTAGCAATGTTTTACTGGCCGTCATTCTCAAATGTCCGTTTTTTTTGTGGAACACCTTGACCAGGTTGTTTCATTCTCGTTTCACCAGCTCCATTTTGCTGCCATGCGATTTTGTCATGTTAAAAAATGTGAGAATGCACAATATCTTTTAGGTTTTCGGGTGGTTGTTATGGTAACTCATTTTCTTGTCCGGGTGCTTTTTGATTCACTTGCGCCTTCGCCATTCGTCGTCGATTCATCCGACCCCTGCTTCCAGAATGTTTACTTTCTTGTTGTTCTTCATTTTCTCGCTGAATCTTTAAAGATCACTAGTACTAAGCCGCTGGTTTGCTTTAGGTCATTTGCATCACTACTGATATATGTATATAAATATATATATATATATATATATATCAACGAATCACAGTCGTGATTCTTCTGTGGACTCTTCGACGAAGAGCTTCCATGCACACTCCTGTTGCTACAGATTCGATTGTGGTGAGAAATATCAATCAATTCGGAGTGTACAAGTATGTGGATGTTTGGACAAGAGAGCATCGGGTACGCATACCTGACGAGCGACAATAACCGCGAAGCCGGTCGTGTGCTCCCGGGCAAATTTTGTTCACGCATCCAGATACTACTTCCTGCTTCTATATATACATACATATATATATATATACGATCTCAAAATCAGAAGAAAGAACTCTACAAAAATTGAACCGGATATGGTTATTCTTCCGACAGACAAGGGACGGGTCACAGGCATTATGAACATGACAGAGTACATAGAAAAAGCAAAAACATTGCTACAAGATACGTTGACTTATCGAGAAATCTACGATGATCCAACCCAAAGGCTTGCGACGAAAATCAACGCAACACCGAAACGATTACAAGAACTGCATCAGATAAGCAAGGAAGAGCGGTGAAGGATGTAGGCCACTGACTCAAACATCGCACAATTATGTGGACTATCGAAAATCCACAAAGAATGAATATCACTGAGACCAATAGCCATACTAACGGGAACGCCAAAATTCAACCTGGCCCAAAGCCTATGGAAGCGACTGAAACCTCTCATCACAGGACATGGACATTCAATCAATAATCCCTTGCAATTCTTGGAAAAACTTCACGGGACAAACATTGAAGAGGATGAAATCATGACCTCATTCAAAGTCGTGTCCCTTTTCACATCAATACCCTTAGATTTGGTGAGACAGACACTAAAAGAACGTTTATAAGGACGCCAGTGGAGCAAACAAATGGATTCGAGTAGTGCATGCGAATTAGTAGAATTGTGCCTGTGGACATGCTTCATGTTCGATGGTACGTTTTACGAACAAGTGAAGGGGACCCCAATGGGCTTACCAACATCTGGCTTCATTGCAGAGGCAGTGATGCAACGACCGGAGAACATCCTACCGGACATCAAACCAAAACTGTGACCGCACCATGTTGACGATACGTTCGCGATCATTAAACGATCTGAACTACGACCAACTTTCTTTGTCATCAAAGGAGTTTTCAAGGAAGTCAATTTCGCTATGGAGACAGAACATGACAATAGTCTGCCGTTCCTAGACATGCTCATCACACGGCCAAATGCAGGCACACTGGGAACATCCATAAACCGCAAAAACATGCACACAGATCAGATTCTGCAATTTCAAAGTAACCACCCAAGCTGTTACGAGCGAAGCTGCATCAAGACGCTTTTCAGAAGAGCACAATTCCAGTACAGCAGTGCAGAGCGAAGGAAACAAGAAGAAAAATATCTGCGTAACGAGTAAACAAGAGGCTTCATCAGACGAAGCACCAACAAAAAACAATACCGACAGGCGATCACCGAACAGACCAAAACACGAATCTTCCTCTGGTACATCAAGCATATCTCTGAAATAACAACAAGATTACTGAAGTTCCATGGAATTGAAGTAGCGCACAAGCCAACGAGAACCCTAGAAAAGACTATGTAAGACGAAAGAATCGGCAGCTGACAAGAATCGAAATAACGTTGTCTATCAAATCGACTGCAAAGACTGCGAAAAACAGTACTTTGGACAAACCGGAAAGAAACTACTCGAACACGGATCCATGAGTACCGATTGACAACAAAAAGGCACTATCCACTCTCTCTAATTTCAGTTCACGAAGACAGGGAAGTTCATAAGTTCAACTTCGGAAACGTGAGGACCGTCGCCCAGGGTAGAACAAAGCATTCGAGGGAATTTCTCGAAGCTTTGCACTTTTCGGAAAGATCGATGAACAGACACGTTGATCTGGACCGCGTATAGCTAGCGATCCAATCGAAAGACCAGTCAGTACAAGTCAGTCGAAACGGAAGCTGATTCAGCCCACATCATGCCAACAATAGACGAAGGTGAACAAAGCAACTGGGCTGCATCTCGACCCTTCCACCTCACTATGAGCAGCCAATCAACACCGACTAGAAGACTAGGTAACCCATTTAAGCGGACGACGGCACCCAGACGCTCGCCACAATATCATAGCACTGACGAGGTCAACTCGATTGGTGATGAAACGTTAGCAATCAAATTGCCCAGCTCAGCGAACAACCGAATGCCATATATATATATATATATATATATATATATATATATATATCGCCAATTGCAACGCATCGGAAATTCCCCTCAGTAACTAGGCTGCGGTTACGAAAATACTTGTGATAGTTAAGAACTCCACAAAATGCTGCGAACTGATTTTCAGTTCTGGATAACTGGAAGCGACTCTGGGCCATGTTGTCAGCATTTGAACACGCGCGACCGTGGTTGTCATGATAAGTTAATTTGAACATGAGGAATGAGAACCTGACTAAAAGTGCAAATGTCATAAAATTCGTACGAAAGACTTTACGATTCACGCTAGGTTACGATCATTTTCACTAACAAGGTCCTTTGTTCTACAAAACCTATTCTTTCTGTCAGTATATCACCGTTTAATTCTTTACTGACGCATCATTAAGTAACGTGCAATATTCATCTAAAGTGATAGGTGAACAACTCACGGAAATAAACATATGCCAATTCACGTGAGCGTGAACCTTAAAAACAAAGGTCATTTGGGTGCGACTCGTCAAACTTTTGTATTGTTTTCGTGATACTGGACCCCAGCACCAGCAGACGCAGTTTCTCGTTACCCCACGGTGGAGAATAAGGAAAGAATTCTTACTTGAATCTTCTGTGCGAATCTTGCTGATTGCTTTAACGCAAGCAGCAGTACGACTTATCGAACAAACTGCAGGAAAACCTTCACGAGAACGGCTAGTGGAAGTCCGAAGCCCATCACTGCGAAACATGAGGACAATTTAATTCATAGCACTCTAAAAAGACAGTGTAGAAAATATCTGCAATAAAAAGGACGATTTACCTAATCATTTCTATTCCTTTTGGCAAGGAAGGAATTGCGGCAAGTGTCACCTGATATTAAGCCGACATTGAACGAGCAACTCAAGAAAACCAGTATCAACCTTGGCCAGGAATTCAACTCGCACCGTGGCGAATTTTTGTACTGATGAGTGCATGTTTTGCTATCCGTCTTGGAAAGCTCAGAAAAAAGTCATTTTTGGAAACAGCTTCCCAAGAAGATTTGTCTCACCGTTCCAAAAAGTCTTGCATCCATCAAGATTTCTCATTTGGGTCAGAATAAAACATGGGTACTCTTATCGTTGGACCTCCACCTGCGCTCCGCTAAACAACGCGAAACTCATTCTTTTGGTGATGAACATGTTCTCGGGATTCAGAGAACGCGTCTTCTGGGATAGTACTAATCTTCCAGGACAATATCCCTTGTCATGTTTCACGAGGGGTTAGTAAATACAGTAATTCAAGAGTATTGGATTCAATGCTATATTCTTTAAGACTTCAAAGCTTCAAACCCAAATTTATTCAGCTGACCGCAATAGTCTGGATCTGAACGTTATTAAGAACTTATTTTCCGTTTAAAAAAAAGAAGTCAACAAGTTTCCGCCTCATCGGTCACCGAAGTCCAAAGTGCAATAAGCCATGAAGTACAAAATCGAAAGTGAATTCATAACGAAACTGGTGGACTCCATGCCAAAAGAGTGGAAAAGTACTCAAGAACAAAGGAAAAGCGATTGATTACTGGTGCAAAGGAACATCACAACTCTCAAATCCCCTATTATCTTGTTGTAAGCGAATCTTCCTTCTTCACTTATGGCTTTCTAAACTCAAATGATGTAAATCAACTCATTGTTGTAAAACCGTGGTCAGTGACGGACATTCTTCATACTGGCTGGATGAATATTTTCTGGCCAGCAGAGATGTCGTTCCGAAGCTTCGTTATTACTTGTTGATTCCGAAAAGTACACATGTGAGCGTCGCTACCTATGCCACGCAATGAATAGGATCAAAAATCGCCAGTCACGAGCGTATTAATTGAGTTGCGACAAGACTTTATATATATATATATATATATGTATTCTTAAAGATATCGTGCATTTGTTCAACAGGGCAAAGATGATGTGACAAAACGGAGCTAAGCAAGACGAAATAGAACCACCCAGCCACGCCTTCTTAGCTAAGATGGGTACCTGAGAATCTTCATTAGTAAAGCTTTAACTTTGATGAAAAAAGAAAGGAAGTGAACAACACAATCCCCTCGGGGAGATGGTGCTGTGGTACATCGAAAATGCATGTCAGATGAATACACGCGTTAACGGTCATTTTAAGTCAATGAAATTATTTAGTCGACCAAATCAACGGGTGAAGGCAGCCAGAAAGTACTGTCCTGAGAAACTGTTAGATCGACGGTTTTCGTGACCTTTTCCAGTTATGATCACTAGGTTTGCCCTAATGCGATTGGTGAAGTAGGTAAACCTGTCGTTCAATTGCGGTTCGATAGAATTCTCAAGACTTCGGTTGCCTCGGACAAATCCCTTATTTATTCTCTACATTCCAGCTTTTCTAATTTTATTAATGGATTTTGGTACCGCGTTGGACTTCTGGCTCATACAGACAAAGTATCTGCGGTGACCAATGTTTAACCACCAGTTACCATTGCAACCTACAGTACAGGTAGAATGTCCGTAGCTAACATATTTTTTAAACTCCAGACCAAACTGTTTCTTTTCACGTCTTTTGGATCGTGATTTTCTTTCACCATGATTCCAATGGGCGTTAATCTGCAATTTGTACAAGATGATCTTAGGCACTGTTCTGATGTCCACTTTTTTTAAGGAAAATTTAGAACCGAAACAAGATCACAGAAACACAATGCGGGTGGGGGGGGGTCATTCAAAATGTGTAATCACTATGTCAGAATTAGTCAATTCTGAGTACTGGTTGAAAAGTATGATAAATACTATTTTACCTGTTGTTGTGCTTTTATTTGACTCAAACGCCATGCCCGTAGTCGAAGCTGAATTGTTCTATGCAATTCTTCCAGTTTTTCACGGGTCATCGGCACCCCGGGATGAGTTTCCACCCAGCCACGATGACGCTTGGACAAGAAATGCATACACGGGGAACCCGAAATAAGGGAGAAGTTATTTATTAACAGGAAAAAATGAACGAGAAATGAATGTAATTGCAGGTTGGGATCAACAAGTTGATCAGAAAATACAGTCATAACATTGTTTTATGGATCTGTACTACTCAATTAATTTTTAGTTCTAGGAGTTTGAATCTGAACAGGCAAACGTGGTCCTGAGACTCGGAGTGATATGTGTGTTCTGGTGAAGTCAAACGGGATGGACCCGGACAACTGATGCAGTAATGACAGTCGCACAGGCGCAAATACACAAGCAAAATAGTCTACAAATGCGCGATGTTTTCGCTAAATGAAACGGGATTTCGTGCTGGTGTTATTTGGTTATTTCCGCTTGAGTTGTTGGAGGTGAACGATACTGGTCATGAAATAAGATTGACCAACTGGAGGTCAGACATCGGGACTGTGTTTAGGTGCTAACTAGCTAGTTGGACAATCGCTTACCATGTGCGAAGAGTTACGTTATAATCCATGATTATCTTATTTTAAATCCGAAGCAGAATGCTCTTTGTTGGAATTAACCGGATCGATCGCAACACGTAAAACGTACTTCGATCATCTTTTGACGAAGCTTTTTCACATCAGTTTGTACACGAGCGGTGCTTGGTGAAGTGCTAACTTCCGGCCGCAAAACTTGCAAACATTCTCTACGTGAAAGATGACTCCGGTACCAAGATTGAATTAGACGGGCAGCTCTGTGCTTTGCGGCCAATGCTCTCTGCTCGTCCAATTTAGAGCGAACCTGATAGCCTCGATAAGCCGCCTGGATGCGAATAGCCGCTTCCGTCTGTTGACGATTCTGTTCGCGATCGATTAACGGAGCTGGCAGACTGGATAACAGATGAAGTTCCGTTTCCATCTTCTCACGCCATCGACGACGTCTGGTGGTTTGAACAAACTGTTGTAATTCTTGTGTAATGCGTTGTTTACGTCTGCATGAATCTCGTTCGCTCTGGCGTTGTCGATATTTACGCTGATGTAAAATGAACGACAAGAAATTACTGAAAGTGATCGAAAAAAACTAGACGAATGTTCGATATCATGGTTTTCTATTCCTCAAGAAGTCTCATAAATAATTCTGTTGGAAAAAAGGTTCCGTATCAGAACAAAGGCTGACATGCACCGCCTGAAATGCGAGACTATTGATTGTAAGAAAATAATCGATTTGTTCAGCAATCAATTTATGGTACGATATCTTCAGCTTTGACAAACAATAATGACAATCCATCCCCTCGATTCTCGTTGACGCTTCGCAGCTTTGCAAAAAAGACGAGAATGAAATAATTTGAAACACAGAACAATCAGGGAGCGACTTCTAACTGAAATCATTTGGGATAAAGAGCGAACTGGGACATGGTCTCTAGCCCTGTCCCTCTAGTGTCCCTCACCGCTTCTATGGTTGACACACATACATTGCAATTGAGCAATACCAGAGTGGTTTACCTTGTTGCTGAATTAATTTACACTAAACAAAATGCCTTTGGATCGTTTTGTGATTTCTTTTGAACAAGCGACAGAGTTTTTGTCTCCTCGTTGGCTTTCCGAATCAAACTGTAATGTGTGCTACAAAAGTGCAGGCCCGCACATCGCCTCCCTGTATTCTCCGAAACAAACATATATGACTAAAATTGTTACCAATCTGCCAAAAAAACAACAAAACTACGCATCGTGTTATATTTAAGGCGCAAAAGGTTGGATATAGATCACGAAAGTATAGAATCTCCTCAACTCGTCTCTTATGGTTGCAATCGTTGCCAAATTTCTGCACCATTCTACGAATGCGTATATATAGGACCAAAGGTTGTCTTCTGACTAGCGGTCATAAATCCTTTTCTAATGATCCTTCTTCATTCATTCTCTGACTCGCCGACCGTGAAATCATTGTGCACCCGACGTGGGAATATACCATGAAGTCAAGTCGTTGTTGTTTTAGTTGTGGATTTTGTTGACGAGATAATAATGGTGCTTTTTTTCGTTTAATGTGATATCCCATTGGACCAGAAGTAAATTCTCCGCGAAAAATGATGATTCAACAATGGTATTCAGTACGAGCGGTTTCAAAGCTTTTTCTTGAGTCATCATGTTGAAATAGAGATAAAATCCCTTGATGGTCGTTAAAAAGCAGTACTCAACATTTTTCGTCGTACAGTAACAGCACTATATATACACCATTAGGGAACCAGGAGTGCTCTGCATTGGTGCTTCATTCTTTTTAGGAATCATCAGCAATGCGAATGCACTTCACCCAAACTGGCAATCGAACCCCGGACTAGCAATTAGGAGTCGAACTTCTAAGCCATTGATCCAACCTGGCAGAATCTCAGTGGTTTATCGAGCATCAATATCATATGGCATTACACATACCCGTTAGGGATTTTTCCATGGTGATAGACTGCCAGCGCACGGTAATTCACTCCCATCGACAAATGACTTCTATGCAAATAGCCTAATTATGATGAAGGCTTTGAATCCAATATTGGCTACTTAGGCAATGTTAGTAATAGAATGAATGGCTGGCGAAATTAATCAACACGCGGCATGAACACTGCGCAATACTTCCGTTGTTTCTTACGGGTAAGTCGAATGTTACTATTTCATGATGAATATTTTCCCAACCCATATAATATGCCTTTATTATCATTATAAAATATAATTTGACCGTTATCCCTGAAGAATGGCTTCAATTTTTCAGAGCGCTTTGTATCGGTTTCAAACTTAATCATGAATTTAATGAAGTGATTGGTAAAGCCAACTCTGTATTAAACAACAACTCGTCTATTTTAATTCAAAATGGAGCATTGTCGTAACAGCACAGCGTGGTCGAGTAATTGAACAATCGAGACGACACATACGGAGATGGGAAAAACTAGTCGATTAGAAAACTGGAAATAGTGGTGTGCTAGTAAGGGCCACTCCTAACAGACTGGTTAATGTGACCAGGCCTTAGCAAAGCCGGGAGTAATAATTTCAAAGACCCGATTGTTTTGTCCACGATAACAACCGAATGAAACTCCGAGATGACGGATGACAACTTTTGAGGTTCTACAATATGCTGTTCTGTTATGCTGTCATCTCTCTGGTTCCTCATTGTTGCCCCTATGCATTTCTCTCGTACCGCCCCGTTTTGAGGAATCCGAAACAAAGCATCATGAAACACGCAGGCCACTTGACAGACAATACAAAAGGAGTAAAATAAGAAAAATACTAAAACTTTTGAAGCCCCAATCGGGCACTGGGATAGTACCTGGAATTGTGCGATAGCACGGTTGGCATTGCGCAACAGTCGGCGAACATTATATCCTCTCCAGTAAGACTGGATTAGTATGGCTGCTTGTTGCTCGTTTAACGGTTCACTCGATTTCCGGAGAGTATTGGGTTCTACGGTATCCGGCGCGTCCACAGTACTGTGAAATTCTCCCAGAATATGCTTCAGTGACAGAAGCATATTTTTGGTCGGAGAGTCAATCACAGAAGTCGAGTCGCATAACTGGGCGATCCAACGTGCCACTAAAAGTTGAATGCCCCGATACCGTTTGAGAATAACTGCGCGCAACTGACTCTCACAGTTGAGTAGGGCCAGCAAGCAACTGATGTTTAGATCACAGGAAATTGAAGAAATAAAATAAGCAGGCGGCAGTTGGATCATGTGTAAGAGAGCGAAAGTAAATCTGATCACTGAAATGTGTATAAAGGGACGGAGACAAAGTGTCTGCAGTTTCATTGTCCATATTTTTCGCCACTATTTTTCGTACTCATTAGGTACAGTGGTAAGAGAATTTGTAAATTGCTTTCGGATCTGTATAGGTTAGCAATACAATCTCTGCCTGTTCCGGGATATTTTCACTGCCAAATTGATAATAATTAGTGAAGTGAATAAAGACGGAATGATTTTTGGTCCATATACGAAGTTTAGTGTGTCTGGGCTTTCTTCTCCCCAGCTTATCACAACAAAGTGTGCCAATCAAATCGATGTTACGGCCATCCAAATTCTGAAGGCTTAGATAAATCAACAAGAAGCTGCAAAACTGAATGATTTAGCTCATACACAGAGCATCGTTACGCGATTACCGTGAAAGATTTCACTTTTCTATTCAAGACCGGCGATGGCCAAGCGCATAAGATCTTGGCGTTTGGACAAGACGGTCACGGGTTCATTTCTTCTCACCACCGGTCAACTTTTCCACTTGGTAGCCCTCTGTTCAACGCGGCCCTATTCCTGAAAATGATTTACTGTTGTTTCATAAATAAAGGAAGTAAAGATAGAAAAAAGAAGAGTAAGCACATGGGGAAAAACAACTCAACCATCTAACTTATTCTACGTGGAAGCCTGCAGGAAACTGCGCGAGCCCTTTCTTGATTCATTTGGCGTACTGGTCACTCAGCCTATCGTCTGATCCCAAACGTTTCATCACTGGTAAAGGCGATAGCGACAGTGTGACGTTAGTTGATATCATCTGGACTAGCAATTAAACGTTCGCGTTCCAAACTCCAGGCTCAACGATCAGAGCCTGATTGAAACCAACTGTTTTAGCTGGGACCATCACAACTCATCAAAACCAGTATGATTACAAATGCTATTTCTCTCGCCGTGTTTGTTGGTTGTGCTTGGGAGTACCACCCAACAGAGCACGCTGAAAGTAGTCTTTTTATTTAGCCGAAGGGTTTCACTAATTCCTGTATTATTTCATTCTTATGCACCGCATTCCTAGTATTTTCCACCGTTCAATAATGGCGGAATTCCAAGCGGTATATCACTTCACCCATTAGTTTTCTAATTAAAGTGTTCATTGCGGATTTGTCACACCGAAGCCACTCGAAGAAAGTTTTTGCCCCATACTGACCATTCTTCCATAGACATCTATCTTTCTTGGTTCATGTTTCCATTGGGAAAAGACGATGAAGGGGCTTTCGAGATTGACTCTGGCTTTCCGAGACCACATTAGGTTATGGCTCATTTCTGTCATATTTACTGCGCCGGTTATGACGCCGTGCATGACATTATCTCGAAGTTCCTGCTTTAACTAGAATAAGTCTAAATATCCAGATCTGAGTTGCGATGGGCATTGATAGCAGAGTCAGGTGCCATCTGGTGGATTCTTCGTTTATGGATAGTGGAACGGTGACCATTTTCGTGGTAAGTCGTGAATAGGATGGGTCATAATCACCGGAGAGCGGCCGTGGCAGCGTTTAGGACGTGATGTTTCCACTTAGCCAGGGTTTTTCCTAAAAATACCACAAGAGTTCACTGATGGCACGGTGACTTGGCAAGTCTGGCTCACCAACTATGCGAAGACATTGCCCTTTTTCCTGCTGCAATAGTCCGGCTTGATTTTCCAGGACAGACGCGTAAACCACTCAACCGACCCCACCATGTTTGAAATGCCTCTGTTGCTTTGCAGATCACGCGTGGCTAAACAAAGGCTAGAGGTGCACCTTTGGATGAATGTGCCTATTCTGGAGTCGACGACCGACTAACCACTTGTGAAACCAAAATCCGAAAGCCTGAAATTCTGTCTATGCTGTTTCCAGTCGTAAATTCAAGTACTCTAAAATCGCACGCTACTTATCTGCAAAATTGTTCCTTTAACGCATCTCACGGTTCATCCAAATATCAATCGGAAACTTCAAACGTTGGAGCAGCTGTAGCGCCTGACCAAAGTCCCGTACTGTCGGTTTCGTGTCTCAGAACTTATTTTCATTGGCTTTCGACGCCTCCCCAAACTTGCCAAAATAAACATGGAAACACATGCGTATACGACAGCATCGTAGACCGGAACCCTTAGCCGTTGAGGGGTTGTGTTTAAGAAATTCACGTTCAAGACTCCAATTGTGTCGTCCTAATGGTACATTCTGTCGACCATTCCATGAAGTTTCATTTGCGCATGTCTAGGAAAATTGGCACTGTTGCTTCTGGTCTTGCGTTGGCGTAGCTGTCAACGAGAGGGACGAGACCGGCTGCTTGACTAAACTCCTGTCAAAAGTTGATTGTATGCAGTAAGATTTAGGGTTTCGTCCAAAGTGAGCTGTTGCAATTTATTTATTGTTTCGACGTACATACCCGCAGATTTCAGCTGATATGAAATTTAAGCCCCGCAGATATTGTGAACTTAGCTGAATTGGATTAACTCTCGATCGAATTGTACCTGGCAGGCGGTTTTGCTCTCAGTTGTTGGGCCTGTACTCAGCTCATTGCCCGTTTTTCATCAGTGCAACCTTCAGAAGCTTCAAACTCTGGTATGCGACTGGCGTCCCCTCTCGTCCAGTAAACAATGTACCTAGGTCAACCAATCCACCATAAAACACAGATGACGGGGCTGTACACAAAATTCCTGGTCAAATTGGAGCACTCTCCTCAACTCTGACCATGCATTAGTCTGCACCCAGCTGCCCATGTGCTTCGGTTGGGTTTCCAGACGCACGATACAACGCCGGTTAGAGTGCAACCAAAAATCTGGTACTACCGGCCTTTCAGTTTCCTGAAAAATGATAACTGAGGGACTAGAAGCTGACCCCATCTACTAATATCAGCTCCAGTTGGTTGCCCATCAAGAATACTTTAAATTACTCTGGCCTAGAAAGTTTCGGCCTGACTCGTCATTGTCGTGACACCCCGAAGGTGTACTGTTTCTGTGCATTCTCTGTGCACGTCAGTTCACTGGGCTAGGTAAAAAGTTTAAGGGAGCACCGTTCCTAACGAGACATGAACTCACTGCAAGCCTATTCAGGAATGGGGAAATCGGGTTGTCTTAGTGAATACCATAGACGGAAAATACTGTTGCTAGGGGAAACTCCGGTAGGCTATTCCATTCCACTCGAGTCCATGGTAAGCGACCATTAGATTTGAGCTAAGGAAGCTGTGAGGTTTGTGGTTCGCCTATTCATAATCAATAAAAGCCACCTGTGCTCCGGGTGGGGTCTCCAGTATCAGCCCTTTCCATAGCTATTCCGGCACACGTTTCACGAACTGTTTCAATAGGTTCACACTTTGGGGCGAAGATCCTAGCCTTAAGCCCTGGGTTTCGACGGCTTTTTTGGGCTCTATTTATGGATGGTGTATTGGGACTTGTTAGAGAAATTCAGACTCCGTTGTGCAAGGTATGGTACTCTAAAAATGTACCATAATCATTACCGAGTCGACTATTGTTTAATAATTGTGCTAACCATCGAAAGATTAACCTAATCCCAATAACATGAAATCTGTTGGCGTTTCCTATTTTTCGCAGTTTGTACATGACAATCAAACGTGGGGGTAGAAGACTAAGTTTCCTACCGATCGTGAGTGTGTCAACGTCCCACGGTAACTGTTGGAGCACCGCTGTGCTCCATGAACAAGAGACCATAAACATTCGCGCGGTCTTTGACTTTGTTGATAGGTCTGCACCATGGCACATTCTGTTGAAGAATGTGAAAAATATTCCTCGGTTCTGAAGGAGTTGAACTGCCAAACCTAAGGTCGTTTTAGGGCCTGTGGTCAGGCTGTGTCAATTTTCGTTGTCTCCAGTGGAACGCAACAAGACTGTCTCATATTCCTTTTATTTCGGCCGTGAAGGTTAGCATGCAAGATATTTTATGCGACCTATTGAACGATCGAGTTGAACCTATCCCAGGAAACAGTTTTGGAATCAGCCTATGATATCGCATTGTTAAGCGAAAACGCGCAGACAATTCAGTACACGATGGACAGCTTGGCGATTAAGGTATGTTGATGGGATGCCTCTTTTGCGTCGTCAAAATGCAATATATTTCCCCATGACTGACAGGTACCTCTGCCTGTACTCACCCTTTGTAAGCGGTCATCAACCTTGAGCACCTCATGGGATAGATAGTAATTGAAAGTGGAACAGCAGAAGTTACGATGGCTTTTGAAAACCTGTGACACTTGTGATATCACCATAGCTTTCCTTCCTTGGAGAGGTTATAGTGTGACTTTTCGTAGTATTCAACTTAGGCTTACAAGAACTGGCCTATTTGCTCGGCAACTTGAGGTTTCAACCACCGATATCTCTGAACCACTGCTCCAGTGTGGTGATAGTATCGAGTGAGCAATGACAGCGTGTATTCTCGTGTATTGGGGCGCTATTGCCTATGCATGCCTATCGTTTGTATTGATGTGATCTTTTATACGTTCTGGAAACTTCTAAGGGAAATCGAAGAACTAGTCAGGTTATGACTTATCCCAGGATCATTACGAAGGTGACTTCGGTTTTATTATCGGTTCGTGCATCCGATCTTTCTGGTTAGACCCGAAAAGATGAGAAATGTCGTCGAATAAAGAGATACCGAGACATGGTTCAAAATAGAAGTTCATGATCTGAATGCTATATAGCGTTTCTCTAAAACTGACATCTCAAAAATGCAGAATCGGACAAAAACGTCCTGTGTGAAGATGAAAAAACAAACAAGTAAAGCCTCTTGGTATTGATTTCTGATACTATCTTGCTTATACCAATTTTAATCTCGTCATTGCTGTGTTATCCTTCTGACTGGTTCATAGTTGGTTTATATACATGCAAGAGAAATAAGTGAACGACTACAATCTGCTAATAATCCTCTTGAAGTTTCAATTCTTCTGCTTTTGACATTTTGTAATAGTTGCACTGATCAGTGTAACCGTTAATTTTTTATGCGTTCATCCAACGCGTTGGAATTATGGAAACGAGTTCTTTGCTTACAAAGTTAACGGTTCCTGATGAACATCGTGACAGTAAGAATTGAGTAATTCTTGATAACAAACTATTTCAATTCTAACTGTCGAACATGTTCTTCGAATCGTTTAAATGCTTTTGCATCCCGAAAGGCCGATATTCAGCCCTCGAACGGAGCTCATTGCTGGTCCGTCCAGGTACAACAAGAAACGTACAAAGAAAAACGTTTTTGAATAAAGTTGGTAAAGTTTATTTCAGAGGACTAGAATCAACATTTCGAACTGGCAATTATTGCATGCTCATAGGCTTACAACGTCGACTATCTGAGGAACAACAAGCATATTCCTATTCGCACGGGCCTGATGGATGCTTTCAAATAACCGAATTGATACCCTTTCGAAATCTTGATTGGAAGTAGGCCATCCACTCACTTCGGATCCGTATCCAAACTAGTTCATTGCCCTGATGCAGAAGCTTTATCTAGGAAAAAACAAAATCTGTTCCGCCAGACGTCCACTGGAGTAATGCGGACCTTCTTTCCGCCAAGATATACTGCTAATTGATGAATGGTGTATCATAAATTGTTATTTAGAGCCTCAAAATTTGCAATAACTGACAAATTCTCCGAGTAAATCTCTAAAGTTTTTGACCATGAGCTTGGTTACGCATAGAATTATTCAATTAATAAATCAATAACTTCATCAAAAAATATCGACGAAATTGCACTTGCTTCAATGTGTGATCCACTGTTTCTAGTGAGTCTAGCACTGCGAAATGATACACCAATTCATCCAAAATGCTAACTTTTTGAGTATGCTCCATTTGTTGCAAAATATTCGGTTGAATTTGTATGCAAACAATCAGTAGAGAGATGAATACTGCCATCAGTTGGGGATCGTCCACAATGAACAGTTGAAGAAACCACGGGGAGTCCACGACCAACAAGGCAGTTTTCGGTACAATTTTCATGATCTGATAAAGGTGGTTGGTAACTTGTTCAATCCATTGATAAACTGTCTCTTTCTCCGAGCTCAATTCAGATTTTTGTGATTTTGCTGTCCGTTTCAGGTATAATAATCGTTTTTGTAGACGTCTGAGAAGGATGAGAATGCAATTGACTGTTTCGGTGATCAAATCTTTGGATAGGTCCACAATGACCGGCCGATCAGCGCTAGTTCCCACTTCCAGAATTGACACGAGAAGCTTGCACATGATCATTGCTTGACTCCAGCCACCAGGTATCTTTGAAAAATCTTGCTTTAATGAAGCACATATCAACTGTGGTACGTTTGATTGGAGAAGACGACATTGAAAAGCTACTCGTTCCCGGGAATCCAAACATTCTATGCTGTTTTGTAGCTTAGCCAAAGTTGATACAACAGACAACTCGTCCGTGAAATGTAAATTGTACAATCGATTTTCAAGCACAGAAATATCTTCTTCTGTCCAATCAGTTGACATGATAGTTGTTCCTGCAAGAACGTTCGAATAATGAATAAAGGATGCGTTGTTTTCTTTTCAAAATATCACTGCTTATTGCAACGGAACACTTCTACCTTACGAAACAACCCGGGGCGGGGAGGATCACGTATAACAGACACGTTTGAACTGCAAACTTAGTTATCTATTAAAAGAACCTAATAAGAGTTAGTACAGTTGTGTTACTGGATGTCCTGCTATGTTGAAAATCTATCCAGTTTGAGTCTAATGATTTCTTTTAATTCCTTTCCTAGTTATTCCAAAATAAATGGATGATATCTCAGGATGGGATCTCTACCATTGAAATGCCGGACAGTGATAAAACGTCTATCCAACTCCTCTCAGATCCAAATAACACAAAGTTAACTGCTTGACTGCCGTTATTTCCAAATGAGCTGATCTGATTATCCACAAGTGAAGAGCTCACATACCACATGAATGTGGAGGTCGGCCAAACATAAGAAATCAAAACGAAACCACACCAATTGCATCACGAGTGAACAAATGATTAAGTAAATATTATAATTGATGATTTCGTTATTTTGGGGGCTGTTTTCACTCAGCCGATGACAAAAATGGGAATGGACTTTGTTAATTTATTCACATCAGTTTGGAATTAGCTGGGGCTCGTCTCAGGTAAGGATATCTCTTCTGTTTACATCAAAAGCTTTGTCTAGTTACTTATTCGTTGTACCGCCTTTTAGAAAAGCACAATTGCTTCTTCCTGATTAGTAATTAGAAACTTTTGTCAAAGTTTGGTTTACAGTTTAATGAAAATTTAAACAAGTCAGGAAAGATTGTGCCATCCTTACTTGCAACAGTAATACATAATCTGCCTGATAGTAACATGGGATCTACACGGACTGCCAGTACGCACTGAAATGGCTTCAAATTTAGCTAAACAACCGAAGACGACAAGAAAACTGCGATAGGTGGAAGACATTTTGGCTTACTTACAAGTCGTTTATTTACATACATAATACCGGGTCCCAAAGGCTAGCAAAGGCTGTATTTTGTCCTGTGGTCCTCATGATTATGTCCTTTAAACAAAGACTGAAAGTGAGCCCATAGAGAAGACCCCAACTTTGATATGCTCAATCGCATTGTACAATGCTAACAGAGGAAACATAGATTCGATATATTGCTGAAGAATTGTAAGAATGGTCTAGAAGAGCTGACATATGTGGTTAAACCTATTCACACGGCACCTTTCGTTTCTCTTACCTTTGGATTGTTTTTCATTTCTCCATGACTTAAGATCTAAACCCAGATGTATGTATGACAGTGGTGATGCTTACTACAACTGCATCTTCCACTGAAAGAAGTTGACCAACTTCCTAGATGGGCACAAGGCCCGAAAGCAGTTCATGAACGGAATGCTTCAAATTCTAAGTCAGCTTTGTCTAGATTTACTCAAAAGTGCACGCTGTTTGTCAGACACACCATCGCGTGCGCAAAAATTTACACTAACGATAAAAAAACCAAACGTGTCTGTCTAGTGGATCACATGCAAGGTGATTTAGATTCGGCGATCACAGAAATTTGTGGAGTTGAGCTTAATTCGCGGATGATCTCTACTTTGTTTTGCCAGTCCAAACTCCAAGCAGCACGTGTCCCAGAGGTTTCCGAATTGGTTGAGCTACGCTGCTAAAGTCAATGTTTTCAATTGGCCCAGATAGGCCCATGTCAACGTATTCATAGTTTCACGTATGTTATAAGGCTTCTTTAAATTGGTTTGTAAGTAATACCGGATGAGTACATTACTATTCGAAGAAGAGCATTGCATCACTTAGTTATCTTGTTCAAGCTCATTATCGACGTTTCATTTTTCATCTTACTAAAATATTTAAACAGTAAAACGGTTTTTAAAGAAGTCATCGATACATATAAAACAATGACATCACAGAAGTACTAGGAACCTCATCAAATTGAACTTTCCACGTATGCGGCATCTTTTGAGTCACATAATGCAAACACGATTTACCGGACTCGAGGATCATTCTGCCAAAATGATCTTTGGTACAAGATTAGAAGGTCGAATAAAACATCGCGAACAGGAAGATATTGTGAGAAACCGATGGGAAATTGACGAAAGTTGACAATATTATCACTTGTAAATTTCAAAAAAGGGAAACATTTATTGACTAAATACGGACAGGCATCGCAGTACTGGCAGTTCCCCTACCCGATCCGCTTGATTGACAAGCGCGTTATTTTACCCGCCAATCACTTTCACAGTGGCTTGCGTTTTGCCCAAGAGCACTTAGGGCGTCTAAAGCAACAATTCGGCCCCATTGTCATAATCATTAGCCAGGCACGCCAATAGACCGTGATAATTCAGTATTCTGTCCATTTTTGCGGTGAACCAGAGGTGGTATTCAACGCTCATAGCGGGCTGCATTTTTCTAATGATGATGCTTGATAACTCTTCTAAAATTTCGTTTTAATTGCACACGCAAATCATTAAATGATGAATCCCAGCAAAAATATCGAAGTCGAGCAGTTTTCGAGCAAAATGATGAAACAACTGAACACCAGAAATTCTTCTAGTTTAGTAATGAGGTAGATTTAATAGCAGTGCATGGTACGTGCATGGTACATCATACCTTTTGACAAACTCGTTCTAAGCCAATGAGTTATGAAAAAATCAAATCAGATTGTAACCTACCTAGGGTTGCACTGCGTGTGGACAGCAAAAGATCAGAATTAGCTTTCCTAACTTCCCGAGAAACCTTCCCGGTCCTCTGTTAGTGTCTCTTGTACTCAGCGTCCCTGCATGTTGAGGTTTATCCAGCTAGTCCCCTACAGTTCCGAATCAGCCAAGTTCATTTTAATTGAATACATAATACGCAATAGAAAGTAGTAGGTATTTTTCTGATTGGTTGCAGTTATTGACAACGTTATTCATCCTTTCAAACATTGCCGGTGTCTCGTACCACCAACCTTCAGTCGTATCTAATGTCAATCAGTAAATGTTCCTCCCCTCCTACACTGGCGAGAATGATTAGATTGAACAAGTAAAAAATATCTTTTTATTAATGAACTCATAGGATAAATGCTTTCAACTCCGCCCTTGTGTAACTGCTATTTTTCCTATTGTTTTTCCTAGTCGCTTCCCGATCGATTTGTCACGGTTCTTGACTTCTAACCCGACACCATGTTGTGAAGTCGGGGCTGCTCGCGCTGACTGGCTGACAGCACTGACCATATGGCTAACTCGGTTCGCCTGTCCTCATACTTACTGGCCAATCTAGATCCGATGTTAAGTAGCCAATCTGATAACGTGGTCTGGTTCTGGCTGTCACAGAAGAACGCCCACGGCTCGGTTCAACCTAACTTTATTTGCTTACGTTTGTCCGTCCATCACTGGTCCATCACGACCAATCGCAGAGCACCCGATGCATCACTGTGAAATATGTAAAAACGAAACACCATTTCAAATGAAGTGAGTGAATCTTAGCTATCCAATGAAAGCTAACCCAAAAATATTCCTAACTTATGATCGTTTCTTTTGTCAGAAAATTTACAGGCTACTGAAACTGGGATCTTTTGTGCAGGGCACGTCAGTTTCATAATGCAGAAGTGAATAGATAAATCATCACTGTCTGTTGTATGACGATATGTAAACTATATTTTGAATAGAGACTCGGACCAATTTTGCTCAGCAATTGTGCTTCCATATCCTGTCAGATCTCTTGAGAACGATTTTTCAATGAATAGTGGAGCTCTATTGTTGTAAGACAAAAGGGATTCAGCGCGGATACCTGACGGTAAATAGTCTGTCAAAATTACATTTCTAATCGAAAGTCGTCATTTTCTGCAAGCTCGAGCAGAGAAAATAAAGTCAAGCAGTAACTAAATCTTCCTAATTATTCTATAACAAATCACATCTCGTGATTACCGTTCATTGGTCGAGTAGTCCGCTGATTTATGCGGCTCAAAACAGAATGGTGATGACCGACTTTCGTGTGTGCCTTTCTGTTTGGTTTGAGGATGAAGTCAGTAGGATGTTGCCGCACTTTTACTGATCGTTTATCAGAGTTGGTAATTTGGCATTCTATATTTTTGCATTAACGGGGTTGTAACTGTTGTCTGAAAGCGGTTAATATCGCCTTATTGCATGCACATGCCATACGGAATACACTTGGAGAAATGCTATTAATATACAAATAATTGTATTGTGGCAAAACATCAGTGATCGATCGTATTAGCCCAGCTTTGGACGAAAAGATGATGTGTTAGGATGACGTTGAAATTAGCCTAGACCGGTCAGCTCTACTCAATCGCTCAATCTAAATGCTCAACTCTCTTATGGTTTACATTTGTGGACTTTATGCTTCCCTGTGTAAAAGTTGTAGTGGTATGGCTACTCGTTTTTGGGAGTGGAGCTGAAAAGTAGCTTCAATTTCAAGAATAATGGAAACTAAATGCTTGGGCTGCCATCAAGTCCATGGCACTAACACACCAGTAGAAATATGACTCATGTGATAAGGCTACTTACCACAACGACAGCTCACAGCTGGTTTCAATATTTTGATAGCCATTTTGAGCGTAATTCTAATGCATATTTGGCCACTGGACAGTCATCGCTGAAGTCAGTTGCCAATTGAAGTGTGTCACACATTAGACGAGCTAAGTAGAGCTATGCTCTTGAATGACGTGGTAAGCCCAGGACTGGCTCTCTCCGTTATCGTTAAATTCGGCCAGGCCACCCCAAAGCAAGTTGTAGAATTAGATGGCGTGTACTTCATTTTTATTTGAAGCATATGAACAAATGACCTAAGAAGTGTACCGAAAAATCGATGCGCTATGTATTGTTTTTTCATTGTGAATGATACGATGTTAATAACACATCGTTATTGGTAGATGTAATGCGCTAACCATATGAAAAGCACTGCAGATGTACATGCACGTGGTTGAAAACCAGAGGGGAGCTAGTTTGCAACTGTTGTATTTAAACTGTTCGCGGTCATTACTCTATCCCTTTTTAATGCTCGTTAAGAGAATCGTGAGAATCAAGGCGGTTGCCTACCCGAACAGAATTGTATCGACTAAAAGGGAAGTATTAGGATGCAGCAATATCTTCAGCGGAACTATAATATCTGTCTTCGCCGAAATGAAGAAGGATTCCACTCGGTCGGCTGTTCAGTTCTTCTTCATTTTTTATTAACGAGTGTGCTACAGGGATGCACCTTTGCTTTCCAATCTCTATGTGACAGCAGCCGATGGTATGCTTATACCCAAGTTCACTAAAACAATTGGTGTTGTTTAGGTTTGTGTAACACATACATAACACACAATTGTGGAAATAGTTCTACCTCTATATCGGTTTAATGGCACTGACATTCATTCAGGCAATAATTTATCTAAATTGGAATAAGTAGACCATGTTGTGCTTCCACAGACAGACAATTTGAAGATATTTCTGGACCAAGCAACTGACGTTACAAACATGTCTGGAGTGGGTTTTTAAGCTTCAAAGTGAAAAAATATTGTGGCACACTGGGATGAATAAAACCAAACAATATTCTTCTAGGAGAGGAGATAAGTTAAGTAGATCAGTTTTGCTTTTTTAATGGCTACGTATCACATTTTTGTCTTCCATCAGGCGAAGTGCTTTTAAATAGAAAAGGATAGTGGATTAATGTTCACCGGTATGAGACATCTACGGCAGTGACGTGACGTCCGATTGCCAATGAAAAGCCGGGTTTACTCTGAAATGGTAGGAGTTGTGCTGTCATAGGGCTCATTACGGAAAGGATGTGCAGAAACTGTTGGTGTTCCGAAGCCGACGTTTCTACAGCACTGATAAAATCGGGTCGAACAGTTGCATCACCAATGTCGAGGCTCGGTTCAGTTCAGCTCATTTCGGACAACCATTAATCTTGCACTAGCGTGTTCTAGTTTCGGTTGCTGCCTCACAGCATCATCCGCTCAAACAGCAAAAAATTGGGTACTGCAGAATAGTAATTGAGGGACTACACATAAACAGAAGGGTTTCGAGTGCAAGAACGTCACTGACTGCGGCACTCAGACATATCATCCACTATCTCTAACCCCTGCCTCGAGATCTCATGGACCCCAACCCGATAATCCAATTGCACCTATAAGAGCCCGTCCACTGGTTAAAGCTTTTATACTTTTCATCAGTGCCATCAACTAGCCACGCCGAACCATCCTGCATCCATTGCCTACCTCGAATAATAGAGCACAACGAAACAAGCGTTCCGTTGTTATGTACAAAACACATCCAAAACACCTCAGACTATTATAATTCAGTCCCTGTTCTAAAAATCAAGCTGTAGAACCAAACAAACCTAAATTCTTGTTTAAGCAAAACATTCTCCATTATATTCTGTTAATATTACGAGGACAACTGTGTCTGAATACCGGAGGTCTTCGCACATCTTAGGTTCTCAACAGCTATATTTCCGAACCGTACGGCAGCACCGACTTCACGGTGGCGTGTATAATCGACCTTTATTTGGAAACCGGAAGTCAAGCGATATCAAGGTTACCTCAAACTAGAAAATATCAGTCGGGCCTTGTGTATGCATAAAGGCACTTCCTCTGCTGTGCGACCGCCAGATGGGACCCATCTACGCAAGCACATAAATCCGTCCACTTCATCCAGTTGACCTACTGCAAGAACAAGGTTCGGCTTTAAGCCAGCTTAGTCTTGCAGCAGCATTTTATAGTTCGACAGTGCAACATACATCCTAGATATGCTTGCACTGTTGTTCACGCGATCGAGAAAATGCTGAGGCTAGTCGAAGGGAATTGTATCATAGAGGCCAGTCAGTCGAAAACGTACGGCGAATTTAAGTAGAGTAAGTTGGTCGGGGTGAGTCGCGCTTTCTTGCAGATCAACCCCTTTGGTACAGGCTGTTCTTCGAAGGAGATAGTGGTAGACTGAGGGATCACAGTTATCATCTCAAGGCACGGAGGAAAGATACGAAACCCCAACCAAAAGATTTTCCCGACTAGATGAAGTTTGATTTCTGGGTTGGCATTCAGGCCAATCCTCAAGGTAACAAGTAGAGACTTTAGGCTATATGGCTAAATGCCGCAATCAGGGACGTTTTTGCATTCAAAACATATTTGTTTCTATTTAGTCTTTCTGCCATGTAGTCTTTTGATTTTTATTCACTGTCATTCAGTAGATCGAGATATATGCCAAAACCAAGAATCTTCCTGTTTTGAAACCAAGAAAAAGGAAGAAAAAATCTGCTTTTTTTTATCCCTGATAACATATGTCGATTATATTTTTGGTCTCTGTATCCTCTTTTGGCTAACTCTTGTGAGAAAAAGCCAAGATTTAAAGACACAAACATTCAGTTATTTTTAGTGGTTTTATACGACTCACATTCACTATTTGTTCAGTCCTTCGACAGCTGTAATCAATGTGATACCTTCACAGATGTGTTGATCTTTGACTAGCATTTGCTAACCCTGCTCATCTAAGCAAAATTAATAACTTTGCAAACCAAACAAGACTCCTTTTCAGCACCGGCACTCCAAAACAGCCCTGTGCGGACCGTTTTCAAAAGTGCTACAATGTTTTGGAACATCTTGGCAAACGTGCTGATAAGTTCATAAACTAACGTCTCTGTTGTTTTTTTTCCTGGCCAGGACAGGAACAAAAGGAAAGTTAATGACTCCTTTGTCAACCCAATTTGGATTTCTGATGAACTATTGTGCAGTGGCTAAAAGACTGGCTCGCCGTTTATGACTTTATTTCACGACTGCCTGCCAACCTCATAAAATTCTGTATTGTTGTCATTTATGTCCACAGTATTTTGACAAGACATTTTCTGAGATTTTAATGAGGTCTAGTTGCGAGGATTATTGCGCCACCTGAAATACTCGTGGTCACATTGGGCAAACACAGGTTAGCCAAAAAACCTGTGTGACATAAGTTGTGAGTGTTCATGTTTCCATTTTGTGTTAATTCATTTATGGCAGTGAATAGATTTTAAGAATATTTTAAGCCTTTACGCACGTTATTAATTTTTTGAAATCAAAAGACGAATTTGACGCCACATTTGATGTCTATTTACGGTGTTTATCCTTAATAGGTATAATCTGGGATGTACTAAAAATACGTGCTGCACGGGAAGGAATGCAAGCAATACAGAACTCTCCTGCCAGGTCCTTGAAATGAGCGGTAAACTGCTAGTTTATTACTAGTGTTGGTCACTTGTTAGATAACTCTTTTATTATAGAGGCTGTGGGGAACTAAAAGAAGCACGTGATAGTTAGCAGACTTTGCTTTTCTGGCATTCATCAATCTTTCATGGGCACTGTTGAGTCTTGTTATCTGGTGATGCTGTGTTCCGGGGACGAAGTACTTTCTAATATCAAATGTGTTATCATTGGGCGAGTACAGAGTTCTTGGTTATACAGGCCGGTGCAAGGCAACAGTAAATGTAATCTGCAATGAAGTACCTAACATAAGGATTTAGCGAAATACAGTTATTTAGATAGAGTCCTGAGGAATAATCATTGCAAATGTTTTATCACAATATCTTCAATTTTTGTTTTATCAACGTAACATGCAAAACCAAAACGTTTTGCACTTTTTGCGGTTCAGCATACAGCTGTTCAACTGAATTTATTGCTGGGTATCGTCAAACTGTTGGTACTGGTAATAATATAGATTCACCCAAAGTTACCAAAGAATCTGTAGACACCCCTGAGTATTCCATTCAAAGTAGTCAATCCGATGGTCTGCACAGGAATGTCTTAGACAGCCTGTAAATAAAAAACATTGAATGACGTTCCTCATGCTGCAATTATTTAGAACCTCATCGATGACATCTTTCTGTCTTGCTATTTATTACGGCGTTTCAGGCTGTGATTGAACTGGTGTTTATATTTGTTTTTTGTTGTTGAATAAAAAAACCGCTGAATGTTCACGAGTATCGGAATGAGACTATTCGCAAAATGGAAACAACAAATGCGGAGGGAATACGGCTTTGACGTGTACAAATGCCTATGCGCGTTTGATTGCCAGGTATTGTAGAACTTTTTTCATCAAAAGCTGTAGCTGGCATTGCCCTACAAGCCACAATATGATGGTCGAACAGAACGTTCGGCGAAAGCGTTCCTGCTCGCAAGGCTTCTATTTTGAGATTATACGTTGCTGTAACAAATTACAAGGGTTACTCTCAGCGGGAAGACTTTCGAGAGCAAGGACAGCATATGCATCAACAAACCATTGAACATTGGTGGTCCGGTACGCGAAATACTCTATAGGCGAATAAAGAGCAAAGACCTATCTCAGCCACTCCCTAATACTGCGGTATTCAGTGCCACTTTTCGCAACAATCTTTTTGAGGAAGCCAGTAAAATACACTGCTGATACTATTTATATTTAAGTCATCTTACATCATTGATTTTTCTGAGAAGAACTCAGTGTCATTTTTGAACTGCTTACGGGTGAGTTGTGGGAGAATACCTTGTGTGGCCAGGGACCGTTGTTCTGTGTATCGAACGGCTGATGAAAAAATATGCCTCCGTTAGTAAATTTCAAAAGACAATAGATGGGATTGGGCCGTATTCCAGGTGGGTTTTGGATTTTATCTTGCCAATATTTGGTTGCAGTTGATTATGTTCAAAGCTGATGGCATAAAACTTCCGCGGTCTAATCGGTTCCAGACTGTGAGCTCTTGCTACCTTACTGATTCCTGGGATGAAAATCCGCGATAAGTGTATCTCCGAATTTAGAAAGTAGTTAGAACTAACGAAGAAACCATAAGCAATAGAAATAGCAGAAAATATTGTTAAAATGCGGGCGTCAGAAATGGACCTGAAAGAGGAACTAAATATTAAGAATAACTACTGTTATTTTCAAGCAGCCATTTTCACCTACAGTCACAACTCTTTAGGACTCGCAATAGGAAATCGCTTGGGAGCTCTGCTCATTTTGGCAATAAATGCTCAGTTTCAACTCAAGAAAATCATTCCAATGGCGACTTTCTGAATGACTCCAAAAAGTTGAACGAAAAACAGTAACATACAAGTTAATAAGAACAGCCTGTAGTTTGAATGTTTATGATTGCCAGGTGAACTTACCAACAAAATTCTTCCAGAATTTCTTTAGAGACACGTAAAATGAACGCATCCATGGGTTTCTGTGTCAGGTGATGGCCACAAATTGTTCGGGGCAGTTGCACATGAAAAGGAGCCACGATATAGCTGTGTTTTAAGCCTACATATGCCTCCAGTTATGGATGAATACGGCTGTTGGAAGTGACTGTCCCTTAAATTTTACTTTCCTTTAGGATTTCACCACTGCAAGGGCATCCAAAATTAGGGAAAGTTTAGTTTTGCTTACAGCACAACAAAACAATCGTGCGAGCCGGTTAGATTGAAAATTTCCAAGGCATCCATATATAGCTTTCATCCTACTTGGTGAAATACTGCTCCTTGATAGTCAGCACATGCTTTCATCACATGGTAGTTGTGCAATGTGATTTATCATGCAGTTTTACATACAAGCGCAGCTTTTTCCGAAAATTTCTTCGCTGCCTAAAACTTGATGGATAAAGTTCTGTGAAATGATTTCATCTTTTTTGCATATAGGGCTCAGTGTGGCTATTTATGTTTCAACTTAGTACCTTCAATTTTTCACTTCAGGTTACTAAAGAACGGCAGCTGGCCCATTATTCATTAACACAATGATACAATAACCTGAATCACAAATCAGGAAACCATGTGCAATAAACATTTTATGGTCCTATGAAGATGTAAGCATCTGGCCTTGTATTGTTTCTCCTTGACTTGTCTCTTTAGAAAATTATATTTTGTAAGGGAAGTATGTGTAGGACATACATGGGGATTCTTACCGAAGGCTGAGAAACGAGCTGCATGGACGATGATTTAGATAGCCTGGGCACTTACAGAGGGGCGTCCATTGCGGCCCTACTCGGAAGCAGCTGTGATAAGGCTGCAGGGCGCTCACGAGTGTTTTCACGGGAGCAGCTTCCAAGCCTTTTGCAGATTAAATGGGTCTTTCGTGTTTGTGGACCGTCACGTGTTGGTTTTGGGATGATTTTGTTGATTTAGATGATTGATTGTAATGCAACATTTCTTTTGAGTAAATGAAATCCTTTGGCCAAACATCACGCTTAAGTATTTTTCTAGTGCCTCAGCAGATTTTAATATGCTCACAAACTGATCGAGTCAATTTGGTCTCGGAACTTGATAGCAAGGTGCCCGATTTTGCAGTTTCTTATATCAATGGACTAGTTGAATTTCTTCGTGCTCCGACACTTAAGGACCCAAATGCTTCTTTGGATCGATGCAATTAAGGAAGATTAACTCCCCTTCAGTTTTTCAAATTTCTAATTAAATAAAAGCTTCCCTTACTTATTGATCCCTCCTTTGCAAAAACAGTTGAAGAAGTTAAATTGGATCGCGTGAAACGGAAAATAGAATGTGAGTCGGCTGATGAATCTCACGCAGTTATCTCTTCTTTCATCTATCCCGCCCCACATCTCAACTAATTTACCTTTGCAGCTATCCACCGATTTTGCGCTTACTACTTTGTTTAGATGCTTACTCCATCCGTTTACGATTCATATAAAAGTAATGGCTTCTGATCCTACCACTTACTTGCCTTCTATAATAGCCATGTCGCGACGTACGACCCTGCAGTTTTATCGCTGCTCGAAAATATACCCCATATATCCAACGGTCTTGCTTAGATTCCCTAAGGTCTAAAAAATCTCTGTTTTCTTGTTCTACAGCCCCATCTTTTAGAGCCGCTTGTCATATGGTAACTTCCTGTAAGCTCTATACCTCCTCGCGAATCGACGCTATGTTTGTCCCAATACCGCAGTATTTTTTATTAGATAGGGTCTTCAAGTCCCCACTCACTGTTGTGGAAACCATCCAACGGAGGCACTGTACATCAAGAGTAGAAGTTCCGCTTTTATGAGGCCAACTGCCACTTTTAGTCGGCGCAGCACTACATTTGCAATCCGTAACTTCTTTGGGACTGCAGACCGGGTTTAAATTCCGCATTATTAGTCACTCCCAGGTCTCACACGGCTAAGGAACGCTTTAATACCATCCGGCTGGCCGAAAAACTCACGGATCTTTTAATTTTTATCTTCCTTTAATTGGTCATAGTTACCCTTCTCTTATTAAGCTTTCGCACTTTGGCTGACTGGCAAGCATATCCTGCTTCACTGACCACTTGAAGACTTTATCCAGATTGCACTGGATAGACTCCCTACTCAACGGATCAATAACGTTAACATCGTCCTTAAACTTAGAAAACGGATTCACTAATCCGCTTGACAGTTTGTTGATTTGAAATAAGAATAGCACACATAGTGGGGCTGATCTTTGTGGTCCTCCGCTATTTAGTGCATATCTTCCTTACGAATCTTTCTCAACTCGTACTTAAAAGCTTTCATCTTTCAAGCATTTCACTGTCCACTTCATAAACTTTGGTGACCGCTCAGCTCGCTCTAGTTTTAGATTCAAGAATCTGTGGTTCACCGAGTCGAAGGCTATCTTGAATTTTAAGTGAAAGATTTTGGTTTGACTCCTTGTTCAGCGGGTTGGTCAATTCGTCAAGAGAGCTGGTCATATTTAACAAATATAATCTTTTAAATCCGAACCAGATTTGGTTCGTGGCATCTTGCTGCACTCCAGATGCCCCATTATTCTGTATCTTAAGTTTTTTCAAACGATCTAAGCCCTACCATTGTCAAGATAATCCGGCGATAGGCACATGTTTTTCTTACACACGGGAATAACGATACGCTCTGGCTAGTCCCCTGTAAAATTTTCCCTGGTCTAATGGCGGGCTGAGTGGTTTTTTTAGACTTCTCTGAATATAACCGCTGGCAGCTTTATGATGTCCAAATGAATTCCATCCCGGTCAGCAGCCTTAGAGCAGTCTGGCCTTTCTACCGCGATGTCATCGTCCAATGTTTCTGCGGCATCTTTGAGTGCACTAAGTATGTGCCTTGGGGCTCTCTGATTCTTAGGTTTTTAGCCCTCTCTAGATTTGCCATTGGTTGCAGGCCATGTTCAACTTGATTGCTGCTACCACATCCTTCGAAGTGGTCTTATAAGGCGATCTGTAGATTGAACACAATTATAGCACGCCTTCGGGTTTGCTTTTGCGTCCCGTACGATGTGCTTCTTGCGCTTGTGTCCCATGAAAGTCCACCGTCTGTCTCAAGACAGCTGTAATACAGCTTTTTTCATTAATCTTGTCCGTCATGGAGGCAGCCAAATTATTTTAACTCTTTCCAGTGATGATACTGCTTCCTTTATTTACAGTATCTTACTCGAGTCACGATCCTGGACTACTCTCAATAACGCTGTAGGTATTTCTTCCCACTTTCCACCAGCTAGTCTACTTGCATTTCTGTGCTGCTTAATCCTTGACCTTTCATTCTTGAACAAGAAGTAGTCAATGTTTACAACTAGGTCACCACACAAGCAACAAGATTCTGCTGTGCTAATAAGTACACCTCGGATCGTCCTTAAATATGATCTTTAACTTGAACTGACGGCAATTGGTCAGGTTTTCATCGAACTGCTTTGATAACAAGCAGGAAGAGGTAATCGTGGTTCGAGAAACCGATGTTTTTATCTGAAGATGACTTTCCCGGCTGCCTCACAAGACCGATTTACTCTTGATGCACTAAAATCTCCCATTGTAGCAAGCTTTCGGGCTTTACTATGATGGTAATCGAATCTTATAATGACTTCATGCGGCTTCGTGAAGAAGCTGCAGCTAGTTCGGAAACCTGATCAGCTACTGATGATACCGAAGTATACTATAAACTATTAAATAGACAGAGGAAATATTCTTAGGAATAGCTAACGTTTTCTCACTTCCCATTAGATGGAATTTTGTAATCAGTTTTGAATTGGAAAAATTAGTAATTTCGATAAATCGACGACGCCAAAGGACAATTTTATGGGAAGCACTTTCCATAACATTCATGACGACAGGTAATACCGTAAGTCAAAAAATGGAATCGAAGGACGGCAAGACGGTTAAAGGAGAATGGTTTGTGCATGAAATAATGATTCTACAGAATTGTTTACCGTGTTAAAAATCCGCTCAAGTCATCTCCGTTGCAGACATGCCAGTCACCATTTCAAACAAATCCCTCCAATCACTGAATACGGGCATGTAACAGGAGCCATGGTGCAAGCACGCTCTGGAGATTCTTGTGGAGAGCTCTTGCTGTTGTCGGAAAAAACATGCCCCCCTAATACTGCGGGTTCATTGATCCATGATAAGACGGCCTAAATTCAGCCTGACACCTCAGCATTCGCGGCAGCTTACTGTATCGTTTTGTATCGCGCACACAAATGCTTACGAAAATGTCGCAATTTAGCCAAAAACCTGATAGTAAAAGATAAAAATTGCAAAACATTCCCTCATCAACTTGTACAAGTATTTGGAAAATTTCGAGAAATAACCAGAGAACATTATTATAGGTTGTTCAGAAATTTGCCTAACACGTGGTCACGGTTTGTCGAAATGCGTGATAAATATGAGACAGTGGACTTTCTATAGATTCTGTTTCCAGTGGGTATGGAACGACTAGTGGCTCGTGGTAAAATATGAGAGAGGCGCATTGAAAATTCGTTGTGGAAGAAAAGCATAGGATCTGTAATTCTTTCCGGACAAATTGCTCATTTAATCATAAGTGCTGATCACACAAGCAAAAGGAAAAAACAGCCAGTGACATAAAAGACGCACGGTTAGAAAGTTATCCACTCAGGTGAAGAAACTTAAAAACACTTTAATGTAAGCGAGGAGGAATAACAGGGAGACATTAAAGAAGGATCGCAAAAACAAACTGATAACAAGCCAACGAATGTTGCTTCGTTTCACCTTGCAGTGTCGGAACTTTTTGATTTGAAATTACAACCGTTGGAGATTCGTTACACAGGTAGAAATATGAGAAGTTTACTTCAGATTTTTATCAATAGTAACTCTGATATTTCATAGAATCAACCGTGTTAACTGTTGTTCAGTTGGTGCAAGACGTTTCGGATAGCTAAGCTGGCCGAGAAAGGGACAGAGAACAGACATTCGAAACATTAAGATTCGTTGAGATTTAAACTAGCTCGTACAGCGAAATCGTAAATAGAAGATAGGTTGTTCGGAAAACTTTGAAAATCATGGTTACTCGAAACGGCCTGAGATAGGGCAATATCATCAGCATACTTAAAAAACTGACATAGGAAGCTAGTTGATAAGTCGCTGATGTAAGTAGAGAAGAGATATGATAAAAGAACAGCATCCTGTAGCACGTCTGAGTTGTTACTCGACGGTTTTGAAGTTTTACCGTCCATTCGTGTGCACTGGGTTCGGTTAGTAAAGTAATCAGACAGCCCTGCTAATAAAGAACTGGGACAACCAGATGTTTGCAATTTGTGAAGTAGAAGGGACCGTGGAACCGAATCAAATGCAGACGACTAGTCTAGAAATGCGCAACGGACGGATTTCACTCATGCGTCTAAGGACTTACAATTGTGGTGAATGAATGAGGCGACAACGTTTAAAGTGAACCTGCTAGATTTATAAGCAAATTAAAATTAATCGTTAGAAATCGGCATAGAAGAACGCAGACCATTAGGCATAGCACGATTCGTCAGTTTAAGCCCGGAATATGTTAAGACAATGGGATGAAAACTTTTACCAGAACAACAGAACTGCTAGAATTTAGGATGTGAGTAATAATGACGAGTTTTCCATATTCAGGGATGGAGGGCAAGAATAATGCAGTCGCCTGAGCCACGCACTGTGCCTTAAAAAGCTGAGGACAGAATGCCAGAACCAACCCCATGGTAATTTTAGTGGTACGCAGAAGGTGGGGAACCTTTAATCTAGAAAAGTCTAAAACTGTCACATGATCACTCTGACCAGACGTGACCGACTTATAAGCAGAAGGATGGATGAGAGCGCGATTGTTGCTGTAAAAATCCTCAGAAGTTTCCATATAATTCCTGGTTATCCTAATCATAGTCGAATTCCGTGACATAGGAATCCATTGTTATCTTCAGTTAAAAGTTGGCTGGCGAACGCATTGTCGATGCGTTGGATTTCCGTTTCTACTAGGCTGGAAATATACCGCACGCCTGAGTTATTACGAGATTCGCAGAACTGCTTCCTGGGTCCTCTTGGGCGGAGACGAAGCGATTTGAAACGAATGGTATTTCTGGGGGCAGCAAATATCGAATTTTGCGGTGGCCGTCTCTGTGAAACGTCTGAGGAAGAGTGGTTGATTTGTTCACCTGAAGGAGTGGAAAGCAATCCTAGAGGATATCTCGGGCCTTAACAAAAGCACACAATCATTATTACTTGAAATTGGTGCACGCAATTTCAGGGTAAATAAACCAGGGCAGCTGGTAATAAACCTATCTAAACTAAAGTTGCCCCTTATGGGAGAAACGCAGATATCAGTCAAATCAAACGGTGTCAGCGTTAGCGTAATTGTACGAATGCACTCACCCGAAAGAGGACGTAGACTATATCTGAGGATGGGAACAATAAATACTAGAATGGATTTGATATTGTGTTAGGATCCGAAAGGTGAGATGTGTAGGTTTGTTTTGAACGTACCAGTATGGGGGAAAACCTAAGATTACAATGTTTTACGAAGCATTCAGCGACTGCTTATAAAATACTTCGAACTTGCCAGACTGGAATAAGATTTTGTGTGCTGCCGCCCCACCTTCGGTCTGCTCCTAGTTCATAAAACTATCCTGCCGATGGAGTTTCTGGTTTTCTTCCAACACGACTAAATTGATGATGTCAGGGTTCAGCCACGATTCTCGTACGCAAATGAGACACTTTTGAACATGGGTCGACGATTGAGGTGTGAAGGAATCATCCGACGTTTTCATAAACAGAGAGTAAATATTGGTTCTCAACAAAGCCGAATGGACCTCTCTGTTGCCAGCCGGGACGAGTGCCTGTTTATTTCGATTCAAGGCACGTTGAGGTGAGGGAAAACGGTGAAAGAAGTGTTTTTAAACAATAGTAATTCCCAGCGATTAGAGGTTTAAACAGAATATGATAGAAACAAAAATTCAAATGAATGACTAGACAGCATGACATAGAATTGTAACGCATCTAGTCAAAGCGCTAGCCAGAGAGTAGCCAGGCAAGTCTCGCAAGAAACTCCGGGGACCTTGGGTTCCGTTATGTATGTTTAATCTCAGTCTCATCCGTGCCAAAGCATGTTTCAGTGAGTTTGACCGCAAGAATGCTGACGCTTATAAGCGTAGAATTACCGAATCGGAGATGCGGTCAGTCGCTGCTAAAGAACAAGCCGAGATAACGGGGATTCAGAAAACAGGTGGCAATTATCTGTTATTGATCATGATGAGGACATAAATCAAAAACTCTGTAAAATTCAAGCATTGGTCGTGAATGTCGTTTCCCCAACCCAATCACTATTTGACGTGTGACGGGAGTCTCCATAAATACTTGAAGCTCATGAAGCCGTTCGAAAATTTCATTGAATCCAGGATCAAGAACCCTGGGCAGAGACTATTCTGTCTTATAATCTATTGTCGGGGAAAAGCAAGAGAGGTTATTGATGTGTGCTTCATGTTAAAGACTGCCTAACGATATGCAAACGGAAAGACATTACTGTGAGACTTGCTGGGATGTCCTTCCAAATTCGTCTGAATTCTGGTTAAATGCGTAATGTCTGAGACAGGACGCGTCAAAATGCAGAACTGCAACATAGCCCTTGATCAACTGGACCACAGTTCTGACTTCGACGCAATGCACAAGGTGGAAGGTGTCGTAGTTATGAAGCCGCGGGACAGAGGAATCGGTCCTAGTGAGGAGCGCTTAACCATGGCAAGAAACATCGGGGCCTGCTTTATTTACCTGAACAAGTCTCACTGTGCAACGACTTGTCGAACAAAACCCCGCTGCAGCGGAGATAGTTGCTTAGGCAGAAATCAAAAATTGCCTCCCTAGGCTGATGCAGTGCCCGCCCACGATACTACAAGCACCAGTTTGATTTGCGAGATTTCTCTGACCATAAAAACCAAGTTAATTTGGCCGTAGACACCGTGGGAGTGGTCACCTACACCGGGTTGGTAAATGTGTGCCCCCTTGTTGACAGTGGATCGGATACAACTTCGTTGAGTGAATAATTCGCGCAGATGCCCCAACTATCATAAACTTCGATGATCTTCGCAGTCAACCCGGGATGGGTTGTATGCAGTGGCTGCTTGTCGCGTGAGTTTGCAGCGCCGTTCGCCGGAGAACAATCATCATATTGGGACGCCATACGCGTGCATAATGTGCGGTTGGCAATGAAACCCGGTTTCGTTTCTGATTCGCAGCTGAGATGGCTGGGAACAACAGAATTAATACCGACAGCAACATTGCACGATTTCCCGAAGTTCGACGTATTCGGCCGGGACCGAAATACATTTTTATGCTTAAGTTTCGTGAGATCTTTCTTAGTCGGCCAATTCTGTTGTAATCAAAAGCTCCGTTGAAGATATGCGGTGATATTCATGGGCAGTATCACGACCTATCGCGGATTTTAGATCAAGATGCCTTCTCTCCGGAAACAAACTACTTAGTGCTCGGCAATTATGTTGGTCGTGGCAAGCAGTCCTTGAAAACCACATGCTTTCTGGTAGCTTATAAAATCAAATACCCAGAAAAAATTTTCGTGTTACGTGGGAACCACGAGTGTGCATCCGTCAATGGCATCTCTGGCTTTTACGACGAACGCAAACGGCGCTATAACATCAAGTCATGGAAAGCTTTCACGGATTTCCCGATTGTCTTTCGATTATTGCAATCATTGGTGAAAACATTTTTGCTGTCATGGAGGCCTTCTCCAGATTTACGGAAAATGAAGCAGATCAGGCGCATTATGCGGTCTACCGACGTTAGCTTCCCTGGTCGGGTCGACATAAAGTTGTATCAGACTGAGAAGAAAACGATCGCAGTGTCAATTTTGGATTTCATCGTATTGTGGCATCGAAATGCTTGCACAAATACGAATTAGATCTGACGTGTGGGGCACATCAGGTTGTTTAGGATGGTTACGAGTTCCTTGCGAAACGCCGGTTGGTCGCAGTGTTCTCCGCCTCGAACCACTGTGGCAAGTTCGACAACGCCACCGCAATGACCTTCGTCGATGATCATCACTTGCGCTCATTTGAAATTCTTCAACCAGCTGAGAAAGAGGAGTAATACTTGGGTGTGGCACCAGGTAGTCGACCAATCACACCTTATTTTGACGCAAATGCAAAAATAGTGCAACCAGCCTACTTTGGGGGTTTATGTAGATTTCGGGGCATCTCTTGAGTGCAACCATTTTACCAACCGCTAACCCGTCGTGCTTGCACACATGCTCACATGCGCATCCACAGCATATGCCCACCAAGGGAAGAAGCCTATTGCGGTCTCCAAATTGAACCATTTGGTGGGCTCGGTTCTTCGAAAAGATTGCTCTGATTCTCACCGAAGTTCACATTTTATCGTCCATCGGTCCGTCAGTTTTCCAAATCATTAACCTATTCACTATTCTCTCTATGACGTCTGGACGCATCATTCTGTTTCTGCGTGAGCCAAATGAATCCTCTGTTTCCTCTTATGTGTCGTCTACCTAACTACCAGTGTGTATTAATTCGGTTATACCTGTAGCGAATGTGGTTGTGTTTTCTCGTTTTCGGCTGCATTTCATTGTCGGATGCATCAGTGTCCTAAAACTTCGCCTTGTCTCCAAATGTCCTCAAAGTCATTCATTCGTTCAAACCCACAGCCTTGTTTTCATGCCTTGTGTGGTCGATCACAGACTCGAATGCGAGCAGTCTCCTTTGTGTTAAGGCTCCCATTTTATTGATAACCATGTGTTCCGCTATGTGCAGTGCAGGCAGGTGGTGATGGTGTCTCGGCACCTTTTCTCATCTCATCCAGCTTCACCGCATCCTTACCACATTAGCGTTCGTGCACACAGTTGGTGTCAATTTTCTGATGAACCAAGGCCTTATTGCAGCGTTCGCCATTACATGCCAGCGATAGTTCTCGGCGCGACAATAATTTTCAATGCATTTATCCATGGATTTTCTGACGGTGCACGGCTGATAATCAGACCCAGAAAGTCTTGAACGAGGATTATCTTGCTTTGTTTTCAAAACTCGAGAGTAGTGCCTAGCCAATCAAGTTGCAGGTTCTGATCTTGCGAGCACAGACACATTTTATCTTTATGTTTGGGTTTTGTTTTCCTCTCCTCCACCGAACCATTCTTGTACAAATTTTATCTTGCCTTGCGCATGCCTGTCGGATGTCGTGAAATATGCACTGCCATACTCACATTTTGCTATCACCAACCCAGATGCAATCAAGAAGCGGATTCCCGTTGTTTTGGAAAATACGATAGTATTTCATTGACTTTTTATGAGTTAAACGGCTCTAATCTCTGAGGCTGATGTTTGCACTGGAAACTAATTTAGTGCTTCACTCAGAGGATCTATTCCATATTTCCTTGTATTTGTGGGGCTATGAACGCAAACAACCTTCGCGGAGTGGTTTCTATGCGTATAACAAACCTGAGTTCCCTAAATATCTGCCAACACACCCACCGACTGCACAAGCGACAGGGACCACAAACTTGTCAACAGTGGTCATCATGTTCCCAAAAAGATGTCTTGGGCTGCATGCAAACCTGACTGCCTGAATGCAATCAGAACGGCCGCTCAGGCCAAAACATGGGTGACGATGGTCTAAATGGATATGACGAAATCCTTTTACAGAGTATCTAACTGTGTGCTCATAAACACAATCAAATCCTATGGGATCACCTACCTTATACTGTAATAGTTCACGTCACATCTTTGATCCGGAAATCAACTGGTGCAAGCAAATGGTTTCGCATCCCACTCCAGGTCAGCCACCATTGACGTAATCCAATGCAGTGCCCTAAGACGCCCAGGTGTCGCTTTTGCGCTTGAACATTGTTTTCAACTCTAATAGAAACGGTGTTGCTATCCTGGTTTCTGGTGATTTCAAAGTACTTTTCACTCCTCATCCCAAGCGTCGTGGTTCTGCTTTCACCGAAATAACCCATCATCTAATGTCTTTCAACCCTTTAGCCAACAAATAGATGATAAAGTTCTCAGCCGAATAAGGCTGCGTCCTCTGACGTACATGCCATGGGGGCTCAAAATTGGAAGTCAAATGATCCCAATTAGCGACTCCAATCTCTCACAGGGTAGAGCGCAAGAATGTGTGCTGAGATTTTAGGAATTAGTGCAGTAAGCCTCCAGAATTTGAATATCGGTCGATGACACCACATATAACTGTATCCTGTAAAAGCATGGGAACGTCGTTTTTTGTGGCGGGTATTTCCATGATATGTTTTCATTTATATTAGTCTTCTCATCCCAGGATTTTTGTAGGGTCCGCCAACGTTTACTTCCTACGGTGAAATAAGTAGTTCAGACGTTATTTCAGATGTCACCGGGACCAGTTTATCTATTCGCGGTCATTTTATCCGGGCACGAATTCAAGGTTTTCCTTACACATTCTACCTGCCTGTCTTCGTCATCCCTCACATGCCTACTCGAACCTGACCAACATTTTGTCCTCTGACCACCCAGGCTTGCTTCACAGCACAAACTGCCCATATGATGGGGACCGGCCCACTCATTTATGCATCGAAACAGGCCACATTAGTATGTTTCAAATGGAACTCGTTAATGAAAGAAAGCTGCGGCATTAAAAGTGGCCGAATTCTACTTGCACGTTTGTACAACGCGGCTTGAGCCACTATCCTCTAAGTGTTCTTTCATCCCCACTTCGATTTATTTAGTCCGTACAAAGGAAGTCTTTATTGACTGCGGCGTGATTACTTCCGCATCGCCGAACGTAGAGAAAACGGACCACCCCGAGTAGTTGAGAAAACATCTCGCGGAAAATGGTCAGTTGGAGGAAATTTGCAAAGTACCCATATGGGCTTAACCATTCCTGTGTTTGAAAAAAAGAAAAATAATCTGACGAGGTCATATTGGACCCAGCACTAAAAGCTAAATGCGGCTGCGAAGGCGTGAGTCATCTTACAAAATTCATATGTGCACCATCTTCTGGGACCTGACACTGAGAAACGGTGGATATGCATCTGAATGCGTCGTGGGGCGATTTCGGTAAAACGCGTATTGGACCTTTCATATATGATTTGCCAACCCACCCTTATAGTTTTCAGATAGTCCCTGCCCTCCCAACGCATACCTGGCATGGATGCTGACGTTTAGCCCAACTAATACCATTTATTCATTATTTAGTCAATTATGGTTACTGCAACTAATAATTGGTACGAGTTAATATCATCCTGTTCAGACAAGTTATTGATACTATCATTCTTATGCTTCTTCCTTCCCAACTCCATGTGACGTCCCTTGGCAACCCCTAACATAGCGTTCTATTCACTAGGTCACCTGCGACTAAGCTCAGTGGTGCCCTTTTCTGATGGTTCGAAATGATATCAACGGGGTAGCTTATGCATGATCCCCCAAAGCAGGTGCAGTTGGCCCGTAAACCAGACACATTCCACAAACATGGCAAAGGATTGCTTTTACTTCCCAACTGTTGTGTTAGCCATCCAGTCGGACCATTGCAACCAGCTACTGAAGAAAATTCACAAGGTGGCTCAGAAAAACATCACCCACATGGAGCATGCAGTCCAGGACCTGACTGGGCCATGCATCGTTTAGGCGATAAATAGACGGAATGTTCACGGCATACATATCCATCATCAAAGGTTTGCGTCCTTCTGCCCATTTCAATAAAGTCGTCTGGACCCTGAAGTGCCCGTAATAAAAGGACATTTATTACTTCCCATCTCTCTAACTGTTCGGGGGCGTTAATATCCCTGGCTAAGGTATTAATTTTGTTTATTAACCATAACATAACCTCGAAAGATCTCCAGGCTGCTTCCTGTCCCCATCCCTTGTTCTTCGCTAATCCCAGAAACGACCACAATTCCTAAGCATCGGCTAACATAATGTGCAATTGCAATAGAGACATTGTTGCCGTCAGCTCCCACCGTAGCTCAAGAGCTAGCTATTCATCCCTGCTAGAAAGCTTCTGACCAGTTTGGGGCTTCAGTACCGATCTGCCCAAACCTGTCAAAGCAAACAGCGCTACTTGTCCGCCTGTTTGTCTTTACCCAAATGTACCATTAGGAATGGCCGTATTGCCGTTATTGATACCACCAGAAACGTGTACAAAAGTTCTCAGCTTCCGGACTCCTGTTGCCGGCCAATGCCAAAACCTCCCATATCAAAAATAATAACACTGAGGACATTCACGCCAAGTGTATTTAAAGACATGTTCCGTTCCCACACAAAATCATTTTCTCACTCGTCATATCTCTCAATCCAGTTCATCCTCAGATGCACATGAGTTCATTGAGCATTCATGCCAGTTTCCTAATCTCCACATACATAATCCTTCCTAAAATTTATTCTCTGATTAACTGGCGCGAACATCAGCGTTTTCATCCGCCTTCCTCTTTAACGATAAAATGACCTTTATTGTCGTCAATTATTACTTTCTTATCCATCTCAAATGAAGTTTAGTTCGTTTTTGATCAATTTCCATCCCAATATCATATCCATATCGGCCTTCTTCTTCTCACTTTAACTTTTCTATCCGCCATATAATCCAATTGACTTTCGTGAATTTCGGCCATACCTCGACGTCTGACACCGTCGTTCAGAGGAATTTTGTCCCTGCGATACTCACCTTTGATGCATCCAATAACGAAAGGACTTACAGTCCACAACTAACAGTTATTGTTAGAAGTTCCCGTAAAATCCCGTCAACGATTTGTCTGGCTTTGATTTCAGAATGGAGCACTCGTGCCTTGAACGTCCCGCTGCGGATTCTAATCATACTGGGGTTGTTAATTGGAGCACAGTCCTTTTTCCTGCCTGGTTTTTGTTTTCCGTGTCTCCGCTGCGCCATCCTTGTAACCATACAATCTTGCATTGGACAGGCCACTCCGAAATCAAAAAGTATACATGTTATTATTTCTTGTGGAATCAATATCTATTTGAACTGAGGAAGACTTATCAAGTTGTAACCACGGGACTAATTTAACCTCGGCTTGAATGTGTCTTTCATAATGCACCGATTAAATCTTCAAACATTTAGGTCCTTTGAACACGGTATGGGTGTCAGTGGATTTTTCCGGACTTTAGTCTTGGTTGTGCTGTAGCACAAGTTTACCGCGGAATTCAGTATAGAGAAAAAACACATTTTGGGGGCATAGTCACATAATGCTTACCGAAAATTTGCACAAGATAAATGCCTAGAAATATAGTGGGAATAGGAGAGGAAATAAAGAAAAGCAATCACGAATATCGTTTGGTCAAAACTTAAATTTTTCGAATGCCAAACAAGACTTTCAAAGGTCGGGCACATAGCGCACTGGTCCCCTTGCCCCAGCAGCAGATGATTAAATGTTATAAGTCGTCTTTCTTCCGCGCATCAAGAAGACGGGGGTTTGCTTTTACATGTATTCCTACGTTTCTCGAACACTTCGAGAGGCATACCTGGCTGCGTGGTTAAAAGTCGCACGGGTATCACAAGGCACATTGGACATGTAAGTAAATATTTGGGTACAAATGAGGAGAAATAGCAAAATCGGCATTCAAAGAGGAACAATGTGTTCATACTCACCAACGGTGCGTACCAAAGGAACAGAGTTCAATGAGAAGATGGTGGCCAGTGTCGAGGTATGCCAGCGGTGTTCGGATTTAACAAGTCTAAAAAATGGATAGGAATGGCAAACTGTCATGAAGATAGTTTTCAAAGGCGATGAGTACAAGATAAAAAATTGTCAAAACGGATCAAAACAGCTGCAGGGAAAAGTATTGATGGCCGATAGATACTCCCGATTAAAATGGAAACCAAAACGGACGTCGGTAATTTTACCTTGGATTCTGGAGCCAAGAAGATAGTTAATAGCCTTTTGGAAATTTAGCAGTACGAACGACACTCACTGAGAGTTTCGGTAAGCCACCGTTTAATAATAATAATAATAATGATAACGGGTATATTTCTCGACATTCGAGAGACATGCGCAAAGCAAGGTCAAATTTACAAAAAGATGGCCCAGTGGAAATCGTAAAACAAAAATTCAGTCTTGAAGATGCACTGCCTGTACTCTCATGAACATAACCTGCAATAAGATAAGCTAAACATGGGTTTTCGGGCTTTAAATCAGAGCTAGATAATCCAGCACCGAAACTTTCTGGAGCTGACTACGAGTCGCGCACTGCGAGTCAATCCATGCTTAAACGCATCAAACGCGAGTATCACGGGAGAAAAATTTGGCTGGGAAGAAATGGTGGATGTTGTCAAGTGGCCGGGTTCATCAAAAATCAGCGGGGCACTATGGTAAAGATGATGATCAATACCGATGTAATAAAGGGATGGAGAAGAGTCAAGATCACGCTGGATATCCTATGAGATGGATGGAGAATGGCAAGTAATAACATTCAATAGTCAAAATAATGCTTAAGATGAAACAGCGGGAAACCTTCAAGGTTGCATTAAACTAATTACGGGAGGAAAATTCATGAAGAATTGTGGATAGAGAGACAATGGAACTTACAAGAATGGTCACCGGACTTATGCGGCTGGGAGTGGATTATGATGTGTGGCGGGAAGAAAACCAGTGCGTGTAAGATTTAAAATCAATCTTCAAATACACTTGCCACGAATGTCATGTCTGTTTTCCTTGTTTAATATCGGAGATTATGGTGTTCTGTGGCGGTAGAGGTGGGGAGGTTGGAGGATTGCGAGGCATTCAGTAGTGTTAGAAACTGTTTGGCCAATAGTAATGGTTCATCTGAGATTAGGCACCCGAGGCAGTCATTGATGTTGATTTGTTTGTATTAGGTTTACGCGGCCAGGTACTGGAGCGTTAGGTCCAGATAGCAGGGGAAAGGCAACCAGCGCATCCGATGGAGTGGAGCTTTCGGCGAAAGTTTGCATTGCATCTGTGGTCACTGTCGAGCTTGAAGAAGATCCGGAGAGAGGGGGCAGTCCGGAATTTGTTCCAGCTGGGGTTAAGTTGAGTAAACATAAAATGGAAACAGCGACAATAGTAAGTTTCTTACGAGGATTACAGGGACCAGACAACTGTCTTGAAATGCGCAGGAGGTAGCCTTCCGTTGAGAGAGCGTGAGCAACGAACGTCTTCTGCTTTTTCCCTATAGGGAGTATGGCGCAGTCAGTCGTGGGCTTCTTGGTCTTTATTTGCAACGCGTTCCCCTTTCATCTTCTGACATTCACGCAGATGCAGATTACAGTGGTCTGATAGGACGGCGAGCGCAGTGGTTAGGGAATAAAGTCCCCATTTATTCTGTTTGTGGAACTCGCCTGGTGTACATGCTACAGGGAATCAGCTATAACTGATCATGTGGTCAACCACCAATCTTTACCAACTCCAATTCCCAGGGAAGGGTATAGCTGAACGGGTCGCGGATGGCAGCTTGGGCTGCATGATAAGGCAGGATTTACCAGGAGAAGTCATAGACAGGAAGGAAGGGGGAAGCATAGGAATATTGGGATCAGTAATCTTGTTTGAACAGGACGATATCAACTTGTACCGCATAGTAGTTTCAGTAAGCTTGCATGAATAATTAAGAAAGAAGAATGACGGCAGTTATTATAGACGCCAGCATGCGCACCGGGCGCGCCGTTAGGAAGGGCCTGTTGAAGAATAGAGTTGTGGGTGGTGAAGCATAAGTGGAAAGTCCGATGCGTTGCTTCCCCAGACCGTCCAACAAAGTAACCAAACGTTTATCTATCGAACAAGGGCGGTGTGGGGTTTACCCTTTCGCGGGGTCAGGTCTGGGCTGATGGCAACATATACATTGTAGAAGGTGGCCCATTCCTTTGCAGCCCCAGTGCGCTTTGGTTGCCGAGGGCAATCTGATCAGGCAGAGACATTTTTCTTTTCCTCTAACAGAGGAATGGCTGAGCCCATAAATATACTTTCCATAGTTCCTCCGCCTGACCTTAATTTTCCGCGTTATGCTTTTTTCGCAACTGCTGGGGTGGTCTGTTTTCCCCACGCCCGGAGATGCTGAAGCAAACCTGTCGCAGTCATTTGGGTTTTCGCATGGGCTAAAGAAACAAAAGTGGGGATAAGTGGGGATAAGCAAGCAAACGGAGGATGGTTGTTTATGCCGTAAAACACGGACCTGTTCGTAGGGCTCCGTCATCGTCGACGCCGTGTCTCGCTTTAATTAACGAGTGCTGCTCTAAACTTGCTAATGTGGACTGATGTCTTGCGTATGCGAATCACATCGTCTGTGTGACGTGGACAGGCTTTCCCTTTTCATAAATGAAACTATGCTGGGTACTTAAGGGAAAGGAGTCTACCTGGTTCGCGTTAGCAGGTTACCGGGGCGAAAGATGAGTAGGTAGGAAGAGTAAAAGGAACCTTGAATGTGTTCTCTGACGAAATGTCCACGAAGAGAGAAACTAGTTCCGGCAATACACAGCATAAAGACAGGATCCTTCATATTGACAGAGCAAATGAGGGGCGTAGCAATCTATGGGGAAAGGATTCCGGGGTGCGAAGACCGATATAAAGAGGGTTAATCCTGGTTATAGCTGTCATAGAATCCAGCATCCTTCTTCTAGCATGGACCTTAATGTTATTTAGTGTTGTTGTCTGAGATTCAACTTTTGGAGACTTTACTGCATTAACTGTTTCAATCCTAACCAAACTTCCTACGCCCGAGCCTCTGAGATATAAGAGTCGTATATACGAATAATGGTCTGGACAGTCAGCAGTTTTCGGACTTCGTTTTTGGAGGCGATGTTAGACTGTTGGGGCAATGAATTCCACAAGGAACAATATTTCACAATAAAAAGGTCCGACCTGGGGTTGGCTAATAATAAAGAACTTATGTGGTAGGGTGACCAGGGTAGTTCCGAGAAGTATGGGAGTGAATGGGAAAGCGGGGAAGACATATCCATGGTATTTGCACGTCTGCCAGTTGGGAAGCGTTGGGCCTAGTTGTGGGCAAGGGGTAGGTCCCTCCTTAAAATGGTTACGACTATTCCATTTACCCAGCGGTCAGCGAGGGTTAATCTTCGGTGTTGGCCGTATTAGGCTAGTATACTAGGTTCTCCTGCGCCCTCAGATGGAGTGTTATGGAAAGCACGGGAAAAGATGTGTATTTGGAAAAATCGATGATTGACTCAAAGGAATGCTTTTCCGAGATAGGGGTTTTGGTCAACTTAAGGACCTGGATGACACTCAGTAACTATTTGGGACAGCCTTAAAGCTGGATTGGTTCTGTATGCACCGAATGCTAGTGAGAAGTTTTTTCCAAAGTTTGGCATAAACAACAAGAGAGAAATGCGATCTTAAAGAGTATTTGACGATTTCTGTATGGATGGTTAGAGATCTATGACGGAGGGGGTTGGGGTTGGCAGAGGAAAATATAGGTGGGTTGGTGGAGAAGGAGCGCCTATTTACCAGGTTGTGCAATAAACCCGGGTTAATCTTCAATCGCCGTAGCCAAAGTGGCTCAAGTTTGGGGGCTGTAAGTCAGAGTCGTCGACCGACCTGTCACTTGCTTAGTGAAGCATCTCTGAATACTTTCAATGGAGATCCTATCCGACTTTGACATGCTTTAGCCTGCTGAATAACTACATGATCTGAAAAATTTAGAGAGGCTAAGTAGTTGAGACCAATGTCACGGATTGTGGGTTTACTTGCAATAAGAGATCCGCGTAGCAAAATTGAATCGTAAGGAAGTGTACACCTACATGTGAGTATTTCGCTCTTATCGGCAGAGAAGCTCATTATCCAGGAGGTACACCAGTCGTCTAAGGCAGACAAATGGGCACAAACGTCTCTAACGGCAGTACTAACTTCATTCGATTTAAGAAGGTAAGCTATTTTTATGTCATCAGCAAATAAGAAAGGGACGCCGTCAGATATTCAATCTAGCGCACCAATAATGTACAAAAAGAATAGCAGGGGACCAAGTACGCTGCCCTGTATGACGCCACTAGTAACAGGTCCGGGATTGGGGGTAGTGCCGTCAGTGGAAACCACCTGTGATCTTTGGGTTAGGTAAGACGAGAGCCAGGATAGAAGAGGATCGGTGATGCCAAAAGAGCTTACTTTGGATAAAAGGTGCAGATGAGAGACACGGTCAAAGGCCTTAGACATATCGAGGTAGATGACTGCGAATGTCATACCCCTGTTCGCTAGGTTGGTTAGGAGGTTCAGGAAGTCAGATTGACACGTGGAGCAAGAACGGGATTGAAGAAATCCGTGCTGTTTGGGGCTAAGGAGATTGAAGGCTAAAGGGTGGTCCACGATGGATCGTTTTACCATCTTTTCCATAACCCTGGAGATAACAGGCGCGTGGTTGATGGGACGGTGATTGGACATATCATGCAGAGACCACTTCTTATGGATAGGGGTTATTACAGAGTGCTTCTAGTTGACCGGAACTACACCAGAGTAAATTGAAAGTGTGAAGAGGTTGAGCAGTAGCAAAGGTAGGTCAGGGCCACAACTAAGAACAGCTGATGGAGGAATAACATCAGGGCCTTGGTAAAACCCTAATTTGAAATTGGCTAAATGTCGTTCAATAGTCTTACCATTAAAGGATACAGAAGATAAGGTGGAGTTATTCCTATTCTGTAGTTCGGGTGAGTCGCTGACTGTAGCTGGGGCCATGGAGGAGGCGAAATATTGATTGAGCGCCTCAGCTATGTCTTTAGGGGTTGTCGCAGACTTACCATTGGGCAAAACTAAGAAGTTCACTGATGATTTGCGATTATGGGATCTTAGTTTTTATAGTTTTTAAAGTATTATGGGTGAACTTTATGCCTTAGTGCCCTAGCTTCTTCTTTCCGAAGGGGAGATTAACTTAGGCGAGAGATAATGTCAGACAGATGGTACATAAGAATAAATTTGGAAAAGTCATGTGTCAATGAAAAGCGCCGTTGCAACTTAGCATATTTGACTTTCATTGAGGCAAGTTGTGAAGTCTTTTTTCTGTTCGTCCGTTCTATATTGGTCGGTTTCGAGATGCAGCTGGCCATGTTGCGATAAAATTCATCTGCAGCCGTCTGTGGGTCAGTCGCTAGGAAAAAGCTTCCGCAGTCAAGTTGGCGTACTAGAGAGGGAAAGTGCTGCCGGTCAACATAGGGTGGACGAGTTGTGTCAATTGGATGGTTACGGAGGAGGGCATGGACCTGGATTCTACCGTGAACTACCATGTGGTTGCTCCCTGGAAACTTGTTTCCGACATGAGCCAAGATGTGATCAGTATGTGTACAGATGAGATCTAATATATTTTTTCTTGTGGGTGACTCTACGTGCTGTACCCAACCCCTATGATGCAGGTGAGAGACGAAAGATGTTAGACTTGGTGGAGCCGTAATCGTGGATCAGGTTGCTCCAGGGAGATTGAAGTCTCCGGAAATGATTTTCGATGTTAATGGGAGGAATGCTAGGTAGCCAAAGGCGTCCGCTAAGAGGGGAAGCCCAATTTCAGTATGAACTGGAGGGCGCTAGATACAGGCAGTATGGATAACCCAGGAAGACACCTTGATAGTGATCCATACCGATTCTTGGATCAGTTTGAGTGTATTATGCGTAAGAACAGAGACTGATAGGCCCTGTCTTACATAAATAAGGCAACCGCCCCCACGGCGGTCGTTTCTAGTACCTCTAAAGGATTGAGATCCTACAAGAGAAGTCGCACTATTAGATGTATCCTCGGTAAGCCAAGATGCAGTGATGGAGATCATATCCGGGTTGGAAAACTCAGCAACGCTTTTTAAGTGAGTGAATTTATTTGGGATTGAACGGCAGTTAATTAGCCCGAAAGAGAAGGGTATGTCGCCGTCGAGTCGGGGCGACTGGTGGGGTTGCGAAGATAGAGAGACGGTGCGTGGAGGGTTAATTGTAATGGGGATAATTAGGCAAGAAGATGGAATTAATTCTATTTTAGTAGGCGTTGAATGAGGTACGACAGAAGAAGGTGGAGGTGAGGAAGAACGAGAACATTCTTCATCATGCTAGCATGGGGGTAACTCGAATTACGGGGGGACCAGTGTGGAGGGAGACAAAAAGGGAGTGGGTTTGGGTGAGAAAAAAGCGGTGGCGGTGGTGGTTCCGGAGGGGGGGAGGAAGAGGGACATTTCTGGCTGGGTAGGTGTGGTCGAAAAAGAGACGTTAGTGGAATGGGGCGCCGTCCTTGTGTTTGGGTCGAGGCGCTGGTAAGCGGAGGTTGGTGGTAGTAACGATATGACGGTGGAGGTATGCTTAATGGAAGCCAGAGACAGCTGTCTTGGGAAATCTGACACAACATCGAAGGTCTTTGGCGGCTAACAGCTGGTGCTTCGCTAGGTCTTTTAAATCTACGGTGCGAGTCCGCGATTTACTTCCGGCCCGGAAATTCTATCGGTAGTGACCTTTCGGTCCCTGTGAAACGAACGGTGCGCAATAGAAAGTCAGCGCGGTTATAGCCAGGCAGTTGAGGCACCTGGGTGATGTGACTAACAATGAGATGGAATAGGGTGGAATCGGAGTAGTTTGGTCGCTGGGATCATAACACCGGCGTTGTTCCACCGGGGAGTAGTGTATTGCTTGTTGATGGGGTAAGAGCAGGTCTACCATCGTTAGCTATTATCTTAGGGGTCTGGATAGAGTGGGGTCTGTTTTGATTGGTGCTAGACATTTACGCTTCGCGGGGAATGGAGAAGTTGTTGAGGCCCACGGAGAAAGTCGTAGGTGAGGGGTTTCCATGCGGGCGTTTCCGGGAGGGCCGTGGCAAAGGAGACGGTGATGAGCTGTCTAAGTCAACACTTGCCTGTGGCTGTGGTGGGGCCACAGGGACCGGTTTAGGTACCAAGCTCCTAGCTATGCCGGGTAGCTTGGGGGAAGACAAACAGAATGAAAAAGTCGTCGGTATTTCAGAGTGACGACTAATATGGTATGCTTTGAATAGTATATCTGAGGCTGGTAAGCCAGCATGAAACAGGAACAAGTTTCTTTGCTCCCTCTGTTTGCGTTTGGGGTCCCAGCCGACAGCAATTACTGGTACATTGATGGTCGCGGTTGTCGAGAGGAAAATAAGGGGTGATGGTCGCGGTAGACAATGTTGGCAACATCTGAAGCGAGGATACGAGTGTGGGTGTCTTTTTGGCGACTGGGTGTCAACTTGGTGAACGCGGTCATATCCACCACTCTGGTCGGCGCACATCGGGCGGGCAGCTGGGCTGCAGCAGTGTGCGGGTGCAACCAGATTGGCGGATTACACCTCCTGCGTTCACCCTCTAACGGTGTTTTTCAGGTTGGGTGGCCAGCAGACGGTCAGACTCATCCATTAGCACTGTTGTCGTAAGCAGCACAGTAGCTCAAAAGTTCACGTGCACCACTTTATACTGGCTCCCTCTTGCTCCTCCCCAAAATTCTAACAAATCCATACAAAACGGACTCACAAATGGACAGCATCGTTATTGGCATCTGATATAAACTGACTTTCACAATGCATACTGACATCCGAAAACAGCTAAAGACCCTCGCTTTTCATCAAACTCTATTCTCGTCTGCGGAATTTGGCAACTGTTGGTAACAGTTTTTCACACCAGCCCACCAGACATTGACTCATTTCACTCCGGTTCTCCTTCTTCTTTTCCAATGCCACCTTCATCTCTAGACCAAGCCGAAAGTTACGAAGTTAAAATTGCTCGAAACAAACCTCATGTATCAATATTACGATCGCGCAATTCCCGTCCATTGTCGCCGCTTTCCTTGCTTAACGGACTGTGCTTTCACAATGATTGAGTTCTATACTGCCTTTTCAAATATCTAGTCTGGTTTTGACTCATCTCCATTGCTTTATCGCATCCATATTGATACTCATATTGATACTCATCTCCAACATATAACTCTCATGATTATCGAGTACCCCGGCCAACAGGCGGAGACAGCCATTGCCCTCTAGCCATACTTTGCGCCCGCGATACGCATCTTCGATGCATTCAAACAATATAATGCGCAGTGCGGGACTAGAAATCAGCCAACCATTATCTAACTTTCAGTTAAAGCCCCCTGTTCGGGAAATCACATTGCCTGTTATGATCTTGTTAGCGAAGCCACATTGCATTGCATGTTTGGTTTCCGTTTTCCGTGCCTTCACTGTGCCTTCTTGGCCCAATTTTGATCTTATCTTGCGCATGACTCTCGTATGTCTAGAAATATGCAAAACAAACAAAACTTCCAAATTACTAGAGGTCGCTCTCACCTTCTGTCACTTCGATTTATATTGTCTGTATTTCCTGCGCATCAGCTATGTAAAAAATTGATCTTGCCTTGCGCATGCATCTTGGAAATCGAGAAATATACGTTTCAAATGCTAGCGACGGGTCGGCAGCCCCAGCAATTAATCTGTGTAATTGGCAGGATTTGTCCAGCCAAAGGATTGCAAGCATTGTGGATCAGATTATGTGGCCTCAACATCTGGAGAGACCTGCAACAGAGTCATCAGTTTAATTTATGGATCATGCAGATTGACAGCGATTTCCACTTCATCGCGGCCGTGGAGCAGATCGTATTTGTCCGTCCTGGAATGGCCTAATAAATCCTTGGGCCAGCTTGCTTTCACGTTGTTTTCAGACGTGTCAGAATTGGGCCAGAAACTGGATGGCAGACCCTTGGCGAGGAACGAGCGCAAAGGTGCACAAGACTTGTTACGGAATTTGTTCCAACTGGTGAGCAAACAAAGAATGGAAATAGCGGTATCGGTCAGTTTCAACAGGTGGGAACAGTAAAAAGAACCTCGAATGTATCCTCCGATGCAAGGCCTACGAGGAGCAAGACTAGTTCCGGTAATACCCGGTATAGAGGCAGAATCCGTTATTTTGTCAGAGTAAGTTAAAAGGAGGAAAACCTATGGGGAAAGAACCAGGCTTGAGAAGACCGATATGAGAAGGGTTTATCGCGGTCATAGTGCCACAGAGTCCAGCATCCTTCTATCTCTAATTATATTATTTAGTGTCGTTGACTAAGATCCACGCTTAAGGGACATTAGTTTAGCAACTGTTAGCATCCTGAACTAACTTTTTATGCCTGAGTTCCTGAGAGATACGGGTCGTATATATGATTGGCGTTTGGTACAATCAGTGGTCTGCGGATTTAGTTTTCCTAGGCGATGTTGGACGATGATAGGGGACGTAACTGTTGGGGCAAAGAATTCCACAAGGAACAATGTTTACCAATAAAAACGTCTACTCTAATGCTTGTTCTTCGTATGCCAAATGTGACGACGAGTTTATTGTTTCGAAGAGGGTAGGGCGTTTGATTTGTGAACTGAAGGGCTGAAACGCGACTGTTACCATTGATGGGACTAGTGGTGAATATTGAGTTTGTTTCCACACGCAGAAGCCACAGAGGTTAGAGATCCAGCATTGAACACCGTTCGTTGTTGATGAGATTTGACGAAATGCCTACTATTCGCTTCGTAAATACACGGTGAACGTTTTGGATCGCAGGTCTGTCGCACTGCCTTATGCTGGGGCAGATAAGAGAACAATACTCTAGAGTGCGTCGGAAGTGATTTAATTTACTCACATTCAGCTTAAGTTTCATATGTAGCAACCCAACCATTTTATTGTCTTTCGTATCTTGAGCAACTGCGTATTCCGAAAAGTTGAAGCTGCATGAGCAGCTTAGATCAAAGTCTCGAACCTTGTTGCTGTTCGGAATGACTTGGCTTCCTTCATGTGGCCAAGTTGCACTTATAGCAAAAACGCAGCTTCTTCGACAGAGACCTTCGTCGTCCATTCGTTTGCCCAAGTTTTGAGGACTGTTAAGTCTTGGATTATTTCGGCCACACTAAAGCCTGGAGCTTCAGGCTGGAAGGAGCAAGCGACTTTAATGTCATCGGCAAATAGAAAAGGAAAACCGTTTCGGACAACGTTGAAGACATCGTTTACGTAGAGAAGAAACAGTAGAGGGCCTAGTACACGGCTTTGGATCACGTCACTGTCTACTGGTCTGCGATGGGAGTCGAAGCCATTCATTTTCACTACTTGATTTCTGGATGAAAGATTTGACATGAACCATGGCAGCATAGGGTCGTGATCCCATATTGTTTGATCTCGTTTATTAGCCTGCGGTGGAATACACTGTCAAAAATCTTTTATCATATCCAAACAGATTGCTATCACCGAATTTTTGGCGTCAGCAGCGGTTGTGATTGTGTCTAGGACCATCAGCCATACGTGTGTATGCAGCGGAAAAATTTTGCACCAAACCCTGTTGAATAATGTTGAAAACTTTGTGGTCCATGCGATCTGTCGCGAGCTGCATTTTCATCAAGCGCTCCATGATTCTAGAGGCAATCGGGGTGCTTTTGATCGGTCTATAGTTGGCTTGGTCAAGTCGTGTGTCTTTCTTATTTATGGGAATTATGACAGAAGTTTTCGAATGGGAGGTAGGCTATGTTGGATAGAGAGGTTGAATATATTTGTCAACAGTATTGAAATACCTCTCGACCTAAGGCAATGTTGGTTGGATGTAATGAGTCTGATCCAGGGTGTTAGCTGACCTTTGTTTTTTTCATCGGCGATAAGCAAGAAACTATTGAGAATGTTTCCGAGGTCTGGCATGTTAGATACGTGGTTGGAAGATTGCTACCAGTGGTTAGGGATGAGGCAGAGAATCTTCCAAATGCCTCAGAAATTTCTTGAGGATTGTCAAGATAAGTGTTATTGTAGGTGAGGTGGTGGATAGAAGCAGTCGGGAACCTGGCTTCGTCTACTCTTGATACAACGAGATTAACGACGCGATGCAGAACCCGGAGGACGGCCAGATGTACCACGTCAAGAATTAGATGGGAGTTGGTCGGTCTACCACACATGTAAAAGCCATTTACGAGTGTGGAGTTAACACCTAATCATCGGTGCTGACCCCTTCCGTTACTGTCCTGTAGCTGTACACTGAGGCTCTCAGACCACAGCATTCGGATGAGGTTGCATTCTGCGGACCGCAGTACTTCTGGATTCATAGCACGGATGCGTATGCTGTCAAACCGTAGGACACCCCTCATTTCCAGCGGCTACCCTTTAATATGGTCAGACGAACCACCGACCTAAGCAGTCGGGCTTGCGAGGATTACTGGCGAACTTAAATAGAAAAGACAATCGTGACCGAGGCAGTTGTCAATAGTCTACCTCCTACTTCCAGCGCCAACTCGGGCTGATTGCTGAAGTCGCCCACTGGCTGATGCTCCTCAGGCAGGCTGACAGTTTTGTGCCGTTGGTCCGTGTTTCCAAAGACTGCAAGTTCTTCACCCTGCGGGATAATAATTCAGTGGGACTGCTAGCAGATTTCAAGTGCCTCCAATCTTCTACGTCTGTCGAGTCGTGTGGAATTGTGAGCTTGCTTTCAATTAAGGTACCAAAATGACTCCTATCCTTGTGTGTGCGATGAAACACTATCCGCGGATACATCCAGAACGACGAGGCCCAGATGGACTTGAAACACCTTCTTACGGTCCGAGCTACTGTTGCTGCCAAAACTGCAGAGCTCAACTTCGGACCTGGAATCGATACTGATTTCGAGGGTGCGACTCTATTCCTGACCAAAAATATCCCAATGTCTTAATTGCCGTCTTCCCCTGTCCACCGACCATTCAATACGGCATTGGAACCCACTTTCGATCCGAGAACGTATAGTCTCTTCTTTATATTTTATTTCCTTTGGAGACAGACATCGCGAAGATTTTATGCCCCCTGATTACCTAATACTCGTCAGAAATTATTCCCAAGGCAAGTTATCTTCAAAGTCTTTTGGGTTACCACGAATGGTTTTCTTTCTGCACAACCGTTGTGGAAACATCTCTTCTGGAAGCGGCCATAGGGAAACGAACCCAAGACGGTCGTACAAGCTGGTGACAGATAACAGGTCCCCTAGGTTTAAATTGCCCGGTGATAGTGTTCATTTGGGAAACTGACTCACTGGCCTGGGCACAAAATTTCACCCCAGGAGTGTTTGATGGTTTTGGCAAATATATCTCCTTGACTAGCTCCAACTGCGCGTTCATTCCCTGACTTCACTGCTAAGAGCAGGAGGCCACCGGGAATCCACTTCTCAAGGCAAACGGCAACCTTCGTCAAAGTTTCGTCAACAGCACCACATGTATATTAGCTGAGCCCTCGTCACCAGAAGAAACGAATTAACGGCAACTTAAAAATTGCAGTTTACTTTAATCGCCATGGCCCGCTTCTTTGGCTCTCCGTGTATCTCCGCTTTCTCTCGTACTCAGTAATTTCAGCAAAAAATGGTGGTGCTGCGCCAAATGCCCGGGAAACCATTTCGTTCCCAACCACTGCTTCGTTTACGTTGTTTTCAGCCCACTACAAAATCTCAATGAATTTCTATCATTGTTCGGCATTTTTACTTGAAGGAACGTTTCTCTTACATCACCAAATATTACAGTTTTACCAATTCAAAACTGACGTGGAGCCTCGATGATGGGTGAAGTCCGATTTCGTCCCTGCAATAGCTGATCGTTGGGCAGAGTGCCTTAAAACCTTCCTGTGTACCCATACACTGCTAGACGATTTTGGGTTTTTCAGGGATTCATGCAGGATGAAAAGACAAATACCGTATAGGTTTTCCACTACGGTGGGCGCATCGATCGTTTCTGAGTGTCCAATGGTTTCATAGCTCGCCATCACCCCGGAGTATTTTTCCAAAAGTCTCCTGTCATAATTATTTCTTTTTCCCAGTTGTAATATCCCTTGTGGCATTTGTGCTTCGTTAATCATGATGTGTTTAGCCTGCGGACGCCATGAAAACGGCATACCAAAACATCCCGGAAGAATTCCTATCCCCTTCTGCACTGCTTTCAATAACATGACGTTCTCGTTCGTTGCGTTAAGGCAGTCGTTTCTTAGGTCGTAAAATCCTTGATGACACAGCAAATTCAATCGTCTCGCAGTGATGTAGTTGACCACGTCCTTTCCGCCCGATTGACCACATAGTATTATCGACCGCGCTGTATATGGTGTCTGGTGATCAAAGAATTTGATGCAAAATCCAGTGTGCTTCCGGCAAGTTGAAACCAAGCAGCAGGTCCGATCTTTCACTTTCTGAATTGATCGCGCTCACGCCTCAAAATGCCGGCCGCCCGAGCAAAGTTGCACTGTATGTGTGATTGGCAAAGCTCGAAACTCACGGCAGAACAGTTTTGAGGAATAGCACCTGAGGTTTAAAGGAAGAGATTATATAACCTGGAGAATGATGTTATTAACAGTAGCCGTAAAATCGTGAGTAGAAGACTAGTGAAAACAAAACGGATGGTTGAACACGTGTGACACTACTAGGAGTGAGTAACCACAACTAACAGCAGCTCAGTAGGAGAAAACATGGGCGGGATCCTTGTACAGAAAACACAAAAATCTGTGTGCACGACCGCTAATGTGGTAAGGATGCGGTGAAGCTGGATGAGATGAGAAAAGGTGCCGAGACACCATCACCACCTGCCTGCACTGCACATAGCGGAACACATGGTTATCAATAAAATGGGAGCCTTAACACAAAGGAGACTGCTCGCATTCGAGTCTGTGATCGACCACACAAGGCATGAAAACAAGGCTGTGGGTTTGAACGAATGAATGACTTTGAGGACATTTGGAGACAAGGCGAAGTTTTAGGACACTGATGCATCCGACAATGAAATGCAGCCGAAAACGAGAAAACACAACCACATTCGCTACAGGTATAACCGAATTAATACACACTGGTAGTTAGGTAGACGACACATAAGAGGAAACAGAGGATTCATTTGGCTCACGCAGAAACAGAATGATGCGTCCAGACGTCATAGAGAGAATAGTGAATAGGTTAATGATTTGGAAAACTGACGGACCGATGGACGATAAAATGTGAACTTCGGTGAGAATCAGAGCAATCTTTCCGAAGAACCGAGCCCACCAAATGGTTCAATTTGGAGACCGCAATAGGCTTCTTCCCTTGGTGGGCATATGCTGTGGATGCGCATGTGAGCATGTGTGCAAGCACGACGGGTTAGCGGTTGGTAAAATGGTTGCACTCAAGAGATGCCCCGAAATCTACATAAACCCCCAAAGTAGGCTGGTTGCACTATTTTTGCATTTGCGTCAAAATAAGGTGTGATTGGTCGACTACCTGGTGCCACACCCAAGTATTACTCCTCTTTCTCAGCTGGTTGAAGAATTTCAAATGAGCGCAAGTGATGATCATCGACGAAGGTCATTGCGGTGGCGTTGTCGAACTTGCCACAGTGGTTCGAGGCGGAGAACACTGCGACCAACCGGCGTTTCGCAAGGAACTCGTAACCATCCTAAACAACCTGATGTGCCCCACACGTCAGATCTAATTCGTATTTGTGCAAGCATTTCGATGCCACAATACGATGAAATCCAAAATTGACACTGCGATTGTTTTCTTCTCAGTCTGATACAACTTTATGTCGACCCGACCAGGGAAGCTAACGTCGGTAGACCGCATAATGCGCCTGATCTGCTTCATTTTCCGTAAATCTGGAGAAGGCCTCCATGACAGCAAAAATGTTTTCATCAATGATTGCAATAATCGAAAGACAATCGGGAAATCCGTGAAAGCTTTCCATGACTTGATGTTATAGCGCCGTTTGCGTTCGTCGTAAAAGCCAGAGATGCCATTGACGGATGCACACTCGTGGTTCCCACGTAACACGAAAATTTTTTCTGGGTATTTGATTTTATAAGCTACCAGAAAGCATGTGGTTTTCAAGGACTGCTTGCCACGACCAACATAATTGCCGAGCACTAAGTAGTTTGTTTCCGGAGAGAAGGCATCTTGATCTAAAATCCGCGATAGGTCGTGATACTGCCCATGAATATCACCGCATATCTTCAACGGAGCTTTTGATTACAACAGAATTGGCCGACTAAGAAAGATCTCACGAAACTTAAGCATAAAAATGTATTTCGGTCCCGGCCGAATACGTCGAACTTCGGGAAATCGTGCAATGTTGCTGTCGACATCAAATCTCCATCTCCAATTCTGCAATTCTACGTTTATAAGCATCAGTATTCTTGCCGTCAAAATCACTTAAACATGGCTTGTCACGGATGAGACTGAGAGATCTAACAGACCTAACGGAATCCAAGGTACTCGAGTACATGTCGAGCATCTCTCTAGCTACATTGCAGTTGTGATCTTTTTGTGAGCATTTTGAACGTTCAATAGCTACATGTTTATCATTATTATTGTAGGAAACGGTTGAGCAATGTGCAGTTGGGTTTGAATCTTGAAGCCACAACAAAATTGGTTTGCAAACTATTCAGATACCTGACCGTGAACTTAATCAATGTGCAAATACAAGAAATCCTCATATATGCAAACGCAAAACCTCAAATCGAGAGCCGGAGTCACTCTTATTTGAATGCGACTGTTTCACGCAGATCTCATTAAAGCAAACGTCAAAATCGCGCAGTCAGTTCGAACAAACGACCTTTCAAGCTAAAAACATGCATTGGACGAAGGACCAAGTTATTTTGTGAGATGAATCTCAATAATTTAATCCAAAATTTGTTTTTCGGGAGATGTTCCTTATAAATGTTGCCCTATGCTTTTTTTCTACATTTATTCTATTTCATTTCTGGTCGCGAGACAGGTGCGCTTCAGTTGCTAAACTCTTTCGGCAAATTTAATCATGTCTCAGTCCTTATGGCTATACCGATCGCAGGCTCGCATGCCTGCCGCAAACTGAAAACCTTCGTTTCTACCACGGACCTGTTTTTCTGCAGATGACAGCTGTCTAGCCGATCATCGGCCGACCATAATTTGAAACGCGAACATGGAGACTCCAAACTTTGGCCTCGAGATCTGTACCATACAGGCCGACCACCTGATCGTCTTGAGAAAAGCCGTCACGGACATTAATAAGCGACACTTCTCTCGCTCCCTCAGGCGCCTCTATTAGGAGCCCTGCAAATGGTTTTCGAGGTCTAAGTCCAGCGGTCTAGAGTCAAACAGCGAGAGCTGAGACGTATTTGCAACCTCTGGAAAACGAATATGAAAAGTACCTTGTACCTAAATAACGTCTGACCTCCTAGAGTGCACGTTCAGACCTGTCCGTCTTTTAACATTTTGTCCTAAACATAAATAAACCAGGTGCAGCAAATTTGCCCTATTCCTCTGATTCTCTGAAGGAGAGTATCTTCAAGCCCCACATTAGCTGTTTATTAACTGCACCTGTTGTATCTATAAAGCCTCAGCTCTCAACGTTGGCTGTCGCCCCCGGATTCAATGTCTTGCCAATCTCTAAACCAAAAGTGGAAAATCTGCCACTGGCTGTCATATCTTTCAGTCCATTGGGGCCGGACGACATTCATCCCCGCACAATTGAAGAAGCGCACACAGCGCTAGCAGAAGCCTACATTGCTCTCCTTCTGAACCCTAAGGAATAGGACATTTCCTCCACTCCATGGAAGATAGCATTTCTTAGCCCAATTTTTTAATAAAGGGATCGGCGCTATCTGGCTAACCCTAATTCCATTTGTCTGGCTAGTATTCCCGGCAAAGTTCCTAAGCGCATATTGAAGCGTGCCCTCCTAGCACATCCGCGAGAAAAAATTCTCCTCCCCGCCCACAAACACGGTTTTTGCATGATCGACAGCCTGACACAAGTATTCCGTGACGCGATGGCCTCAAACGTCATTTTCATTAAGCGTGCAAAAGCTTTCGACCGGGGCCGGATATTTCTATACTGTAGAAACCAGTCCTATGGTATTTTTGGTCAGTTAATACCTTGTATTCGTAGATTCTTTTCACGTCACCCCTTACATGGCGCAACTGATCTTTCATTCTTCGATTCTCCGGCGATTACTAACGGAGTGCCGCCATGACCAATGCTTCAGCCTATCCTGTTCTAAATTTCCATAAACAAACTTACTGCAACATTCCAAGTAACACCGTCTTGCACGCAATTGGCCCATGCTATACATCAAGAAAATTGTCCACGGCGCATGTGGGTGCTTGGAGAAAGATATTTAAGAGCTGTGATGTCAATACGACAAGACAGAGGTAAAACCTGCCGCAGGTAGATGACAATAATACTTTATTTCTTGGACAGTGCCAAGAGCATGCAGTTTGCATGATCATGACGTACGACAACACTGACGGAAAAGGACAAAGTAAGCGTTCATTTGCAAACGGTGTGGCGTGTACAATGGCTAGTGATACGTACGTCAATTCTTGCCTTCGGTATGAGCATAAATAGTAACGAATTTTCCCGCGGGATGGCTGAGTCCAAAGGCGAGTACTTGTCCGTATCGCTCGGTGTCACTGTAGCTCATCTTGTAGGCGCCATATGCACGCAGAAAACCGAAGTGGACTGATAACGTCACCTGAAAGTCCTTTAAGGTGATAAATTTTCTCAATTTTGGGACCAAACACGAATTTGATTTAGTAGAATGGAAACCGCGCCACAAGGGAATAAGCCAATGAAAATACTTCCTCCGTGGTCGGTTTTGTATGGTTTTGGCGAAAGAACTTTGGGGAGGAGCAAGGGGAAGCCAGTACAAAATGGTGCACATGACCATAGGAACTGGAGGGCTGTTTGCCGCAACAGTACAAGTGGATGAAGCTGACCGAGTGCTGGCCATCCAACCTGAAAGACATCGTTTGAGGGTGAACGCAGGTGTAATCCGCCTACCTATCTGCACCCACACACCGCTGCAGCCGAGCTGCTCGCCCGATGTGCACCGGCCAAAGCGGTGCATATGACCGATCACCGCACTATTGTGGTAGCTTCGGCGCACTCGGGAGTTGGAGAAAGGAATGCCAGTATGGTGTGGGTAGGAGAAACGAGACATCATTATTCCAGGACTGGATAATCCCAGGCGAGCTGAAACCGCGATAGCCAGAGAATAAAGTGTTTTTATCCCTGGGGAACTGTACGGCCTGAAAGAGGGAAAAAAGAGACGGCGATCTGGCCTAGCTTCAAGATGCGGATGAAGAAGCGATCAATTTTACGAGCGGCTCAGAAAAGAAAAGTACTAGAACGTATTGTGCAACCGAAAATATAGGGGACTGGTTGATGTTGTGAGCAATTCGGATTTTTTGTGCGTCCATAAACAAATGCACAGGCTAAACTAGAGTGCAGACTGTCTACGCTCATAAGTAAAGGGAAATAAACCGGTATTTGGTGGGACGGACAGTGAAGAACTGCTGTAGACATAAACAATGAACGAGCCAGAACAGACAGATGCCCTGAGGACTGATTAAATTCACGAGATGAAACAGGAGTTGAATGGTGTGCTGAAGTCCAGCTATTTCGTGTCGGGCAGAAATGGCAGTCGTCTTCCACGTGATCCCGGGGAACTTAATGGAGGATGGGAGGTAAATGGAAAGGGCAGTAAGTTACTACGTAGAAAGTTTGTTTTGAACGGTGGGAATACTGGGTGATGTAGCTATCAAAATGGTACTTCGTCCAGGATGATTCTAGGAAAGTGATGGCTCGAGTTGCCGGGATTCACGGTCAGCCTTCGTAGAATTTGCCAGTGCGTGGAATAGGGACGGGCTCCTGGCGTCAGTCGGTAGAATAAAAGTGACCAATAGAGGTGAAATTGCCATACAGCTCAGTAATACTTCCGTCTGCAAAATCACGGCTAACGATGCCAAAGAGGGATATCCAGGAATCAGTACCGCGCAGCTGCAAGTCCCCAAGCTGAGAAACCAAAGGTTGGGTGGGAAAGGCAAACTGAATTTCACTTCATCCAGCAGAGCCAAAGGCGAACGCAGTGTGAGGGCGCACATTGAGTCACTGAGTCTGGAACCGACACCATGACTGCTATTCGCCGGAACAACCAAAATAAGGATGCCGTAAGCTCGGCGACGTTGGCTGGCGCTTGGGTGCCATGTGACAAAGTGAGCGAGGGCCATGAGAATAATTCCCGAGAATGTCACATCCCCATTCGTTCAGCCGACGAAAGGTCGGCGAGGGGGATTTATAAGGTTGGTCTACATGAACGCTGCATTTGTGGGTAACAGATGGCGGGGTTACAATTCAAGACCCCGGATGTAGATGTAGTGGCTGTCGCCGGGATATGGTCGCAGCGGGGGAGGGTGATAATGAATTATTGGCTAGGGATCACTCATTCTTTAGAGTGGATAAGGTGGATCAGGCAGAGAAAGCGGGACGCTGACACTAGTGGCTGAACGTTACGATGCGCAGGAGGGCAGTAAATTGAATGCCCCAAACACGTACGCTCCGGAGGTCAACAACGCAATTGGCGCCTTTGGGATCTCATTTGTAGGTGTGTACCGTGGCCGGGGGCAACGCCAGCAGAGGACGAGGAACTGTTTCTCTTTATCAGTGTGGTTGGAGGAACTGCGGGCAAACTTCTCGTGATGGGTGATTTAACCTCTTCTGAGACTGATTAGGTTTGTGGGACTGCCCCGGAAGGTACTTTTGTGAATCAAATCCTGCAGTTCGTGCAAGGGAGTGGGATGGGTCAACACGTTACCCAAGCGACTCGATGGAGATTCGGGAAAGTATCTTCAATCCTTGACCTGGTGATAACGAGAAATCTGAACGATACAGGGAGCACTGATTTGAAATTGCCAGTACGTAGGAGACCGCACCGTAATCTGCACGCGACTAGGTCTACAGGGAATGGCAGCCCTTGACAGATATTGCAGGCCCTTCTCAGGAATGGACAGAGAGAGACTGCCGGACCTGGGTCTTCAGACTCACTGGGAAGTGGACAGAGACAGCAAATACACAGTTTGTCAGTGGGAGGCAATTAAGAGCAACCTGTTGGCAACAACAGACTTAGTCCCACCACTCTACGGAATCAAACAAAAAAGGCAATCGTCGTGGCGAAGGAGCTGGTGGCACGAGATTTAGGAAGCGGAAACTCAAGGGCACACAGGGCTATCGAGATTATCTGAGATACGTAGCGGAGAGTAAGGGAATGTCGCGCATCCAACGACAGTGCCGAACTGCCCACGAGAAGCGGATCTCTGGGGCCGCTAAAAGCAACCCCGACACCTATTACAATTACCTCCAGTGGAAGGCTGCTTTGCGAAAGGCCGTAGGTGGAGTGAAAAACCACCAGGGAATTAGGTCAGCCGGCTGTTAGGAGAACGGTGATTGCCTATTAAAATTTTCTAGGCAATTAAAACAGAGGCAAACACTAAGTCCCGTGTACCTTATGGTGAAAATGCCGGACAAGGCGATTACAGAGGGAGAAGTGTGAAACAGCCTGGAAAATCGGACGCGTCGAAAGCGGCAGGCTCTGATGGAATCAACCCAGCGATTTTGAAGCCGCTGGCGGACGTTCTGGTGAAATCTTCCGCCAAGATCTCTAAATCATCGCTGGACGAACTACTTGACGTCGACAGTCATGCCAGGGAACAAGGGCGTGACAGAGCTAACTGTGGCAGCCATAAACCTGTGAGTCTGATATCAACCTTGAAAGGGTCCTGCCGGTCAATCACTTGGAAGGAAACAAGCCGTTGATGGCATGAGCGTTAGTGCCTGATTTATCTGATCAGCTTCCTGAAAGGAGGAACAGGGAGGATGGACAGTGAAGAGAAAATACAAATCTGTTGTCTGAACTTACAGAAACTTTTGATTCCTTGAGCCACTGTCTCCCTCATAAGAAAGTAAAGGCATTCGGGTGGATGCTTAGGTGCACACATAGATATCACAAAGTCTGAAGGGTAGCTCTATCAGGGTAGGAGTAGAAGGTCTGTCAGACAGAGGAGTACTACGCAGCGGGGTGCCCCCGTGGGCTGCCTTGAAGCCGCTATACTTCCTTAGTATGTGAGCAACATATTGAGTGGATTGGATAACCCGTGTCTCATGTTTGCCGACGACATCAAACTGCCAAGGATAGCAAACAGTGCAACTATGCAAAAGTATCTGGATAGAGTTTACTGGTGGACTTTAAACAAGTGTCAGGGGCGCGTGGAGGGAGAAACTAATCCCCCTTGCCACATGGGTCCACCTGGGCCTCAGGTAGAGATGGAAGAAACTTAGCACGCAAGAGACCTCGGGATAGTCGTGAGTGAGGAATTCAAACCTAGGTTGCATTGTCATTGGGCGGCCAAGAAGTCATGGTGTGCCATACCCTAACTTAAGAGGACTGCCGGATTTAGGTGGCCCAACGTCCTTCTGCCGCTGTTCAAGGTATCTGTTTGACCACAGTTGGAATACTTTGTCCAGGCATGGAGACCGTGTTTGACAAAAGACGGGAAAATACGGGAACAGGTTCAGTATGGTTTACACGGTGGTTTGGATGTTTCAGGAGCATGGGATATGAGCAGAGGCTGGGGGCGCTTGGCTTGTGCTCCCTGGAAAGACGTAGGGAAAGATAAGATTTGTTACAAGCCTTCAAGATCATTAGGGGTCTGACCGAGATGCGAAGTCACCGTGAAGCCCTATTCCAAATAAAGGAAAACGACACACACAGTGGTAACGGGAAAAAGATTTTGCGAGAAAATGTAACAACCGGGTTGAGGGGCAAGTCGTTTTCCACACGAGTGGTGGATGGCTGGAACAAGCTACCAGAGAAAGCGGTTCAGGTGGGATGAATGCACGAAGTGCATAGCTACCCGTACTTCGAGAGGTGTGAAAGATAGAGCTGGGGAGATGGCCAAGAAGAAGCAATCTTGTAGAATGGATTTTCCTATCGCGCATCTCGTATTATGTTTGCTTGCCCTTAATCTTTGCGACCACTTGTGCGTCTCTCTTACTCGGCTCTGTGCGATTGCAATACTGACAATTCTGAAACTTGACCGGTACAAGGAAAAGACAGTCGGAAGCGATAGCAGGTTGAGTAAATTTTGACAGCAGCGTACCAGCAAAGCGTATGTGAGCTTCGCGCAAATGGGGGCCGCGCTTGGTTGTCAGCGCTCGGTAAAACAAGCTATCTGGAGGAACAAATCCAAGTTACGCTACACCTCCCTTGTAGGAGCTGAAGAGGGTTTTCTACCCTCCTGTTGTCGAAGCATCGTCAGATCCAAGGAGCCCTCGGTGCAAGAACCTTGGACGATCAAGCATCACATCGCATAGTTCTGTACTCGAACTAGAGCTGGAACTGAAACTTGAACTGAATTCCGTTGCTGCGACTTTTGTCCTTGAAGCTTGTCCACCTAGGTGGGTTTGCCTTAGTCCATCCGAGTTCTGCACTCGGTGTGTGCGCATCGTTTGAGACATTGAGGTGCATCTGGATTGCTACTTGAAATGACCTGGGGATTTAACACCTGTGGTCCGAATGAGGCCATGGTGGTATCAGGTAAACAAATTGTCTTGGGCGTAACTTCTCAAATGTTTCAGGTTGTTTCCACCGGCGTCCTTTACTGATACCCGGCGGTAGAGTTTTCGTTTGGCCAGGCATCCAAAGAATCGATAGGTACTGATCAGTGCTTATCATCTCACTTGACTAAATTACATTAGGATTATTAGCGTTTTAATTCTTGAGCCTCATTCCGATTCCCCTCAGCATAACTATCAATGTGTTATGGAAATCCTGGCCCCGTTTAGGTGCCGCCAAATGACGGTCACTAGCCTTTCAGGCATAAACTGTGACCCATCTCATTGAATCTATTGTGCATCATGTTTCTATTGCTCGTTTTTAGTGAACTCGGTTCCAGAGTTCCGCTTTAAACGTTTTATGGGACCATTTTGTGATACTTTGGGCATTGTTTTGTCACTTGTTTAGGATTTACGTCTTGCTTTTCACTAGATAACAGTTGCATTTAATCTTAGTCGTGCTGTTCGCGCACATTTAGTCTATGGAAAAGGCATCGGCCGGGGTTGGTAACTCTGGCTTGGGATGCTGTGTTCAAAGTATCATCGTGCTCTGAAATACTAAATGTATTCGCGCCAATCTGCGTATAAATCCGTGACGAAAAATAAAGCTGCAGGAGTAAAGGAAAAAAAATTTGTTCGTGCGGGATCCATCAATCAGCTTCTGAAGACTCCTCATCGACTTTCACAAGAGGACCATCTTTACACACACGCCATCGTTTGTCAAAAGCAAAGACTGAGGTATCAGAAATTTATATTTATATTTGGAATCGGACCGAGTATAGAGCTGGAACTGTGGCTTGCGTCGAGGGGGTATGCTGAGTGTTTCATCTGCGGGAAAATTTCTTTCGAACAGGAGACGGTTTTAGTTAAGATCGCTACACTGTTTACTGAGGCACTTAGTCCAAAGTAGCCCTGTTTATTCGGGAGTGCACATCTAATGTGCAAGGCGAAAACTTGGTTGCATAGAAACCCGTGTCCAGTTGGCCGGTTCATGTACCTCCTCCGGGAAGCCTTGCCTGATGTGATACATGACAACAGGCACTAGCCTAATGGGGTGGCGGATCTCACTCCCTCCAGTGGGCTTGTGGTATTTTTCGGGTACATCGCCGTCAGGCGGAAACCCTTCATGCCCTCGACACTGTCGCTGTCTCAGTGACCATGGGACCACTTTATTCACGGCTATCCACCAATGTCGGTTGCCGTTCTCTTATCCGCAACCCAGAGATGTGGGCATGTGGAATGCTGCTCTGCCTTGCGTCCCAAATATAAATCAAGTAAATACCCATGACTAGGCGAGACAGTACCACTAAATGAAGCATTTATTAGCTCATTAGGTTGGTGGGTAGATTTCGAAAGTGTGCTAGGAATGTCGGGAGTAATTGTGATGCTAATAACTGTTAGCAAAGCAAATGACCTTATGGTGTTTTTTGAGCTCCAGACAATTGCTGAAGGGCCCTACGGGTGGTCTAACCTAACTGTTACTACTATTACTACTCCATTTGGGCCTTTCAGCTGGTCAATATTACTTGTAAAGTCATTCTTACTGCATGCTCAGCGCATGAGTGAAGCAAAAGTCCCATAGCCTTGGAGATGGGAAACCGATAGCAATAACCAGTATTGGCATAAAAGTTCATAAGGTCCAGGTGGGTCATGTGTGGCAACGAACTAGTTGACACCCAATTGTCATTTCCTACGGAGATGATATGCGGATATGGGGTTGGAATCTACGAGCTTATCTGGGGTGGCCACTCGTTTATGTAATTGTGATTGGGCATTCTACATTTAGTTGGGTAGAGGTTGGGCGTTTGTCTGGTGTTCAGTGTATTCTTTTTAACCGAGTGAACTGCGACCGAAAGATGTCGTTTAGAACCTTGAAGTTGTCGCACAACTCGTCAAAATGATGCAGACTGTCGTATCCCAGCATGCCTGTTTGGAATGGAGACAAAAACGGGAACCCATCATTCTTCCTTTTTAACGTTGCGTTTTGTCCTTAGACGTAATATTACCCTGCTCATTTAGTAAAACACTACAGAAGTTTTTTGCACGTTGAGTGAATTCAATATGAACAGACCCCTTTGTCACAAAGCGTTGTACTCAATGGAAACGTTTAGGTAAATTCCTGATTTTAGAGTGCAAGGTTGTAAGTGAGTGGGGAGACTTTAACTAGTAAGGGGAAAGACGTGGAATGGTCAAAAGCGACAACTAGTCACAGAAGCCTGACAAGGACGAATAGCTGTTAGAGAGTCGAGGAACAAAACCTGCGGCAATAAATGTTGAGTCAACGGTAATACTGTTACGGTTTTGTCGAATTGTCACAAAGCCGATGGGCGTAAGTTTCCAGTCAGACGAAGCTTAATAAATAAAGCAAGTAGTTTAATGCAACTCTAGCTCGAAATGATATCGAGATATGTACTACTTTGAAAACCGAAGTTCATTTTCTCGCCTAATTCATTTTTCATGCAGGAAACAATCCTGACCAATCATTTAATTTTTCCCTTCAAGGAGTTGGGATTCCAATTCCTAGATGTGTCATAGGTGGTAGGACATTCATATGGCCCTGCATTCAAAGAGTAGATAGGTAAGTTTGTAGACATCATATGCACTACCTTTTTTGGCATATTCACTTTTATTAGCCACAAATACTGCAACTTCGCGGGACAGTAACAGCTGGTTGCATCGCCAAACTAAAGTCGCTAACTCACTAGCGCTTTTCAAACTTATTTTTTCTCGGACTTTTCAATTCTTAGCTTGCACTTGGCCCATGTATTAATGTGCCTTATATCTATTATCTCACTGCCCATAGCGCATCCGCTCAAGAGCTCTTCTGTAAATATAATGTAGGTTCATTTCTTAGTTCCGTGTTCTGAAAGCCTCACTTGACAGTTTAGTGTTAAATAATATTAAGTTGCTAAAATAATATCCCAAGTTTCCACTTCATTTTCATCGTGTTTAATCTTTCGATGTTTTCTTTAACAATGGATCCGTGTTACTTCAGACTCATTGTATGTTGTCGAAAAAAAAGTAACTTTGCTCGCAAGCATCTGACGATTAGTTTTCTAAAGCCAGTGAAATTGAAAGCCCCTCGGCAGTTTGGGAATAAAGCAACGATGACTAGCAGCTTTTAGGTACATGGCCGGCGGTGGCCAAACGGATAAGGTTGTGGTGTTTGGACGTGAAGGTCGCGGGTTCGAATCCCCTCACCGCCGGTCAATTTCCCCACTTGGCAGTTCTCTGCAGGCCGCGATCCCCTTCCTGAAAATTGATGTGCATTGTTGTTTCATTAATAAAGGAAGTAAAAGATAAAAGATAAATGGTAAAAGATGTAAGGCTCATCGTTGATTATCAACTAAACAATCGTGGAAGGTCATTTTAAGTGCTCAGGAAATAGTTTCTCCCTTTACCGGCATTACACGATAGGAACTCATAAAACCACTATACAGCAGTTGATTTGTCTGACAACTAAGGCGGGCATACTGCTTTTTAGCTAATAAATTATGATAAGAAGCGTGTGAATTCTGCCTTTGATTTCCAGCTATTGGGCAGTAAAAAAATCACTGTGATCATAGATAAACGACGGCATTGCTTTTCAGAACTCGAGGGAACCTTGACTCATAAACGAACAGTTTATTTGAGCCAAAAAGATGTTACACTGTTGGGACATTATTTTATATTCAATCGAGGTAGTTAATTGTACTGTATAGACTTTTGAGTGCAATCAATACTATCGCATTTCAGTCAAAAAATGTTAGGGTATAAATAAAAAAGGGGAAAAATAAATAAAACACAAATGCAGATGCACTCATTGTCTCGTGAAAAAATATGAAAGAACTCATCGAGGAATAATCGTAAAACATTATGACAGGTTGCTTAAGAATTCGGCTAAAACTCGGTCATGATTTGTCAAAATTCGTGCTAAATATGAGACAGTAAAGTTCCGTGGGTGTTGATTCTAGATGATATGGAACGAAAAGCTGGTCGTCTAGAAAATTGAGATCGGCACTTTGCACAGTCGTTGTGCAGAGGATGCGTGGGATCAGAAAGAATTTTGTGAGCAGATTTCTCACATGCCTGAAAGTGCTAATCACGTAAATTTAGGGACAATCCAATGAGTGATACAGAAGAGACGGCTAATAATTAATAGCCTCCGGCGAAGAATTTTAGTCTTTTGTAACTAAACCTGGAAAAATATCAGGAGAATAGTAAAAAAGGATTGGAAAAGCTCACTGGTATACAAACCAGGAGATAGTGCTTTGTTTCACGTGGTAGTGTCGAAGCTTCCTGACTTGAAATGACAGCCGTCGGAGATTCTTTACACAGATAGAAATGTGAGTAGTCCACTTCAGATTTTTATCAATAGTGACTCCTAGAGATGTCACAGAATCAACTCTGGTAAGTGGTCTTAAGTTGATTAAAGACGTTTCGGATGGGTAGGCTGACCGAGAGAGAACCGACATTCGGAACATTAAGATTCGTTGAGATTTAAACTAGCTCGTACAGCGAAATCGTAAATAGAAGATAGGTTGTTCGGAAAACTTTGAAAATCATGGTTACTCGAAACGGCCTGAGATAGGGCAATATCATCAGCATACTTAAAAAACTGACATAGGAAGCTAGTTGATAAGTCGCTGATGTAAGTAGAGAAGAGATATGATAAAAGAACAGCATCCTGTAGCACGTCTGAGTTGTTACTCGACGGTTTTGAAGTTTTACCGTCCATTCGTGTGCACTGGGTTCGGTTAGTAAAGTAATCAGACAGCCCTGCTAATAAAGAACTGGGACAACCAGATGTTTGCAATTTGTGAAGTAGAAGGGACCGTGGAACCGAATCAAATGCAGACGACTAGTCTAGAAATGCGCAACGGACGGATTTCACTCATGCGTTTAAGGACTAATAAATGTGGTGAATGGGGAAGTTTAAACAGTCTTTGATTGTTACCTGAAGCGGCCGCTACTTTCATCTCTTCAGCTACCTTAACCCACTATTTTTCACGGTCATTCTCAAGGTTTATCGTCAATTGACGCTGCAACTGTCGACGCATCTTATTCATCTCCTTACAGTTAAGCAGCGGGCGTTTTTGCTCCATTAGAGCCAGCGATCCTTGCGAGATCCAGTTTCTTTGATGAACCCTAGATCTAGGACCGCAGGCGACATCTGCTGCCAAATGCATTACCTGCTTAATTTGATCCCACTGATCGTCTACATTGGTACTCGTCGGAGTTCTTAGTTCCTCGGGTAGTTTCTGCTCATAGCTGTTGCGAACAGCCAATCGAGTTTGTGGTCTGCGTTGATGGTCGTTGAGCCATTCGTATGCAGTGGATTTGATTGGTAAAGCACCACAGTTGGTAACGTTCTGGCTTTTGCCATGTTTGTTTCTCTTTACGGTTGCTTTCTGTTTTGCGTTTTCCATATCCCTTTTATTTTTGCATAAACGGGGCTTGGAAACAGCAACAATAGTCGAAAGATGAAATTAAAGCTTGCATTATATGTACATATATAACTTTCTGCGGTTTGTAGTTAACTAAATAAACGGGAAAGGACAGTGCCTCCTGAATACAATATGGCTTGTTTATATTTCTAACTGAATAGCAGCGGGAATATTTGCTTTAGCTCGTTCCCCATTTCCTAACACGCTTCTTTACAAAACAATAAATCCATCTTTATTACTTCTCATAAGTTCTTTTTTGTTTGGTATTTTGTTGGAGATATTCTAAAGGTGTTCATGCCGAGTGATTTATTTCACATACTGCTAATTTGTCAATGCTAATATTAACTTTCCCACACCTGCGCATCCGTAGCTTTCCGGTTAGATTTTTGAAGGATGACTCTGGATTTTTTCATACCAGATTTTACAACTTTCCATCCTGTTTATTTATTCGCTAAACTAGAATGCCTCTCAATACGATGACGTTGTTGATTGAGAGTCCTCGTATCTACACGCAGTTGGGTGTGCCAATCACGGTGACCGGTGTTGCCCAAGTAGGTCATATCTTGTGGTTCTCATTTGATTTTTTCCACCAAGCGGTAAAGCCGGCTTTATCTCAAGCGTCGCCTCTGTGTCTAACAATTGTTGTACCGTCTGTTTTTTTTTCCATGTAACTGAGATTTATGGTTTTGTTTTTACTATTACGAACGTGTGCATGGTACGACTAAACAGTAGTTCGGAGATTTCTGTTTTGATAGGATTTTTAGGTGGTAGGCAAATCGCCTAATAACAGTCTTATTTCGTCCACTGATTTGCATAACTGGTGACAGGCAGCTCCGGTTGTCTTCTTTGTTTCATGTCTCATGATCGTGGTTGCCTGTTTCCTGATTACAAACTCTTGCAACCACATGCTATCATGTACCATTATACTTTGGGTTTTTGAATTTAATATAGTCTTCTGTAAAATACATTTATGTTTTCAACTCATTGTGTTTCGTGGTGCCTCAGTGATTTGAATTTTGATATGCATTCAACCTATGTATCCCGTCCCCAGTCGTCTCTTTCTGTCCCCTTTATCTACCCATAGTATTCTCATTGACAATCTGCTCGATATTGGTGGTGGTTTACCGAATAATATTGCTTTAGCAGTTTTCAATCTCGCAACTCACATTTTCTCAGGTTCCTCCTGCTCCTGGATGTAGAAGTAATGAGTTGAATTAGGGGACCCTACCTGAAGCCTTTGACCAAACGGTCTGACTTGCAACGCAGTAGGACAATATGAGGGCCTCGTAGCTCGCTGGCAGCCGCTGATCACCTCCTCAGCTTATACACTCTTCCAATGGGACATGGTATCTTAAGTGCTCCGCACACTACTCCACCACAGATGTCAGTGGACGTGGTGCCTTTGTATGTTGTTCGTGGTCGATTTAAAATCGGAGTTTAGTCTGAATGTTAAGGCCCGGTCAATGCGGTAGAGTCCCTCGGGGAATTCGCGCTCGCCCTCGGATTTTTATAAACACCCCATCCACGAGGAGGCAGCCCGTAGGACTTCTTCAGCCGAGGCTGTTCAAGACTCGCCGTCATTTGGGCGAGTTTTGAAATGCCTTCGGGATAAGCGGCCAACTTGGAGTCTGACACACACACACATACACACACACATACACACATTCCTAACTATGCAGAGACATTCGGAGTTTCTTGAACGCCCACTGATACTGCAAATCCCAAGTGTCTCCTTTGGTTCGTATTTTGTCGACGTAATAGTTAGCTGTGCATCCGGGTTGTCGTTTTACGTGCTACCTCTTTGTAATAAATAATTAAAACCATAGGAAGGAAAAACTAAACAATTATTTGGCAAAACGAATATCACGAATGCAAAAATGCCACTAACTACAGTGCTCGGTCACGCCATCTAACATCTCTAACAATCTTGTTGAAAAATCTCGTGGGCCGTAACTAAGAAACTTACATTGTTCAAGTCGGCTAAATCGAACCGTAGCTTTTGCAGACTCTCACTATGAAATATTCCCCCCCATCTGTCTGTCAACCGATAACTACATCGACTAAAGGCGTGGATAGAGGAAATCTGGCTGAGCGCACGCGCTCCACATAACTCAACTATAATAACTTGTCCAGCTTAGTCACTTGTTTCAAGGATCAATCTACTTGTCCCAAAACCATGCAATCGACGTTCACACTACTCCTGTAAACTTGTCACTTGACTCCAGTGACACTGCTTAAGCATACTAGCTCTCAGTGATCAAAGAATCGACGTAATGGAACATCATACCGTTGTCATCTCGCTCCTTACAATCTGGATAAATGAGATCTTGTGTGGCTTTATGCCATTCCAAATTTCATTATTCTGGCTGCTATTCCTCTTACTCATTAAAATAGATCTCAAAAATCTAACTCCCGTTCCACAGCTTTCATGGTCTCAACATGTGGAGAACTCAATCACGCCTGTTGTAGGGACAAGTTTTAGTCGTATCCTTACTTGCAACGAGAACGGCATTAACATCTCGAATATACAAAATGCATACCGAAGTGTGACATATTGTTGTCTATGTTGTTGTGGGAACCTAAAATTGATTTGGATCAGTCCATTCAGCCGCAGCAATATTGCTGAGATCATAACTGCTAATTGTGTATGACTCGTTTTGCACCAAAATTTGTATTTTCTTTGTTTATTTCTAGTGGGGAATCTTCCTGGAGTCTCATTTATCATACCTGATTACGAATCAAGTGCTATCGGAATCATAACAAAGAGCAAAAACAATGAGAGAGAAAAAAGAAATTAAAAGAAGCAATGCGCAAGACTCACCACACATGCTAGCTTTTGCATTCTCCATGTCCACATCATCGAACTCCATGGTTGACTTAAGAGGCCCTACCGAGATCCTTTAACCAAATGGTCTAACCCGCAGGGCAGCAGAACGATCTGAGGGTGGCGTAACTCGCTGGAAACCGGTGGCTTATTGCTCAGTTCATATGCTCGTAGTGTAGGGTTAAACATCCTAGGTGCGCCGTACACCCCTCTTCCACAGATGCCGGTGAACACAGCTGTATGCTTCATACACTGCCTGCGGTTGGTTTGGAATCAAAGTTTAGCCAATTCCCCTAGAGGGTCTACCAAAAACCTGTCAACCGTGTGGAGGTCGCCGGGCATTGCCCTTCGTCTTCGCAACGTAGTGGAAATAACACCATCACGAGAAAGCAGAGCGTGGGCTTTTTAAGAGGCGAGTCATCTGGGGACATTTCAAGCGTTCTTCAGGGCGAACATACAATTTGGAGCGTGGATGTCCTTTGTGAATGACATCCGTAGCACTCAAGATTTGTTGTCGCATTCGGGGTAACGATCAGTATTTACCCCTGAGGTTCTGAGACCTGAACCTTAAGAGACCCCAGTAGTTGCGTATCGAAAGTCGAATCCGTGTGTGACAGTGGAAATCCTTCTTTAATCTTACAATAACTGTGCAATATTTCCGGAAGGAAAGTGTAGTCATTAAATAGCTTCCAAAGGGACAGTGATGAGTAGCCGAAGACTTCTGCCCCAAGATTTTTAGGTCTGAAGTTAAATATGATCCTTACATTTGTTTCTTATTATTCTGCTTTTGTGAATTAAGTCTGCTGTCCCCCATCAATCCAGTCTTTGATTTGTGCGCAGCTGATTTGTTCCCATTTATATGATCGAATCGCACCCCCCATTTACAGGTTAAAGTAAACGGATCAAATAAGGAAATGTTAGCAGCGGCCTGTGAACAATTTCTGGGTAAAACGGTCGCAGAGATTCGAGACGTGGCTCAAGAGACGTTAGAAGGACATCAACGGGCTATCATGGGCAATATGACGGTGGAAGAAATCTATAAAGATCGAAAAAAGTTCTCAAAAGCCGTGTTCGAAGTGGCCAGCTCCGATTTGGTGAACATGGGGATTAGTGTTGTCAGCTACACATTGAAAGATATCAAGGATGATGAAGTAAGCTTTTCACGTTGAGCTTAGCTGTGATGGGCAGAATGATTTTTTCACGATGCCCACAGTTATTAGTCAATCAAGTTATCTGGGTATGTGTAGGTCCTTCATATACATATACATATACATATACATATACATATACATATATATATATATATATATATATATATATATATATATATATATA